>OX638410.1:8900000-9500000 GCA_951813805.1 Limnephilus auricula
TAAAATCTCTCAGGTACGTCCTGTTACAACATGTATAATATCACTCGTAAGTTCAAATTTCAGTTTAAGTTTTTCTTTGAGTCCAACCTTAACGCTAACGTAATACTAATATTGAACTTTTCCTTGCGTGTCGGAATTTTCCGTTTTTTTTTTTAAACAATCGGCATTTTCCGTTATACAATACTGAAAATTCATTCTTCAATTCTTCTGGATCTTTGCCAATACATCCCATTGTCGCGAGGCTTTTCATCGCAAATCAAATAAATAAAATCTTATAGAGCCTGTGAAAGGTTCGCCAATTATGAATTCTTCATCCCTTAGTTGAATGGGCCGAAGGGCGATGTTCATTGTTGGGTATTTGAATTGAAAGTCTTCATTATTGCTTCCTTTCGGTGCTCATTAGTGAGAGGGCACTTCAGATAATGAGAGGCTTCCGCTTATTTAGCCCTCAGCCCTCCGTCTCCCGCCCTCCCTGCTTCTATTTATATAGGGCCAGGCCGAACGGGAGATCCTAGGAAAACAGGCTAAGGCGTTAATTATTATTTAACTTTGTAACAGAAATCTGTTTTTGAAACCGGCAACAAATCTCTATGCCTTGAAGGCGATGATCTGAAATTTTAATCCTGAGACTAATTTTACCCTTAGATGGTTTAGCCATGTAGAGCGAATGAGCGAAGAAAGGAGTGTGAGGAGAATATATGTCGCAAATGTGAATGGTAGAAGAAGTCGTGGACTCCCGACGAAGATATGACGCGTTCAAGTGAATCAGATACCAAGTCGGACCATGTCAAAAGTCAGTTTTTTTTTTTACATTAGGTCCAAACAGGAGGCCCTGAGGAAAATAATTTCCCTCAGGGCCAATGTCATATTTGGGGATGCTGTGTGGAGGGTATTTTTAAGTGAAGGAATGAGAGGAAATTCTGGGAAGGAAAAGGGTATGAGGGTTGGGTAAGAATTTGGGGTTCTGTGTGTCTAGATCATCCGCCGTCAGGACCTAGACAAACCTTATCCCATGAACCCGGGCACCCCTGCTAAGTCACCAAACGTAGCGAAACACTTGGGGTGACTTATGGCAGAGGTGTTTGTTATCCAAAAATGGTTTCCGGGGCGGTGGTACCCATTCCTGCTTCCCAAATTGAATAGAAGAGTATGTATAAATGTAAATGAGGCAAATAGTGTGTGCTAAGACCGAGTTGTTTGGTCCTCTCTGCCTACCCCATGCGGAGAAAAGGCGTGATGGTTAGTTAGTTAGTTAGTTAGAGACTACTTTTAGGTTAACTTACCAAAGCAATAGAAGACAGTAAGTTGGTTTGTAACATTTCTAACTTCGTCTGCAAGACCCTTTTCATACAAAACTTAAATTTGGATTTGAGGCCAGAATACTTAACTGAACTGAAAAATTATTTATTTTAAATCGAAAGATATAGTATATATCTAGTACAAATATGTGCTTATTTATTTATCTGTGTTTGAATTTAAAAAAATGTTGACTATTAAAGAATTTTGATTCAATAATCCCCATTTTTTAATTTAATAATCCCGGTTCGACACGTTTTTTTCAATTAAGAAAAAGAAAATATGTGTGTTGAAGCAGAAAACTCTCGAAATATAGCTCTGGCGTCATAAAGTTTGCAAACTTTCTGTATTTTACATAATCTTTCTTACTAATATTATAAAAGCGAAAGTTTGTATGGATGTATGTGTGTTTGTTACTCTTTCACACGAGAACTAATGAATGGATGATGATGAAACTTTACAATAATATAGCTCATACATCAGAATAACATATAGGCCATAATTTATAATCATTTTTTTTATAAGAAAAACTCTCTTTTTTACTTTTGAAGGTTATTTTCATCAATGTAATATATCACTGAAGAAGAAGATAACAATAATAATCTAATTTTTTTAAATATGAAAATGAACAAGACACGGAACATTAATAAAAGATAATGGTCCCGGTAAGACGTAAGGTTCTGGGTTCGAGTCCCAGTTGCGACCATTATCTTTTATTATTTTACTGTGTCTTGTTCATTTTCATATTTAAAAAAATTAGATTATTATTGTTATCTTCTTCTTCAATGACATAATTTATAAAGCTAGCTATTTTACACATATTAAAAATAATAATTATTGTTTAATAGAAAATGTCAAAATTTGAGAATGAGAATTTGAGAATTGTTAAATCAAAATTCTATTTTAGAAAATAATTAAATCAGTCAATTTATTTGAAGTACTCGCTTGCATCGAATCAAGAATTATAGATATTTAAAATAAATAGGTTAAGAATTTTGGTATTAAATGTATCATTTATTTAGCGCCGTTCCTTTATTATTACTTCAAAGGGTTTATTTTAATCCAATACCTTATAATAAAATTATTATTTATTTTGGAGATTTTTTGAAGATTTTTTGAATATCGGTAAAATTGTCTTTATTAAATAGGCTCCGTTAATTATTTTTAATTGATAAACTAATGTTTAAGACAAGATTTTATCAAAGGGTAACAACTATTATAAGCAATAATTATTAGCCTGAAACACTCATCCATATTGAAAAAACCTCCCGAGAAAAGATACATGCCGCCGACGGGACTCGAACCCGCGCCCCTCTTATTGCCGGTCAAGAGCTCTATCCACTAAGCTACGGCGGCTTATCTCTTACCCGCCAAATGATCCAATATATACTAGTGTTTCATTCAACAATAACCGCTTATTACATTTTTTGGTTGATTGTTTGCAGGTGAAAAAATGTAATAAGCGGTAATTGTTGAATGAAACACTAGTATATATTGAATCATTTGGCCGGTAAGAGATAAGCCGCAGTAGCTTAGTGGATAGAGCTCCTGACCGGCAATCAGAGGAGCGCGGGTTCGAGTCCCGTCGGCTGCATGTAACTTTTCTCGAGTGGTTTTTTCAATATGGATGAGTGTTTCAGGCTAATAATATTATTGCTTATAATAATTGTTAGGCTCAGTTAAGTTTCACAGGGAAGTAGACTAAATTCTCAATCGGACGCTTTGTACAATCACAGTAAGATAAACAGAGATAACTCAGAATCAGTCAACGTTCAAATAAAATCTGAAAACTGTGATTCATTCAACACATCCTTAATATGAAGTTTAAGGATCTAAATATCGCCTTTCAAAACTTAATGGATGAAATCGACAGGCGGTGTGCTATGTTTTAGATTGGAATTCCATCAGGGGTAGACCCCAGACCTCTTGTGTCTGATACATACAGCCTTTACATCAAACAGGCCAACAGTCTATCTCCAGGGATGGACTGGCAAAGTAATCACCGGATATTTTCCCATTAAATATTTAATATTTATTTAAGCAACACATACTTGTAAATCTTCAATAATTGCAAATATATTTTTTGACATCATTTAAAAAATATATAAATATACATTACATTATATACATATACATTTCTTTAAAATGTCAAATGGCTGTGGAATTCTTCGTAACAACTAATACAATAAAATGTAATAGGAGCAATCATTAAGTTAGCTAGTTCAATTTTTATAACATTTCTTTTGTGATGTTATACAATAATTACATCAAAATAATGTAGATAAAACGAACTTCCTAATTATCACTCAAATCTATGCTTTCCACAATGGATTTATATCAAAAACAATGAATAAATATAGACTTCGAACATGACAGCGTTCATATTATCAAGCGGCAGCCATTTTGCCCACCATTTTTGGTGCCCGTCGCGTCATTGGCAATTAATGTGAATTATTCGGAGTGGCTAAATGCTATCCAGTAATTCGTTTTGCCAAGATCGAGAATGGCCCAAGCGATTCTGACCTTGTTCTTCTTTATGCATAAGGGGCAAAATCGCTTAAAAAATCCAGACCCGCCGGGGGGACTGCGGCCTACAAAAGGTTGAGAGAGGTTCTGGGTTCGAGTCCCAGATGCGACCGTTATCTTTTATTATTTTTCTGTGTTTTGTTCATTTTCATAGTATCTTCTTCTTCAACGATAAGTCATATCATGTTAATATTAGTACGTTCCTGCCATTTTTAAGGCGTATTTTAAATATGTACATAAAAAACTATACTATATGTACAAATCGCATGTAAAACTTAGTGTTGAATTTGGCAACCAAATGTGTTAAGAAAATTCGATTTAAGAGCACGAAGAAAAAACTTTTTGTCATTACAAATTAGAAAGCGAAATTTGATGACGATGATGTAAAGGACAAGAAATCCAAAAATGAGTTAATATGTAATTTTTTTCCGTGTTTTTTTTCTTTCAATATGCGTCGTCGTAATATTTCTAGGAAAATAAGTGTCCTTTACGACATGCATTTTAAGGGGATTTTTCGTCCGAAAAAATAAAAAGAAATTAAATTCTGTTATTAAAGATTTTACAAAAAATGTTACGTATTCTGAAAGATCTATTAATTGTTAGCTTTAAAATAAAAAAAATCATTATTATATGTCTACAAAAACATGAGATAATTTTTGAAAAATTATTCGCTTTCCTGAACAATTAACATTTTGTCAAAATGCAAAAAAAAGTTGTTTATTCATAGTCCTCCTCACTAGGGATTCCTGTTCCGAGACGGACTGTAGGTGTATTGGTGTTACATCACGTTTGTTGACCACTTTTGTTAATTTCCTCTGTTTCATGTTTCTTGATTTCCACGTATTCACCTTTGTTAACTATATGTTGTATTAATGTTGCTTCATAATTTTAATGATTTCCTCATAATCATTAATGTTATGTTATCCTGCCAGTCCGCCCCGTAAAGTTGAGACCAAATCACAGGAAGGGTTCACACAGTTAACACCTTTACAATAATATTAAATTAATAAACATTTTTTGCGAAAACCGTATCGTTTAAAATGTTAACGATTTATCTAATATCTGTATCCGAATTCTCTGCGGTCGGATCGGGGTGAGTCAGTGTCTCTGATCCCTCTGAATCTCCCGATCTCTCTTACTCATTCATCTCACTAATTTAAATCCTAGCGGCGCACTTTGTTGTGCCTCATACAAGCTAGAAGGTATACAGATAGTAACAGCACGTACCCAAGGGATTTTAACCAGCGTTTCCTGCGCTTATTTGGAGTAAGAAATGTAAATAAAGTTTTGGTCTCCGGCGATATTTTTTATGTTTTTTTTTTCTACAAAAACATAAAAAAATGTTGGTCATTTGGGAGTTAGTTAAGAAGCTAGGCGGTTTAATCGTCTGAGTGACCGGTGATTTTGAGAAAAAAAAATTGAAAAAAAAGTCATTGAAAAAGTCACCGGAGACCAAAATTTCATTTACATTTTTTACTTCAAATAAGCTCAGGAATCGCTGGTTAAAATCTCTCGGGTACGTTCTGTTAAGTGTGATCTTTGTATGATAAACGCTAGTATTTAGGTACATTATTCTGCATATTCTCTTATACTTATGACAAATATTCGCGTAAATAAATAAAAAATTATTAAAATTCTAAAACCAAAAAAAAAATTGTATAATTTTTTTTTTACCAATTTTCTGTATGTTACGGTTAAATACATGCAAAGGTGGGTTGTGAGTACGTGATTGGAGTGTCAAAGTTTTTGCTGTCTAGTTTGTACGTAACGAAACACTGTGCGGCGCGGCGCGGCTACCTGCCCGATAAATTAATACTTCTTGTTCATCACCTTTGTGGTCGTTAAGATACGCGATCGGTCTCACGCCTGGATCATGGCGCTTTTTGCTAGAGACTTATCACGATGATATCTTGTTCATTTTAATGCGTTGAGCTTTGTGTTTTATTACTTATCCGTACAACTTTGTTGATAAGATTGTCTGCTTGCCATCTTCGATTCAGTTGCTACTTTTGACGCGTTTGAGTCATAATTCTAATAATAATAATATTTAAAATCACGCTTAGCAAATTATTGGTTGGGATGGCGATGGTTAATTGATTAACGCGTTACTCCCGGATACAATAATAGTTCCGAGTTCGAGTCTCTGTGCCTTTACTATTTTCATATTTTAAGACTGTTAATAGTAGAATGAGAGTTAAAGCTCCATTTTTAAATTCAAACTTACATGTAAGACGCCCAACGGTTCAATTTTATCTGATTCCTTAATCGTAGTCACCTGTAACTCCAATAATATAATTAACACTAGACGTAGAATAAGAGCTAAAGCTCCTTAAATTAAGTTCAAACTTACACGTAAGAAACCCCAAGGCTCCTCAAATTAAGTTCAAACTTATACGTAAGAAACCCCAAGGCTCCTCAAATTAAGTTCAAACTTATACGTAAGAAACCCCAAGGCTCCTCAAATTAAGTTCAAACTTATACGTAAGAAACCCCAAGGCTCCTCAAATTAAGTTCAAACTTACACGAAAGACACCCTAAGGCTCCTTAAATTAAGTTCAAACTTACTTGTTAGACACCCAGAGGTTTGATTTCATCTTATTGCATAACGTCACCTGTAACTCCAATAATATAATTAACACTAGACGTAGAATAAGAGCTAAAGCTCCTTAAATTAAGTTCAAACTTAGACGTAACACACACTAAGGCTCCTCAAATTAAGTTCAAACTTACGCGTAAGACACCCAAAGGTTCAATTTCATCTGATTGCCTAATAGCAGACAACCTCCAACAATATAATTAATAATGGACGTAGAACAAGGGCTAAAGCTCCTTAAATTGAGTTTAAACTTACACGTAAGACGGCCAAAGGTTCAATTTCATCTTATTCCATTATAGTAATCAACCTCCAGTAATTTAATTGATAATGGACGTAGAATAAGGGCTAAGGTGCCTTAAATTATGTTCAAACTTATACGTAAGAAGCCCAAAGGTTCAATTTCATCTGATTGCCTAACAGTTGTCATCCTTTAATAATATAATTAATAATGCACATAGAGTAGGGGCCAAAGCTCCTTAAATTAAGTTCAAACTACAGGTAAGGCGCCCAAAGGTTCAATTTCATCTGATTTCCTTAATGGTAACCATCCTCCGATAGGAAAGGGTACTAGAAAACGTAAATAAGAGCAGACTTATAAGAGGATTCATACAAATTGTAGAGCTAAAGCTCATTCATTGAATTGAGTTGAATTTTACACGTAAGTAATACACCAAAAGCTTCCATTTCCTGTCTTTTATTCGTTATTCCTTTGTTGCAAAGAGTTACGCATTCGCCGCAAAACCTATTTGTCTAATAATTCTCACTTTCAAAACTGTCATTTTGGAGTTTTGTGTTATTACAAAACACGTAATAAGTTTGTCATGCATTTTACTGCCGGATAGGGGCAACTTGTCAATGACTAACCGTCGAAATATGCACCAAAATCCATTCAGACATTTCACCTTTTGTGTCAGCTAGCGCCAACAACAATATAAATTTTTATTTATTCATCCTAAAGGGGACGCCACCATTTTTTTGGTTCTATTTTTGAATGTTTGAAATACACAGACGGCAAACAGTATTGCCAGTCGAAGACCGTGCCGAATTTAAAATGGTACCTACCAGCCCGCCTTCGAATTAGCGTTATTTATATGGGACACTTGAAGCCCCGGATTTTTATGCTCTTTTAAATTGGCTTCAAATTTGGAATGTCGATTTCGCATTATTTTTATTTCTTTTTGAATTGTGGCGTTTTCAAATGGGTTTATATTGGAATATCTTTTGGTTTTATTGCCTTCTTTTTTTTCTTCACTAATGGCGAAACGTCTGAATATATTTATTCTACTTACTAATAGTTACAACTCAGTTTAGCCCTAGTTTAAACACCATTTTTTATTATTATTATTTAATAAATTAAAAATATGGAATAAACAAAAGATTGATGTCCTTTCTTATTTTTCGAGACAGATGTTTCAAGGTCCGTAACTCATGATTGAAACGATTATCATGATTGAAAGCTGAAAATTTTGCGTTGACTTAATTCAAAACAGAAACATTTTTGCAAATTTTATGACGACAGAGTGAGCTTTTTGTAAATACAACTATTTGAATTTCACTTTTGTTTGTTTGACGCGGAATCTTGGATTATTAACCCACTTCCCGACATTCGATCGAGTTGAAACTAGGCAGATATACTCGTTGTCATGATAATTCATTCTATCAAATTCGTTGTCATGATAATTCATTATATCAAACACCTACACACAGACATATAATATACACATTTTTCTTAAATTCTAAGTAAATAAATGTCGGTTTTAAAAATCGGAATTTGGCAAAGTTTAAGCGCGGTTGATCCGATCGGCTCAAAACTCAGTCAAACCAATTATTATTTTTAAGTTTTAAAACATTTAAAAATAGATGTATTGTAATTTAAAAAAAAAAATTTTTTTATGGATTAATTTTTTCGATTTAGCACCCAGATTTCTGCATTTTGGTTAAGACTTCGAACAGGAAAATAACGCGGAGACACTAAATTCCTTGGCTCGTCAAATAGATATAACAATCATTTGAAAATCATCGAGAAATCATTCCCAACTGTTAAAACACCTTTACAATAGTGATAGAAATCAACATTACAAATATTGATAGATAACTTAGCCTTTTTCTGGTTTATATTTCAGTCCTTCACAACATGCATTGTGTATATGAAGGTACACAACACGTGTATAAACACTAAACACCTCTTTAAACAAATCATCTTTGGATTTAAAGCCTTTTAACTCTGCTCTGGTTTGGTAAAATGTTTGTTTTAATATCATTTTAATAATGCCGAACACATTCATGCGATCGGCATTTTCCGAGAATCATAATTAAGCCACATGTTTTTGATAGATATGCCACGGTTTTATGGACGTTTCATCAAAACGTGAAAACACTGATGCAAAGTTGAAGCGTTAAAAACAATGAAATCGAATTATCAATATCGATTTATAAACATGTGTTGTTTCTTTTCGGCACATAGAATTACGTTGTTCATATCTAGTTTATATATTTATTTCCCACTAACTTCTGCCTGCGACTTCGTCTGCGTAGGATTAGTACTTTATGTAATCTATTTTCATTTCCTAGGTTCCATCTACGTTTATAACAAAATGCTTAAACTATTTATTTAAAATAACTATAATTCTCGATTCGATTCAAAGTTTAGGCGAGTACTTGAAATAAATTCACTAATTTTAATATTTTCTAAAATAGAATTTTGATTTAACAATCATTGTTTTGCAAAATGTCATTCTCAAATTTTGACATTTTCTATTAAACAATAATTATTATTTTCAATATATTGAAAATTAATAGCTAGCTTTATAAATTATAGCCTATATGTTATTTTGATGTAATGAGCTATATTATTTTAAAGTTTCATTAAAATCCATTCAGTAAATTTTGTGTGAAAGAGTAACAAGCACACATACATCCATACAAACTTTCGCGTTTATAATATTAGTAAGAACTAAGATATATTTTGTCCTTTTGATTTTTATTTTTAATAATAATATTTGGATGAATAAATAAGCGCCGTTTTGTGAAAAATCCCTTCAAGGGCGCTGTAGAAATTTATAACATTTTTCTGCAATTCTCTATCTTACTTGTAACAACGGATTGCATCCACTGGTTCATCGATCACTAATACAAAACTATACATTATACAGTGCTTTTGATCAATGAATATGATGCTGTTTATCACAATTCTTCAAACTTTTTTCGTATATTTTATTTTATTTTTAATTTAACTGCACGTGGGATAATAATTCAACCTATATCATATTTAGGGGTGCTGTGTGGATGGTCTTGTTAAGTAGAGGAAGGAATGAACATGGGTCTCTTCAAGGCTGTTATAGGAGGGGGGGGGCACAGAAGCCGGTAAATCGTTCCATCGTCGAACTGTGGAACTCAGAAACGACCCATTCTCATAATATATGAAAAATGTCAAAAAATCATGGAATTATTGAATAACTTAGTATTTGGAGATGTTTGACTAATCAAGAGGACGATCGATATATAAGTTTTTCAAGGCAGTACTTTTATAATCCGACCACAAATAAAATCCGTATTTTTCTAATAAATGAACAATAATTAATAACTATCACATCATTTTTAATTTTAATGGTTTTTAAATGGGATACCGATACAAATATGCAGGTAAGTGTCTCGCCCTATCAGGTATATATCGAACACGATATGAAGTCATACCCCTTTGTTCTGAAATTCCCTGGTCATCTTCGTACCCAAAAACCCACACAAAACACAACCAGCCCCATTCAAAAACCTAACAAGCAGACAGGCAGTTCACCAAAAGTGCCAAATACAACTTATTGATATTTAAAATGTGTCTATGAAATCAGAATTTTTATTCGGGTGAAGTGTATATTTTATATATCATTTTTAGTGTTGTTTTACGTCGGCAGGTTGCGCCTTGTTTTTGACTGGGGAGTTTTAGTTGTTTCGTGTCCATTTGTCGGCAAAGTTATTCATGCAGAGGCCGAAAGTATTAGGAAATAAAATAATGAGCGTTGAGCTGAAGGTTTATAGTGTGTTTTTTGGTTCCCCGAGAGGAATCTCGCAATCTGATTGTGGCAGGATGTTAATAGTGATCATCGTGATTTCACGGTCATACTCATAACATGGGCAGTATAGGTTGATAGATAAAGAAAAGCCCAATTTCCTACCTAATAAAATGTAATAATTTCTGTACTTGTATAAATTTTATGTTATTTTTAAGTTTGCTAGTGAATGTGTCGAAACCGGTAGCAGATAAATAAAAATTTAACTAACACATGTACATGGAAAATAAAACTATTTAAAACAAAATGTGAAGAAAAGCACATTTAAAGTCAATCAAAATAAAAAAAATAATGGCACACGAAATGAATTTAGCATAATATTTTGTATTCAAATTGCTTGAATATGTTTCTCGTTCTTATTGGGTTTGGCGCAGACCACGCGTCGATATCTTTTCCATACTAAATAATAATGTTTAATTTTAGTTTAATGATTTTAGCAATAAATTATTTTATTCTCAATGTGAATATTTTTTTATGTTAATCAATTTGTATTTTATTATTGTTTATTTGCATGTAGGCATCTTAACCATGTAATTATATTATTGTTAAATATGCTGTAATACATAAACAAAGTATATACTATAAGTTATGCTGTAATACATAAACAAAGTAACATTTTTTTTAATACAAGAATTAAGGAGCATCTAAGGTGTTGAATTTGTCAACCACATTTGGAAACAAATCATTATTTTGATATAATTAAAGGGTTACAATTTTTACATACAAACACAATGGGTTTGCAATTAAATAGCTTAGAAATTAGAAAAAGTGAGCCAATTACATATTGTTAATTACCTCTCTTTTAAAGGCAATCTTTTCAATTAATTTTCGCAATACCTATATTTATAATAATTTAGTTTTGTTATTGTTTAGGCGGTCCGCTCACCGGAGAAACTGAAACCAAACTGCCTGGTTGCTGTGATTTCCAACCAAACTTCTATGACGGCGCTACTCAATTTTACGATTTCAGTTTATTATCTCAATAACCGTAGACGAAGAACAATCAGCTATCATCGTAGCAACTAGCATGGCGAGTTTCGAATCACTGCTTGCGTTGCCATTGACAACGGGTTTTTGAGAAATTGTGTAGTGTGCGGGCCATCATATTGACATACACATAATAGTGAGTTGATTTGAAAAAAAAAGTGTTTTTTTTTTCAGTTTCTCCGTTAGCGGATAACTCTTTGATTATTTTGTGTTAATTTATATTTTTTTTATTACTATTACTATTATGGCACTATTTTCAAAACCACGGATTGCATTGTTGCCAAAATTGGGCAAATATTCTCTATATTCTTTAAAATGTTTTAAAATAAACCGATATAATAATATTTTTTTTATAAATCCTGCAAATATGTGATGATAGACAAAAGATAGGTGAATTCATTGGCTACATAGAACTATAATCAGTTTGCATGTCTCCATATTCAAATTCGGAGGTATGATTTTTTTTCATGTTGTCGGAAAAATTTCCTTTAGCAATCCGAGAAAAAGTTTTTAATTGCACTGTCGTTCCAGTGGTTAAATAATTTAATTTATTTTATTTTATTTTATTGTTTTTTGACACATTTTAATAATTAATCATTACTCTATGTAATTGTTTTTGTCTACAGGTACAAATTGTATACGTATGATCGATTAATTTTGATAGATGAACATGCTTATTAATTTTTTAAATCGTCAGATAAATACCGCCATAGCTGTTTGTTTGATTTTCCCACGCCTGGAATAACTTTAACGTTTGTCATCTTTAAAAAAGCTTAATAAATAAGCTCGGCCATATTTTCGCCGATACCAGGAGCACAGCGGGCGGCGGAGGTGTTCCAATGAGAAGTTCTAAGTCCTTAGTATGTTATTTCTCTCTGTTCTGAGTTCGAGGCATCCGCTCCCTCCTTCACTACCCTTCCACCACCCGCCTGACTGAGTCCAACGGAATGTGTTAGGAATCCACACTTCTCTTTGTTAACACAGACCCCTGATAAAAGCTGTGCGCCGGGTAACGGGAGCATAAAAAACATGGGATGGTATGCCGATTTTAGGACAAATATCACAGTATTTTTTTAAAAACAAACTAAATTAGATTCTTTATTGTATTGTGATGTAATTTTGAGATAGTAATGTTAAAATCCCACAAATATATAGACAATAAACATTTTTCTCTAAGTATCGTAGGAGAGCGCCTGAGTACTAATTAATTTTTTTTAATTTAAAATTTATTTTGTAAATGTGATTTCATGACCACTCAACGAAGTGGCATTTCAACTCTCCTTTGAAATGTCATTGAAAGTGATGGATTTTTTTAAAAATAGCCTATAACCTTACCTAAAGTAAGTTATTGTTTTTGTTTTATAATTTTTGACGAATTTTCAAAGGAGTGATAAAGTTGTACATTGTTGAGTTTTCCGATCACCCTTATGTATATGTATGTAAGCAATAGCAATAGCAATTCCGATGAGTTAAAAAAACTCATGATGGGTTATAATCATCGAACAACTTAAAAAATTCGTAATTGTGTATTGTTTTCTGTCAAAAACAAATGTTTTTTTTAATCAATATATCCTATAAGGAAAACTCTTTTCATTGTAATATTCTAAACACAGCTCTTAAATGACGTGTAAAATAGTGTTGTTTTTAAATTTAACACAACAGAAAAACAACCATTTACCTTACATCAATGAACTAACTAACCATCACGCCGTTGCCCCGCAGGGGTAGGCAGAGAGGATGGACCGCCAAACAACTCGGTCTTGGCATACACTCCTACCTCATTCCCATTCATACATCTTCTCATACATACAAATTCTGACTCTTGACATGGCCCGACTCAAGTATCTGATTCACTTGATCGTACCACGTCTTGCTTGAACGTCCTCGATGTCTCCATCATTGAATGGTTGTGTAAAATTTGAAACACGTTTATGAGTAAGACCCTATCTATTTAATTTTTCTCTGACAAAAATAACATTTCCATTAAAAATAGTCTTAATACATAATGATTGATCAAAACAATACATATTCACTTAGGGCCGGTTGTTTCACACAAATTAAAATTGCCATTTAATGACAATGTTCCATTTTAATTTCTGTGAAACAACCCGTCCTTAATTTCGAAATTTCTGCAATTTCGCATTACAGTTACAACAAATCGTGTTAGTGTACATATTTTTTATAATGCATAAAACAGCATCTTCCACCATTTTTACAATGGCGTGGCCTAACATTGTTTGGGACCCATTCCGGGTACACCCACCCCAGGTGTTTTTGTGGGCCGGCAACGAACACCTTTTTTACATTCGTCTCATCTTTTATTGTTGTCCCAACTGAAACTATCCATCCCTCTCCCTGACCCTTTTTCCTTAGGGCGTGTGAGGAGGACGTGGATAGTGGCGCTACGTCATTTTTATTATTTATGCGCCCGTAAAGGTGTGTAAATATTTAATTTGTATGTACATTACCAAATGACTTTTTCGTTCGGGAGACGTTCGCGAACCGTAAAAACGCTTCCCTTGGAGCTTAGGGGATTAACATGTTTTCTTCTCGGCGTTTCCAAAATAATATTGTTTGTATAATGCAAAACATTTCTGAGAAACAATAAGACTGAATTGATAATTTTATTTTTATTTTAATTTTTAAATTAACTTTTATTTACTTCTTTCTTTTTTTGATACTCTGACTCCGACAGTTGGGACTCTTATAGATGTACATATATGGTGGATATACGCCTTTCTCAAATGGCAGGGGATAAATCTAGTATGTGTAAATGTATGTGAATGTTATTTATTAATTAAATGAAAAAAAATCTTTTTGTACACCACTTGTATAATCACAATTATCGAAATATTTCTAAATCAAAGGTTTCTTCGTCTGTATAATAAGAATATATGAACATAAATATTTATTAAGAATAAAACACCTTTTTGTTTTAAAACCACGATATTTATTAATTTACTTTACCGACCGGTTTCGCTTTACTCAAGCATCTTCAGGGTACAAATTAATACTAAAGTTATTAATAGTATAAATTTGTACTGATATTATTAATATTTAGTATTAATTTGTACCCTAAAGACGCTCGATTAAAGCGAAACCGGTAGGTAAAGTAAATTAAATATGTCAAATCACAAAGTGATTGCTTTCTAAAATAATATAAATATTTATGTTTTTATTATCCGAAACATTTCGATAATTGTGATTATGTAAGTGGTGTACACAAAGTTATTTGTTTTCATTCAATTAAAAATGACGCCACGAAGTGTATTTGCGAAGATTGAAGAAGTTATTTATATATTTTCGGTTTGAAATTGTGAGGTGCTGACTGAGTTGAATAAGACGAATTTACTCTTCAAAGTGTTAAAAAGTGAAAAATTTCTTCAAAGTTTTACTGCTTCCTATACAGTTTTATAGTTATAAACCGACCTTTTGAGCTGCATAATTATTTTTCCAGTTTTTTTGTTCAGTTAAAATAACACCCGAACGCTTTGGATCCCCATTAAAGTTATTTAAACAACCTCTTATTATTTATTCAAATGAGTTTTTTCGTCCTTCTTGCTTAGTAGGGTATTTTCCACATTTACATATTCGTCCAGTGTCACTCAGTAAACAAGTTAATTTAAACATGCAATTAAAATGACGATTTTTGTTTTTTTATGAGAGCTATTAAAGACATTAAATTTAATATAGGTAGCCATAAACCAGTCATATTATGAATCTGAAAAAAATTATAATAAAATACTTTTTTCCAGTATTATGTCTTGTTCATTGACAGTTGATTCCCTGACATTTATATATAATATGCTGTCGGTTCAGAGAAAATACAGTATACGTACTTACACCAAATATAACTAATGGTGGTGTTATACTTGTCTGTCGTGACGTGACGTGACGCGTCATAAAGGTATCGGTTTCACAAATTTAATATGGTGACGATTATATTAGTCTGTTGTGTTGTGTCATGATGCGATCTGTCGTGATGCGTCAGAAGCGATCTCGATTTTCGACAGAGCGGTGAAGGTGAGGGCACGGGGACGGCCGCGTATTGGCTAGTGTGTACGTAGCACGTGCTGTATTGATTTAAAATATACCAAATGAAACAAATAACTTAGTTTTAAACCACAAATAAAGTGGTTTAAAACTAAGTTATTTGTTTCATTTGGTATAATGTCAAGCCACAAAGTGTTTGCTTTCTTCGATGATTTAAAACATCGTCATAAAGCATCAGAACACAACTTATAGATGTGAACGCTAGCCATCACGGCAGAGAACATCACGACACAACACGCCTTACAAGTATAACTCCACCATAAGTGTCTTCGAAAGCGTGTGCAGAGAGTATGTACCGCCGAATAACAATCATTCAAATGCATCCATGATAAAACTAATTGTATATATACCACTGCAAATATCAGCGCATAGGTACAAACAATCGACACTGCAAATAAATTCCTTTGATATCCTTACCAACTTAAGGTGAATGTCAAAAGAATTCATGTTCTACGCTTTCGTATATGGCGCGCTTATAGTATTTTATTTTACTTATAAACGCTTTTTACAAGTTATGCTTTGAAATATTAAGAAAAATGTATTGTTCGCGGAAGTACACAAGCAATAAGAATATTAACATATTGTTTTGTCAATTAAAAAACTCTAAACTTTCGAGAAATGCTAACAAATACAATATTTCATCGGTGATTTAATCCAATATTGTAATTACCTTTCTTGAAGGATTTAAAAAAACTTACACAAAGGCGATAGACCGGAGTGGTTAAGTAATTAATTTTATAATGTTTAAAATGTCAAGGATCTTGAACTGGTATGCACATCGCGGCGGTAAGTTTTTAATCGAAAGCTGCAATTTATTGTAATTAATAGATAGTAAAACCACTTAACTCTGTAAATTTACTGACAATAAATAAAGCATTTCTTTTCAAAACACGTACGAAATTTAAAAGGCACATTAAGATGTGCTTTTCCGATTATTTTATTAAATGGTCATAAATAAATGTGATTTTTTCGCTTAACTTTATTACATTTTCAATCTCTTAACGTATTATTTTATTATATCTGGGTTTTTAATCTGACAGGATAATTTGTTCACTTTAGGAACAACTTAAAGCGTTGTGTTTCCCTTACAATCATAATAAGACATAAAATATAAGGTGTTAGAAAGAGAAAACACCACGCTTTATATTCAAAAATAATATTTAACTACAAAATAATTTTTTTTATGGAATAGGCAATTCACCCTAAGAAGAGTGCTTTGTGAATACAAAATAATTAAAAAGTAGCCGTTTATGAAACCAAAGTTTCGGATCGGAATTTGAAAAAAAATTATGTAACTTTGGGAATTCTTTATTAATTATTTTCACATGGAACGACAAAGGTGAAAATAACGTTTATATTACATTTGTTTAATAAAATATGCATGTGTTTTTATGTTTTTTCGTTACTAGTAATTTTAGTCAGAAAAAACGTAAGGTGGGTCATTTTTAAAACTTTTGTTTTTGCATGCAAAGTTTTGGGTATTTCAAAAAATATTTCTTTGTTTCGATTTATAAAATTTGAACTTTCATTTTTAATAATAAAATTTGAAAACTCCTTTTAAAAACAGTTTTAAGTTTCAGATACTTTCAGAATTTTTCCATTTATTTGGATTTAATTGTAAAGCGAAATATTTTGACCCTCTGACAATATATGGTCGAGGCCTGAGGGGTTAATTGTTTTACTATTTTTATATGAATACCGCACAAGAGTCCCAGCGGCTCCTAATCGTCTGAAGACAGTAAGATTATGGTATCCCCAATTATTTGAATATGTTGTGAGGCTGAAGGTATCGGCGAGAGAAATTATATGAGGAAGAGGAAGGTGAAAAGTACCTGGCGATTCAGATCTGGTCCCAAATATGGCTAGAACCATTTAAAGCGAGGTTTTTAATTCTGAATGGTTGTCTTACACCGGGGCGATACTGAGAGTATCTTCCGCTCTTTGTTTTCATAATCTATATCATAGGTGTCACGACAATAGTTGGGTCAAACACATTATTCACAGATGCGTTGTTTGCATACAACGTTAATTCCAATGTAAATTAAAAAAAAAATCATTTTAAAAATAACAAAAAGAAAATTTAAAAAAAACTGTTTAAACGAAACCATATTTTGAAAGAAATGGCGAAATTATAATTTTAAAACGATTGGAAGGTTTCAATGGTCCTGGGACCTCTATTCGGACCCTAACGAAATGATATAATGCCCAAAATATAGACTTTTGATTTATGACTGGCGCAACCTTTTCATTTTTCAACGGCCTTTTTTTTTCACCTGCAACCCTGGATTGTATACATGTAGAGCTTACACACCGGCAATGGTATTACATAATGTCAATCTATATAATGTAGAATAATTTTCTCGGTTTACCCGCGTAACGTAGTCCTTAGAAGGACTTTTTAACTCCTGACAGATCTCACTGTCCATCTTCAGAGGTCTTATGTCTTGAGTTCTGTATCAAACTGATCGCTTACGCGAGTCTGTTCAGTCCAGATGTCAAGACCTAAGTAAGTGCGTATCAATATGTCGAGAACGAAGAACACGGGCAGAAGGTGATTTGACGGTGGAGGTGGTAGGCGATTTGTGTGTAGAGACGTGATTGGGTGACTTTGAACTTATTTGAGGTACTTTTGAGGAATTTTTCCAAAATCCTCAGAAGTATATACCAAAAAAAAAGTATTAAAATTTTGTTATCTATAATATAAAAATTAATGTTTGTTTGTTTGTTTGTACCTTATGCGCGGCCATACCGTTCATCCGATTGCGATGAAACTTTGGGAATATGATGTGCGCATACCCGGAATGGTTATAGGATAGTGAGCTCTGGCGTTTTCAAATTATTTCTTATGCTATTCATACGATTGCGATTAAAATTTCATCCGATTGTAATAATTTTTTTTGAATTGTTGTGAACGTGCCCGTAAATACTTATATATATATATATATATATATATATATATATATATATATATATATACTGGTGAGCTCTGGCATAATGAAATTTGCATAAAAATTAAATAGGTAATGCGAGTGGTTGGAAAAATGGGTGTATTTTATGGAGTATGGCGGCAATGAAAAAAGGCTGGGGGAGGAGTATGCGGGAGGGTTGGTTGGGGAATTAAGAAGGGGGCTTCGCGGGAGGGGTGAAGAGGGAGACGGGAAGGCGAAGAAGGTGGAAGCGGAATGCGTGAGGGGGGGGGGGGTTCCCGAGAATGGGCAGAGTAGGAGAGGGGAGTGGGAACGCGGGAAGGTGAAAAGGGAGCGCGGGGTGGAAAGAGGAAGAGGAGTCGGAAGGGGAACGGGGACGAATGGGAAATGACACTATATGGTTAATAAATAATTAAATAAAAAAAATAACTTAACGAAGCACTGAAACAATTGTTTTCGAATGTTTCAAAATAATTGCTCCAATAGCGGCAATTTTTATTTCGTTTGAAAAAAAAAACCACAAAAGAATTCCTCTTGTCGTTTAGAAATACTGGATTTTGAATGTGAATATCGTATTGAGTCCCAAGTCCCAACCTTCGACTAAGTCCCAACTGTCTGAAGCTAGTGAAACTTTTGCATCACTTTGGGTATATTGTGAGATTGAACCTTGTCTAGTGAAAGAATTTAACATTATTTCACTTTTTTTTCTTTTGCAAGGATTGGCATGATAATTTCATATCTCTTATATATTATTTGATTGTTTTTTTTCATTGCGTTAAGCCTGTGATCAATTCCATTGTGGCTGAATTTCTATTGATTTGAACGCATCATCTAATAGTTTTTAATCTCACAATATATCCCAAAGGACTGGTCGTCTGTTCTGTGATTGGTCGGTATCATTTATCACGAGATTGTGTTGGAATATTTTTAATTTGGTTACTCTTTATTGTATCGCAGTCCCTTTACTGTCTCCTGCTGCCGAGTTATATCATACATTCTAGAAAAAAAATCCTTTGGTATTTTTTAGTCCTGCTTTAAAATTAGTATTTATGACTAAATGGGACAGAAACATGCTCAATTGCTTCTTATAGTTTTTGACGAAAAATGCAGCATATATATCTTGTAGGTATAATCTGTACAGTAAATATCTGTTTTTATAAGTAAATAAAACTCTCGATCGGCGAGCTCTGGCATCTAGATCGTAAGTAGTTTCATTTTAATATTTGTATTTAGTTACTATATTTTACATTTTTTATTTATAGTAGATGCACGGAGAAAAATGTTATTCTAAAATTCGATCATTTTATTCGTAAAAACGGTTAAAAACGGGACTGAAGTTCTTACGAACAAATTAACAATGTTTCAATGTTTATTGGCGAGAAAATGTAAAAATAATTTGTTGGTATAGGTACGAAGTTACGTAATTATTCTTACTCGTTCCCGCCAATAAACATTGAAACCATGTTAATTTGTTCGTAATAACGTCAGTCCCGTTTTTAACCGTTTTTACGAATAAAATAATCGTATTTTAAAATAACATTTTTCTCCGTGTACAGGGTGGCGCAAAAGTCATCAATCACCCTACCGGAAGATGCCATAATTATTGCAAATGGCGGCAAATGTCAGTTTCTCTTTGACATTTATGAAGTAAACAGATACAAAATACACGTCAATAAGACATGAATCGCTATACCCCTCAAGAACATTGATTTTTTTTTTTTATTGTCTTCCGGCCAGTGCAAATAACCAAAACTTTCGTTTGGTGAGTTGCACTAGCCAGAAAGATCGCCCGATTTAACCGTTACAGACTACGTTTTGTGAGTTTTCTTGAAATAACGTGTCTATGTTAACAAGCCTCAGACTTTTGAAGCCCTCAAAGAGAAGATCCGTCAAAAATGCGTGAACCTATCTCCGGAAGGGTGATGGAAAAAACCATAAATCGGGCCCGTATGGTCACAATTCTGGCTGCTGCGACTTTGACGATATATTTTTTTCGATCTAATGGAAAAAAAATTAAGACATCAAATAAACACAATTAAAAAATTTTGATTCGTAAAAAAAATTGCAGCCAAAGAACATCGGCTGACGACTTTTGCGCCATCCTGTACATGTTCAATATCAATATTAAATGGTAACCGACGAGTTTATCGAAAATCAATTCATCGAAAGCAAATTCATCGACAACGAGAGGTTACGTTAGGTTAGGTTGGTTTAGGTTAGGTTAGTTTACGTTAGGTTAGGTTAGGTTGAACTCGTTTTCGATGAACTCGCCGTGAACCATATAAAATAGGTGCAGATTATTTTCGTAGTCCTCCTCACTTAGAGATCCTGTGCTGAGGGGGACTACGTATAAGTTTTCACACAGTACACAGTACAATTAGAAAAACACAAACACTACTAAAAGAAAAACAGAAACACTACTAAAAGAAAAACCAAATTATATGCAATCTCACTCAAGTAACACATATTACAATGAGAGGTAAGAGACATAACAAACAAGATAGGCATGCGTAGATGGACAATTGACATACTATAATTAGTTGAACATATTTTTTCTGAATCCGTACAATATCCTATGATATCGTTATAATTTCATTTTGTTTTTGTATTATCACACGGAGAAAAATGTTATTCGAAAATACGATCATTTTATTAGTAAAAACGGGACTGAAGTTCTTACGAACAAATTAACAGGGTTTTAATGTTTATTGGCGGGATGTAATGTTTATTGGTGGTGTCAGTGGCACCCTGTTTCAAAACCGCAATTATTAACAATTGTGAAATCATAATATGTAGATATATGAGAAATGATAATAATCCCACCCACATTCCTGTAATAAATATTTCCCCAATTAGAGGTGCCATTGCTTCCCTGGCTCCGAGCAACCGAATTATTATGTGATATTAAAAAAATAAACATATTATATTATGTACTATGGATATACGATATACCTATTTTTTTGTACGGGCCTAGCCCACTAAAATTATCCCGGAGTGATAAATAACACCCAATGTAAAATGTAAATCGATCATTATGTGAATTCCTCACGAGCGGGACGGGTATAGTGTCAAAAGTGAGACAGAAATACAACTCATTCATACCTCCCTGGAATGTCTCGGGGGTTATTGATGTATAAACAAGAGAGGAGTTGTTTGTGAATACTCACTGAATACCAGCTCTTTTTTTATTTCAATATTCACCCACTTCTAATTATTATTGTCATTATTCTCTAAAATACGTTTTCACAGTAAAGTGTTTTAAAGCTCGCTTAATTTCAGATTCGCTATTTGGTTTATAATTTCCGACAAGGCGATGCTCAACGTCGTGTAACATTCGAAATTGTACCGCAATATTTATTTCTTTATTTATTTATTATAGATAGATACAAAAGAAAGTACAATTTACATATAAGAAAGCTTTGCCTGTCCAACTAGGAAAGTTTCCCGTTCCAGGACAGACAAATTGACAGGTTTAGTTCATATTATTCCATAACTACATAACAAAAACTAAAAACCATAAAAAACAAAAGAAAAAAATTATTTTTCTCTGAAACCAAGTTGTGTAGTGAAGAAATATATACATACATTTTTTTGTGACACTGTAGAAATAGTAATATGGTAGCATATATTCTATTCGGATTTACCGAATTAGCCTGGTAACATATGTTCAGATTTACAGAGTATGAGATAAGTAGGTAAGTTGGTAGTATTTAAAGTGTAAACCAGGTACCTGATAACAAGATGCAGGAATTACAATATGATTTACAACATAACGATATGAAATTATGTTAGGTTATATGTTTAGAAGTGTGAACTAATAATACCTACATAGAGAAAGAGAAACTACATTAAAATTTACAATATTAGATATAATTTATGCATACAATAATAAATATATATTTTTTTATATATATAATATCTAATACTCCTTATGTATAAGGTTGAAATTCCCACATAAACTAGCCGCCTGTTTTGATTTTTGAGAGAAAAATACATCATCCTCATTCAGGCACAAATATTTAACGGTTTTACGATCATGCTTTAAAGAACTTAATTTGACACATTATTCAATGAAAGTAGGAGATTATTAACTTTAAAGCATTATACTATATTTTTTTCTTGGCTTATAAAAAGACTAATCAAAAATATACTTGATAATTTTAAGGGCAAATATGTGTTCTATTCGCAGTACTTAATTAAAGCATCTAAAATTTGTCTAAGCGATCTGATTTTCAAACCAAAAACTTACGATTTTGTATTACTTAGTACATCACCATAAGTGATGCCAACGGATTTTGCATCACATGACTTCACATAGTTTTTCATGTCTGTGACGTCAGAGCGGAGCCGGATTTCAGATTTGTTATTTAGTTCATAATTTCCGTTTAGATCAATTTATTGTTTGATTTGTGGTTCTGCATGAAAATATGGCATCATTGGAATGGAATTTCCAATAAAATATTGTGACTATGCGAACAATAATAGAATACACAATAATTTATTTTTTTATTTTTATTTATTTATTTTATTTATTTATTTATTATAGAAAGATACAAAAAAGTACATTTTACATATAAGAAAGCTTTGCCTGTCCAACTAGGAAAGTTTCCCTATTTTTTATTTTTTATTTATTTGCAAAAACAGTACAGAAACCAATACATTGCAAAAGCGGTAAACAATATTATATATAAACTATTGACAAAAAAAAATCGTGTAAGTTAAGACAAAAATTATATACATAAGTACACAGTTAAAACATATATAATATTTCGCGCTTAAAATCGTTGTATGACATGTGGAAAATATCCAAGTTACCTGCGAGAGAGTTAATTAACCTATATAATATTTCGCGCTTAAAATCGTTGTATGACATGTGGAAAATATCCAAGTTACCTGCGAGAGAGTTAATTAACCTATATAATATTTCGCGCTTAAAATCGTTGTATGACATGTGGAAAATATCCAAGTTACCTGCGAGAGAGTTAATTAACCTATATAATATTTCGCGCTTAAAATCGTTGTATGACATGTGGAAAATATCCAAGTTACCTGCGAGAGAGTTAATTAACCTAGTCAGTCTTCCCAAGGGCATCACCATTGGTAAATTAGTTCTGCACCTGGGAAGAATTAAAAGCTTGTGTTGATAAAATAATAATTATTTAATAAAAGTATCGTTGAGCTGACTCCTCTTCAGACATAATCAAAGCTCGGGAGCCTTTTTCCCTTTCTTTTTTGGGGTATCTTTTTATTATTGTAATAGTTCTCCTTTTTGTGGGTCCTACGCCGGACCCTGGGACCCTGTTAATCAAAATTGTCATTCGGTAATTAATCATGTAGCCGGCGTAATACAAAAATGTCTTTGTGGCGTCTTCTAGTATCACCTTTGTTGTTTTTTGTAACCATTTGGGAACGGTTCTACATAATACTACACTAATAATAATAATAATGGAGTAATTCTGGACTCCAAACTGACTTTTTCTCAAAACACAAAACAAATTATAAATAGTTGACTAAAAAATCTCACTGTTGGGAAGAATAAGACGATTCCCAAACACAGTCTCCAGTAATTACTCTAAGGTGATCCGCTCACTGAGGCAACTGAAAACTGTCAACTGGCAACTGTCTTTGTATGACAATGTGATGGCCCGCACACTACACAATCACTCAAACCCCGTTGTCAATGGTAACGCAAGCGGCGACTCGCGACTCGTACTGCTGATTGCCGTGGCCTGCCGTTGCTAGTTGCCAGCTATCAGCTGATTGTTCTTCGTCTATAGTTCAACAACTTTTTGACCAATCAAGACATAGAAACCAGCCTGTTTTAGTTTGTTTTCAGTTGCCTCGTCAGCGAAGCGCCTAAGTCTCTAACTGACCAACAAAACATCACGCCTTTTCCCCGCCGGGGTAGGCAGAGAGGACGGACCGCCAACCAACTCGGTCTTTACACATACTATTTGCCTCATTCACATTCACAGGTAGTGTCATACATACTCTTCTTTGATTCTGACTCTTGAAATGGCCCGACTCAAGTATCTGGTTCCGTCGTATATTCTCCTTACACTCATTTGTTCGTTCCTTCTCTCTACATTCCGAAACCATCTAATCGCCCCTTTATTAATCTTGCCCATTAAGTATGATTACATCAGCTTTGCGTTCTTTGCGGCTCACCACATTTCTCACACAATCATACATAGTTTCGCGACACATACGCCTCAGGGATCACATTTCTATAGCATTCAGTCTACTTTCATCCTTCCTCTGCCAGTTCCACGACTCCTCGACTGCCATATGCACCAGCACTCCATTGTGGACTGCTAGCTTCGCTTCGTTGGACATTTTTTTGTTACAACCGACAGTGTTAAGTCCACCGTTATAATGGAGCTTCATGCAAAAAGATCATGACCACCGTCCGTGGTCGAATGGTAAGACACTTGCCTCCCAATCGGGAGGTCGCGGCGTTCGAACCCGGCGTGCGCAAATAAATTTTATTTGATTAATTTATGTTATTTCACAATTAATTAATAATATATAGTATATTTGCGGCACGTTCCAGAATGGAAGATACTGTCAGTATCGCCCTGGTGTAAGACCACCATTCAGAATTGAAACGTTGCTTAATAATGGATTTAGCCGTGTTTAGTGACTAGATCTGAATAGCCAGGTACTTTCCTACCTTTCTCTTCCCCATCTCCTTCCCTTCCCCACTTTCCTTCAGCCTCACAACATACCCCAATTGGGGATGCCATAGTCTCACTGGCTCCAGACGGGAGCAGTTGGGACTCTTGTGAGGTATTCTCTATTAAAAAAAAAAATTAAAAAATGCAATTTTGTTATTATGCAGAAATCAGGCATAATTTTACTTTAACGTATATTTTCGTAATTTCACTGTTAGGCAAACTAACTCTTAATATTACTAAATAAGATTAAATCTTGTTTATTAGGTTGAGCTAGGTCGGAACTTTCTCAAGCATGAATCATTCACCCCATTTTACAAGTTTTTCAGTTAAATTATAAATTAATTTATACATGGTTCCTTTTGTACATGTACAAATTCTGACCACCATTTTAAATTACATGACATTAATTCCAATCAAAGTTCTCTATTAATTTCCACGGATCGCCGAGATAAAAAAAAAACGTTAAAACATTGTTTTATTATTAGGTAGTACTAATTACAAAGCTTTTAAGTTATGAGTTCCTTTCCGGTGTTCCTTTATTCCCTTTTAACTTAAGGAACATATTAAAAATAATGGCTTTAATCGTATATTTATGTAAACATCTTTATAAATTATTTTCCTTAACTCCCGTGAGCATTTTCCTTGACATTATATAATCAAAATAAACCCTTAAGATGAAACCCGGTGGTGGAGAAATTTGAAAAATAGATTTTACTAAATTGTTGCTGTCACTGTTGCTCTTACTCCACCGGATATTGAGCGAAAGGGACAATACACCTAATAACTAAAATCGAGGTTTTGTATTCCCCACTTTTCTCCTCCAAAAGTGGATTGATTTAATTTTTTTTCCAACTACATAAAAAATAACTATTTTATGTCTGTACGTTTTGATTTTTATAAAAAAACATTGTCTAGTTTGTATACTAAGCGTCTTTTGACGGCGTTTAAACCAGTCAATTTTATTGATTTTTGGAAGGTCATAACTTCTATAAAAAGTAACTTATCAAAAAAAAACAAAAGTACCGACACGCTAGTAGTTGATATCTATTTTATATAAAAACAATATTTTCTCTAGGGTTAAAATCCAGAGAGATAAATAATAGGGAATACGTTTGTATGGAAAAATCACCGCCGGATATCCCATTAAGAGGAAATCGGGCGGCATTTTGTCCATACAAAACGTATTCCTCAATTGCCGCTCTGGATTTCGACACTTGTGCAAATATATTTTTTATTTTAGTATAGTTATCGACCACTAGCGTGTCGGTACATTTTGATTTTTCTGATAAGTTACTTCTTATAAGAGTTAGAAACTTTGTTAGAACTTCGTTAAAATAGGGTATTTCTACATTTTTTTATTGCTTAAAAAAATTAAGCAAAAAATTACGATTATTATGGCATTTTTATGTTGACGAATAAATTTTCTACAGCGAGTTTAAGTTGGCCATTTTTGTAATCCCGCCAAAACGGCATTTTCGACGTGTGACGTCATAATGGTCGCTCGTTCTTGAAAAATTTCTGACAGTACTACTTTGTTTGTTTGATGACGTGCGTTCGAAGCGACGTTGGCAATCACGGGCCGTTTTGGTTTCGTTGGTTTTTAAGCGTTTTTAAAATGAATAAATTAGAATGAAAAAGTAAAAAACAAACATTTTTAGTACGATGATTAAAATCAGAAAAATGACCTTTAAATAATCAATATATTTTCAACAGAATCCCTCGTTTGTCAAAATACCCTATTGCCAGGTTTTAACGCCATAGACAGACATTCAATATACAAACTAGACAATGTATTTTAAAAAAAGCAAAAGTACAGACATAAAGTATTTTCTTCTAATACAGTTCGTAAAACAAATCTAATAAAAATTGAGAAAAAGTCGGAAATTAAAAACTTCTCTGGATGTTGATACTACTGTTTTACGACACGTACAACAGCTACCAATCAACCACCATTGTGTCGGTACGTTTGCTTTTTTTTTGATAAGTTCATACTGATATTCAGGTATCTTATAATATACAAGGTATAAGTAGATATTCAAATATCTTATAAGAGTTAGAAACTTAGTTAGTACTTCCAGCGCCGAACTTCAGCGTCCTCGAGGTGATTATTCACAAAAACGGCGCTATATAAATCAGTCAAATATATATATATTTTTTTATAGTGAATACCTCACAAAAGTCCCAACTGCTCCCGTCTGGAGCCAGTGAGACTATGGCATCCCCAATTGGGGTATGTTATGAGGCTGAAGGTAAGTGGGGAAGGGAAGGAGACGAGGAAGAGGAAAGTGGGGAAGTACCTGGCTATTCAGATCTAGTTACTAAACACGGCTAAAGCCATTTCAAGCAACGTTTCAATTCTGAATGGTGGTCTTACACCAGGGCGATACTAAGAGTAACTTCCACTCTGGAACGTGCCCCAAATATACTATATATTATTTTAAATAATTAATTGTGAAATAACACAAATCAATTTATTTGCGCACCCGCGGCCTTCGGAATGGGAGGAGTCCAACGCCCTACCGCTGGACTACTCCGGCCGTTATTATTATTAAAAATCATTAAAACTGCCTGGTTTTAACGCCATCAACATAAGTATACAAATTGGAAATATATATTTTTTTAAAGCAAAACGTAC
Organism: Limnephilus auricula; assembly: GCA_951813805.1. NCBI lineage: Eukaryota > Metazoa > Arthropoda > Insecta > Trichoptera > Limnephilidae > Limnephilus > Limnephilus auricula. The sequence continues at coordinate 8,927,762 of OX638410.1, forward strand.
AGACATAGAGTATTTCCTTTTAAAGTTAGTACAAAAATATAAAAAAATCGGTCTAGTTCTGGAGGAGAAAAAGGGGAATACAAATCCTCGATTTTGATGATTTTATTCAGGTATATCAGCCTTAGGTGCAGTTGTCCTTTCGCTCATTGTCCGGGGGAGTAAGAGTCACAGTGACAGCAACAGTTTGGTAAACTACCCATTGTTAAAATTTCTCGGCGACCAGGTTTCCTCTTAAAACATTGTTACTTTCAATTTTAACCCTTTTAAAATATAGGCGAATATTTTTCTTCTATGTATTTTCATCGTGTGAAACGAACACTCTAATTTTCTCCCCTGAGTTTGGAATTCGAATGAAATGATTTTAAATCGCTCTAAATTCTACATAGGTAAGGTACTTAATCCTATTCTAAAGGTGGATTTACATCGCATTGTGCGTTTTTTTCCCTCTGCTCTAGTGTAATTAGGCGCTTTGTTTTTACGGTTGTGCTCTCCTAAAGAACTAGAATCAACACTTGAACTGTCTAAACGAAACTTGTGAACAGAGGCGTACTGTCAAATATCGATTTACTCTATTTTGACATATCGTCGTTGCATATACAATATGAACCATGTGATAATGAGTACATTCTGAGATAATAGATAAAAACTGTTTAAAAAAATAACGAAATGGAAAATAACAATTCTTTTTATGGACAAAGAAGGAAAAATGTATTTCGTTCATTATAAGAATATATTTATGGCAAACATGAATTATTTTATGCCAGAAAATTGAATTTTAACGCGTTTTTCTCACATGCTTCATATTTCTATGCACAGTTTTTTTCACATGGTTCATATTCTATACATAGTTTTCGTCATAATTTAAATACCATAATAATGTAAAAATATTTAATTTAAATTTGATGGTTGGGCATCACAAGATGATACCAAGGCAATTGAATTGTGTAGTGGTATGCAGAGGATATGACTTTTTAAATATTTGATATTTTTACATGGCTCATATTGTAGATGGAGAAAAAAAAAGAATTTTCGTCAAAATCGTCACATTGCTCATATTAAATACTAGCTTCCGCCCGCAACTTCGTCTGCGTAGGATTAGTACTTCGAGTAATCTTTTCTTTTCCTAGGTCCCATCTACGTTTGTACCAAAATTCTTAACCTATTTATTTAAAATGTCTATAATGATTGATTCGATTCAAAGTATTAGGCGAGTACTTCAAATAAATTCACTTATTTAAATATTTTCGAAAATCGAATTTTGATTTAACAATCATTGTTTTGCAAAACGTCATATTCAAATTTTGACATTTTCTATTAAAAAATAATTATTATTTTCGGTATATTAAAAATAAATAGTAAGCATTATAAATTATAGCCTATATGTTATTCTGATGTATGAGCAATATTATTGTAAATTTTAATTAAAATTCATTCAGTAGTTTTTGCGTGAAAGAGTAACAAACATACATACATCCATACAAACTTTCGCGTTTATAATATTAGTAAGATGCAACGACGATATAGTGTGCAGTGTTTATATTAACTGTTTTAATAGTATTTGTAGTACTAAAGGATTAACGTCGCATTACGTCACTGTGCTTGTTCTACCGTTATTTCTGATTACCTGATTAACTTGGGAACCGGAAATAATTGATAAGATAACCAGCACCTCTGCCATAGACCACCCCAAGTCTTTCGCTACGTTTGTCCGGATATTGGCGGCGCTTGCGTCTGCCTACCAACTGCGTGTCGGGCCGGATTCGGGAGAGACTGGTCGAGGGTTGACCTCTCAACCTTATTGACTTTCATATACCTACACCTACCTTCGATAACTATGTATCCAAAAATAACAATAATATCAGGACATCGGGACAGTGTCTTTAGATACTGGTAATACATACGCAGGGGTGGCTGTATTTCATGTAGTTCAGTGCACGAAATGTAAATACATAAAGGCTTTAAATATTATTATCTGTTCAATCGGTATTCATGTATTCATAATACAATTGTTAATCTTTGAATGATTATAGATATTTGTTAATGATGGTACACGGTGATTTATAAAAGTTGGTTTATTGTAACTACGAGTATGTACAGTATATTCAGTCTAAACCGCTAGCTGGGAACAGAGGGCGCTACTGATCACTACAAGGCTTATATAGACACTCTGTTTCTCTTCATCTTCCGTCTCTGTTACCTACTACGGAAGTCAATGCGAAACCTATCCCACAACAATGAAATGATATGTACATACGCGTTAATTTATTAGTTCAATGTAAGTATCATTTTTAGAGACGAAGTTCAATCACTTATTTGTAAGGCACGCCACTGTCTTAGGGCGCGTTCACAACTCACAAAGAGGAGTCGGTGTTTTCATCAGCACGCACTTCCGGCGCTTAGAGGAGCGGAATCATTTTAAACGTGGGCAGTGGGTCGGTGGGTAGGCGGGTAGGTACCTACTTCTCAGTACCTACTCAGTACCAACTCAGTACCTAATTAGTATCTACTCAGTACCTACTCAGCACCTACACAGTACACAGTACCTACTCAGTTCCTACTCAGTACCTACCTAATTAGTACTCAGTACCTATGCAGTACCTACTATATTCCAACAGTACCTAATTACTACCTGCTCAGTAGCTACGCAGTACCTATTCAGTACCTAATTAGTACCTACTCAGCACTTACGCAGTACCTACTCAGTACCTACACAGTACCTTCTCAGGTCCTACTCTATACCTTCTTAGTACCTACTCAGTACCTACTCTGTACCTAGTCCGTACCTATTCAGTACCCACTTGTGCTTATTCAGAATCTTTTCGGAACCTACTCAGTGCCTACTCAGTTCCTTTGGTTGGATAATCTTCAAATATAACCAACAGCCCTGCCATAGGTCAATCCAAGTGATCCCCCACGTTTGGTGACTTGCTGAGCACGGATGCCCGGGTTAATGGGGTGAGGTTTGTCTAGGTCTTGACTGCACATGCGTTTGCCCACCTTATGCGTGGCGGGCCGGATCAGAAGAGACTGGCTGATGGAGACCTTATTAGCCAGAATCTCTCGACCCATCGCGGCATCGCCTCGTACCGCAGTGGAAGGTATGAATTTATGTGTCCTTCACTCCTGGACACATTGAGCCCAGATTCTTAGAACTTCCTCTCTTTCCTTTTCCTAAAAAGATCCTCCACACAGCATACCCAAATATGACATAGGCCCCTAGGGAAATTGTTTTCCTCGGGGCCTCCTGTGTAGAGCTAATGTAAAAAAGTACCTACTACTCGGTATTTATTCAGTACCTACTCAGTAACTGCTTAGTACAACTTCGAATAATAGCTCCCATAGTAATGTATAGGGTCGGCCCAGTACACACGGCGAGTCGTAGGCGGCTCTAAAGCTTTGTTCATACTGAAATAATGGACGCCCGGGGACGTTCACACGTCTTCCAATCGACAGTTTAGCTAAAGGAATCGACAACCCTTGCGGTACCTTCGTAAGCTCTTCAATAGAGCTATTGAATATTCTGTGAAATGCCAATACTTACCTATCCAGTCCATCGCTACCCCTGAAGGCTACAGCATTAATTTTGTAAGCTCTATAAGATTTTCGAGTTAATGATTTTTTTTAAATCTTTATCCTCTCATTTTGAATGTCAAGCGTGCAAAATTTCAAGTATCATGGAGTCAAGTATTTCAAGTATCATGGAGTAGATATTTAAAATTAAAATTCTGTTTTAAGAGGTGGGTTAAGGCGATGGGGTGGTTTTTCGAAATCTCATGTAGATAGTGAAGTGTTATGAAGGTGAAGTGTGCAAAATTTCATCAATCTAGGGATTAAACTAGAGATTTGTAAAAAAAGCTAAGCAGCCACAGATGCTCTTTTTTATATAATATAATATACAGGTTGTTAAGGGACGTACTTTAACCATTGATTCCTGACATTATTTGGAGTAAAAAATGTTAACGAAATTTTGGTCTCCGGTGACAATTTTGATGTTTTTTTAACGGTTAAAAATAAAATAGTTTTAATATATTACAATATAATTTAGTATCAAAATAGAAATATTAAAAGCTCCTAATTTGGTATCTTCTTTAGGTTAGGTTTATTTGGTTTCATCGTTTTGGGTTAGGTTAGGTTTATTTTGTATTAGGTTAGGTTCGGTTTATTTGGTTTATTAATTTTGTATTATGTTGGTTAGGTTTATAGGATTTCTTAATTTTGTATTAGGTTAGGTTAATTTGGTTTCTTAATTTTGTATTAGGTTGGTTAGGTTTATTTGATGTTTCATCGTTTTGGATTAGGTTAGGTTTAGTTTGTATTAGGTTAGGTTATTTCATTTCTTAATTTTGTATTAGGTTAGCTTAGGTTATATAGTTTCTTAATTTTGTATTAGGCTAGGTTATCTGGTTTCTTAATTTTGTATTAGGTTGGTTAGGTTCATTTTGTTTCTTAATTTTGTGTTAGGTTTTAGGTTAGGTTAGGTTTATTTGATTTCATCGTTTTTTGTTAGGCACCATCCGAAAATGGTTTTAGTTCTCTGTAATTTAACATTTAGTGCATTGTAGCGTGCCATTTTTTTCTTTCCCATGATGCACCTCTCCTGACTTGCATTCCCCGAGGCATGATTTAAAATTACGGCCGAAAAGCTCCCATGTGAAAAAGCATTGTCCATTATTTGTGCATCCTAATTCCTAATAATTAGTATTATGACCGCAATTTGAGTCGGACGCCCTTTCGTCAGGTTGTTTGTCGTATTTTGACGGGGGCAAATTACTAAGCGGCATTTAAAACACTGGCAAGCATACTAAGGCATAAAAAACTACAAAAATCTCTCTTCTGAAATGCTCTATATTATTAACCAATCAAAATAAATAGAATTAAACTTTTTTTTTAAATTAACCCACATAAAAAAATTTTTTTTTTTTTTTTTACAAATACAGTTGTTATACATTGTATATATATATTTTTAATACATTTTTTAAATATCGTGATTCACCTTTTTTTTTGAGCAATGCTCGTGTAAAAAAGGTGGAGCAGCGAAAAACAATTCAACATATATTTTTAAAATGTGTAGTAAGGATAATGAAAGTTATAATATTTAATTTTTTTATATATGTATATCATACATTATACATGAAACAGAATTGAATATAGAAAAGATATAAAAGAAGAAGAAGAGAGAAAATAAAAAAAGAGTATAAAAGAAAAAGGATTTCCAAAGTCACAGTCACAATGATCGTAATATGTTATCGATATATTGTTTTAATTAACCTTTTGAATTTTTTATAGTTTGTTTCCAATCTTAAGTTAAGGGGTAATTCGTTAAACCATTTAACTCCAAAATATTTATAAAATTGTTGGGCTGTGGTGGTATTACAACGCGGGATAGTTATAGAGCCAAGAATACTTGGTCTTTTGCTGTTTGAAATAGATATTGAGGTATCATTGTTGAAACAATCTTTGTGTATATAAAATAATATTTTATTAAAAAGATATTACGACATACAACCTAAGTAAGAATCGTGGCTCCCATATCAGGCACAAGAGCTCATCTTCTCTGAAAAGGTGTACATGATCTCCCGGTTAATTTAATGTTTCTCCCGGTAGGAAGGAATATATTGCTCCTGAACCAAATCTCCTCCGAGATTGATATGTTTGATGTCGGTGAGGAGAGATTCAAAAGAGAAATTCGTTCTATTCTTGAAAGAGTCTCTCCACATTGACTAAATCAACACCACTGCCTGCAATTTTTTTTGAATTTGCCACATTCCTAGAAATTAGTTTTGTAATGTATTTATGTGACATTATTTCTTACATGTATTAAATTAAAACTTGTAATTGTGTAAGAAATCAATGAAAAATATTATTATTAAATATTATTATTATGATCAATGATGACCTTAAATATAATATTTTGTAAAATATGTATGTATACATGTAACCCGTACTCTTTATAATTTTCTATCTGGCTTAACTAACACACACTTCTTCGTTCACACAATTCATTTCTTACGGGCGGCAACTGTCAACCCAATCAAACTGATATCTCACTGACAACATTATAACATTGTTACATTCATAATGTGTGATAATAGCAAACCATGTTATTGGTTTAAGCATTTTAAGGTATAAAATAAACAACCTTTTCACAATATGATAAAGAGTTTACTTAGGAAAATTAAATATTCTTTTCAATTTAACCATGAGCGAATGCTCTGTTAATTATGAAATTACAATGAAAATGAGTATCTTGGGTATCTTTACTTATTTAAGGGCTACTTTTTATTTGCCTTTGTTATTTATAATTAAAATAAGTCTTGAATTATTTCTGAATCACAATTTATAACAGAAATAATGATTATTTAGTCTATTTTCTTATTTTAACCTTCAAGAGGTCGCGCGGCGTCGAAACGACCGCGCACGTTCATTTCCTCATTGTTACGGCATTGTCTGGCATCGCATTCATCTGATTTGCCGGACAACCTGAAATTCAATGAATATACCTCTCATATCTAGTTGTGGGTAGGATTCAAAGATAACTCGAGCGAAAAACACCTATTTGACTTTGTTATGCGCCTAGCTTAACTGCCTTACCAGAAAAAAGCACATAAAACACTAACATCGAGAGAATCCTGAAAATGTCGCACTAAAAAGATGAGGCAATCAAAAACCCAACGCGCATCCTGCTCATCGAATATATGCCGCAATTACGTCGCATTCTTTTACAACGAATGCGATTGCAGATTATGATAATGAAACTTTAGAGATAACTATATTCTTATCATTTTTATTTAAAACAATAAAAATGCAACGTGCAAAAACGTTTCATTATCTTAATGTATAAAAATGAATATTTCTTGCGTTCGTAAACCATTCATCCGATTGCGATTAAACTTTTGTGATTTGTTGTGCACATGCCCTCGATTATATATATTTCTATATATATATATATTGGTGAGCTCTGGCATAATGGAATTATGTATTAATCCGATTTGCGATAAAACTTTGGTGAGCTGTTGTTTCGCCATGGTTTTGGTACATAATGGTGAGCTCTGGCGTTATGAAATTATCTCCTATACCTTACATCCGATTGCGATGAAACATTGGTGAGTTGTTTTGTGCACGCCGGCTATGGTTTCTGTACGTATGAAAAATGTGTATATTTCTTATAGTTTAGCGGCAGAGGGGGTAGGCGGTAGAAGAACCCGACGGAAAAATATTGTGTATACAAAAGCACTTCAATAAACAGAAAGAAAACGCAAACACATTCTTTCTTTGAGTGGCATAGCAATGCGTGCTAGTTTCATATAAAATTATCTTTAATATTCTGTAGGTCGATTAGACTATGCGCCACCACTTTTGTTATAAAAGCCCGCGCACACGCTTGAAGGTTAAATGCTTAGATTAAATATAAAAGTTTCGTTCTACCTGCCACAAACAAGTTGGTCGCATTAAACAAACAAACAATAAAATACCTGTAAACTAAACTTCCGTCGTGATAAACAGCCGCGCCCCGCAAATAAGTCATGATTGTCGAGGGTCGCGTTTTATGACTTCAGACAAGTTGGGGGTAGGAACGCGAGGGACGATTCGTACCCCAGTTTGTTTGGTTGCTTGATGATATTTGTACACAGAGCCATTTATTCTTCTGTCTCGCGAGGTTTACAGTTTACACCCTTGTCCCCGGTTGCTTGTGACTTGTTCCTGCTTCTTGTTCGAGTTCAGAGGCGTTCATTTGCAAAAAAATCGACTGCCTGGAACGACTCTGCTTCCCTTATATATGTAGCTCGGTTGTTTCGAGAACATTCGGTGCCAGAATGTTCGCTTCCAGACTTATATGGAATGTGAAAAAATACAAACAGTAGAATGTTCGCGACTTTTCTCGAACAAATGCCGACAGAATAATCGGGATCACTAGAATGGCCGCGACTTTTCTCGTAGGTTAGCTATATATATATGCGCCAAACATAAACGTAAAAAATACGACGACGCGGACGCGCGCGCGTGCTACATAAGAAAGTAGAACTACTCGATAAATCGACTCGACGAAAGAAACGAACCAATAGCGTGCAGGCTGGCAGCCCCGCAAGCGGGGGGGGGGGGGGGCGCTCGCCCCCTTCAATACATGCACTAGTATCCGTTTGAATTGATATGAATTGTCTTAAACCATAGTGAACTAACTCATTTTTGGAATTTCTGAGTTAGAGCTTGAAATGAGGGCTCCAAATCTAGTTCTATCAGAGAAATACTGCCTTGAATAATCATAGACAGTATTTCTCTGATTGGTTCTCTCTGGCAAAGATAGATTATGATTTGGAGTCCTCATTTCAAGCTCTAACTCAGACATTCCAAAAAGTGAGTTAGTTCACTATGGTTTCAGACGATCCATATTTAGAACTGAGAGATTAACTCCTATATGAGTCGATCAATGCACTGGTTCCTAACAGATTTCTTTAACCGTCGATATTAAATGTATCCCTGGTGGATCATAGCACATCACAAAATAGGCACCATTAACAGTCGATGTTAAATGCACCGAGGGATCAATACGGACCATAGCACAGCACATAGATACTGGATCGATCACATGTAGTTATTGTTTACAGGTAGTATTGTTCACATCTAGTTTGTCAGAAATTATAGGTTTTAATGTTGGGTAGGATGAAGAAAGGTAATTTACATAATTGCTTCAACAACTACATTTATTCAAGTTTTTCTTTACATGTGATACTGAACGAGTCCCAACTGTCCCAAGCTAGTGGAACTAAGTTATATGGTATTCCCATTTGGATAGGATGTTTGAAATGTTGTGATGCTGAAGGAGTGTGCTTGCTATTCAGATATAGTCACATCCATGACTATTTCAAACAACCTCGATCACCAATGCGATGCTGAGAGTATATGCCACTCTGAAACTAATATAATTAGGTTAAAAATATAGTATGATTGATATTAGCCATGCACGGTGTAATTTGAAATGTTATTCGGAATGTAACGAAATCTCTCGTCATTAACACGACCTAAGTATAAAAAAATGTAAATATGACTTCTTTCTTTTTATAGTGATATTATCACAATTTAACGCCTAACCGCTTTTTAAGGATTTTATAATCTTTTGTTTTTTTTTTTACATTAGCTCCACACAGGAGGCCCCGAGGAAAATAATTTCCCTCAGGGCCTATGTCATATTTGGGGATACTGTGTGGAGGGTATTTTTAATTAAACGGAGGAGAGGAAGTTCTGGGAAGGGAAAAGGTATGGGGGTTGGGTAGGAATCTGGTGTTCAGTGTGTCCAGATCATCCGCAGACAAACCTCACCCCATGAACCCGGGCACCCCTGCTAAGTCACCAAACGAAGCGAATCTTGTTATTATTCAGTATATTTCACGTGATAGCCATTTCGCTCTTCGAAAACATTATTAACACCTTCATTCCTTATTCAAATCTGTATGACCCAGTTGTTCGTTACACCATTTCATTACCATTGTATTTTAAGTCTTGAAAAATAGCATTGTTTTGCAGGTCAAATGAATAATTCTAATTTTAATTAGTTACCCACCACAAAAAAAAAACATGAAATGGGTTCTGAGGGGGTATAAATTGTTTTAAAACCCTTGTTTTGGGAAACCCTTAATGTGACCCTTCAAGGAATCGTTGTCACGGGGTTAGGCCGTTGCGAAGCGGAACAACCGCCCACAACATGGAAATTTAACCGACGGAGAACCTTTAACACAGCATTTAAACATAAACATAAATTAAAACTATAAAGTTGGAATCTGTTTGTCTGGATCAACTAAAACTCTTAACCCCTCAAGCTAATTTGTTCGCTTTTCGGAACAACTCGCTTAAGACTCGTTGAAATCGTTGTTGCTTCCTTACTATCAGGGTTAGAAATATAATCTAAACGGCGTTAAAAAGAAAAATCACCACACTTTATTTTCACTTAAAGTCGACGACCGTCCGTGGTCGAGTGGTAAGACACTTGACTCGCATTCGGAAGGTCGCGGGTTCGAACCCGGCGTGCGCAAATAAATTTTATTTGATTAATTTGTGTTATTTCACAATTAATTAATAAAAATAATATATGTTATATTTGCGGCACGTTCCAGAGTGGAAGATACTCTCAGTATCGCCCCGGTGTAAGACCACCATTCAGAATTGAAACGTTGCTTAATAATGGCTTTAGCCGTGTTTAGTGACTAGATCTGAATAGCCAGGTACTTTCCCGCCTTCCTCTTCCCCATCTCCTTCCCTTCCCCACTTACCTTCAGCCTCACAACATACTCCACAATTGGGGATGCCATAATCTCACTGGCTCCAGACGGGAGCAGTTGGGACTCTTGTGAGGTTTCTCTATTAAAAAATAAAAAATGTCAAAATTTTTAATTTAAATTTATTAAAATTTGACAGTTGGGCATCACAAGATGATGTTAATACATATTAATGTACATACCAAGGCAATTGAATTGTGTAGTGGTATGCAGATGATATGACTTTTTTTATATTTGATATTTTTACATGGCTCATATTGTAGAAGTTGGAGAAAAAAAGAAGAATTTTCGTCAAAATCGTCACATTGCTCATATTAAATATGCAACGACGATATAGATAGTGTGCAGTGTTTATATTAACTGTTTTAATAGTATTTGTGGTACTAAAGGATTAACGTCGCATTACGTCACTGTGCTTGTTCTACCGTTATTTCTGATTACCTGATTAACTTGGGAACCGGAAATAATTGATAAGATAAGCAGCACCTCTGCCATAGACCACCCCAAGTCTTTCGCTACGTTTGTCCGGATATTGGCAAAAAAATCAAATTTAAAAGTTAACCACAGAATAATTAATGTTTACAACTTTATGGAACCAAAATTTCCGACCGCAATTTTGTATTAATTGTTTTTACAAGAAACGACAAAAAAGTGATTCGACGATGACGCCCACATAAAAAAAATCATACCTCCGAATTTGAATATGGAGACATACAAACTTATTATAGTTCTATAGGTAGTTTTTATATATTTTCGCACCATTAAATTTAATGTATTGTCCCTCCAAAAAAAGTGTGCAAAAAGGGAATAATCAGTATATTCGTAGATATATTATTGCATTTGAGTATTTGTAATTGGGCGTGTAACGTATTAAGAGGCTAGACTTTGAACCACACGCGGAACACCCGCGCCTCTCATTCTGTCCCGCTCACAATAAGCTCACGCACACTTACAATACATGCGAATGCGAAATGTGCGAATGAGACAACGCTCAAATTTACCTACAGAAATCGCTCGAAAAGGGGTTTATGGAGAATACACTTACGCTACGTCGGTAGCTTTTTATAATTTTATAATTCTTTATGAGAGTTGAGTTAGCAGCACTTTTTCCTTAAATAATATTTTTTGATAAATCTTACATGTTTGACAGTGAATGTTTACGTTAACACGAATCGCATCGAAAATTTTAAAACATACCGACATAGTTTTCACCCTCAAGAAGGCAGTATAAAAAATATATATTCATTTTGTGCAATTTGCGATGTAGAAAAGTGTTTTTTCCCAGGCGTCCTTTTTGTACGGGCCGAAAAGCGAAGTCTATCATCTTAAGTTATGTTTTTTTTAAGTGTAAATATAACAGTTTTCGAGTAAAGTTTTTGTACAGGAAAACTTAAGTTTTAAGAATATTCCCAAAATCGGATTTCTAATCGGAGCTTTCAGAATTATCTTATGATGAAGTTATACGCCAAATCACTATTTAGATTTATCTTTACTACGAATCGCTTTACATTATGAAAATGCAAAAAAATATGCTACGGATACATTGAAGCTTTTCCTACTTTTTCAATTTATTAGAATTAAGATAAAATTATTAATTACCTTATAAACAATATAAGCGTAAAGTACAAAAAAATTTTTGTTGATCATTGGATAAATATGAAGTTATATAACAAACAACTTTTAAAAAATACACCTTTATGGCTAAGTTTATTTTTGACTCGATCGATTGACTAACTTGTTTTCGTTCTTGTAAAATTATCTCCTCGTGCAGATAATACCAAAAACACGCGGAGTAATCAAGGGGTAAGAAGTCAAATATTTCTGGCGTTTATATTCCTCTTAAGTAGATACTCCTTTTTGGGATACGTTGAACCGTTCTGCGTGAGTGCTCAATTGTTTAATTCGTTAGGGTTGTATCCTTCCAATGCAATGTGTGGTCAAATTTACATTTTGCCAAAGTTTTCATTAATCAATTCACATTGTTTTCACATTTAAAACTAAGTGAAAGTCAACAATCAATGTTTATTTAAAAAGATTAGTTTTTCTCTCATTCCCTTTTTATCTTGCTTCAAAAACGGAATTCATATACCGAACTAATAACAAAACAGAAAAAAAAACGTTGAAAAATTCCCGTGTTCCAATTTTTTTTAAATTGTAAAACATCCCTGTCTCATCTAATTAATAAATTCTGCCCCATTCGTAAAGGGTACCTACCTTACTATGTAAGTACCTACCCTCTTTGCCACATTGCCACTGGCAACTCAGTAAGTCGTGGAGACCAGTGTTGACCCGACTAATTTATTGTTTGTCTATGGCCGCAATTTGCTCGTGCTACTTCTACGTTCAGGACAACTTTGTTGTCTTTGGTACGTTCGAATGAAAATAGGTATTGCCCAATTTGAATGTTCTGTTGAACTTGGGTTTGCCCTTCCTAAGGCTGCGTATACATGCATGAAACAAAACGTGAAACGAACCACGAATTACGGGGATGGAACGAAGTAATTGCAAGTGGCGTTTCGCGCCTTTTAATGTTGATTCAATCCTTTCCCATAATTCGTGGTTCATTTCGCGTTTTGTTACATGCATGTATAATGTATACGCAGCCTAAGTAAGACCTCGATAAAACCAAAATATTATAAACATCAATTTCGTAATATTTCTTGTATGAGTATCGTTTATCAGTTTCCTTTATTTGCGAATAAACGTTGCATACAAAGATAAAATTTCATAGAAACATCCTCATTTCTCTTCTTCTGTTCCACTTCCTCCAGATAAAAAAGTTATAAGAAAAACTTTTATTGTAGAGTTTTTTCAATCCGATAATGTTAAGAGCCATTGACCAGCGGCTTAGAATAAAACAACTGTACAGGGAGGTTCTGATGAGAAAGATCGATTATTCGCCATTAAAAATTTAATATCGATTTATTTCATTCAAAACTTGCTTTAATATATACCTACATTCAAGTAAGCAATAAAAGTGCTCAAAACGCACGATATATTTCTTGTAAGTATTTTTTGATTTATAAGGACTTATGATTTTACAATAATGTCTAAACAAAATAAGTGTGTAAAAAATATCTGAAATATTTTAGTTTGTAAGGACCTTAAATAAATACTGAGGTATTTTCGTCACAAAACACGTTATCGGATTTATTTTTTAATGATTTTAATTGAACTAAAATTAAAATTCTGAAAAATGTGATTACTAGATTATGTGTTGATTTGTTTTGCTGTATGATTTATATGATTTTAAATGTGTGTTGTATAATACAATATTTCGATTGAAAATTGAACAAATCTATCAACGGTATGACCTAAGTAAATATTAAAAATAAACTTAGTTTTTCAAATTTTAAAAATGCGTTTACCAGATAAAATAACAATCTTTCAAAATCAATTTATGTTTTTTTTATAAAAAAGAGTCAATACGTCTAGAATTTGATTTAAAAATGACTAGTTTCCGGTATACTCTGCCCTCTTCATTGAAGCAGTAAAACTGTCCCCACCCTCAGTGAGCTTTAGCATGATGAAAATTTCACAGCGTTCTGCAATTTCTATGTCCACGCAACTATAGTTTTCTTATAGTTTTCACTCACAATGTCATTTCCATTGCCAGTTATAAAGCTTTAAAATATCGTTGTAGTTGTGCCGAAAAGTAGACGCCATATTGCATTTCAGTACCATTCATTTCTGTACAATTCTGGTAAAGCAAGTTTTATTACAATTATTGTTTGTTTGTTCGGAAGTTGATAGGTGTAATGCCTTGAAAACGTTACGGAAGTGTCCAAGCAGGTTTTATTGGTCCAGATATCCCGAGTTGGTTTACAAGGGGACCATTAAGGTAGATTCAGACTGGACGACGTACGTACGCATCGCTACGCCAAACAATGCTTAGCAACCTATACATTTTCTATGAAAATGGCCACCGACATCGCACGTCGCGATGCGTGTGGCCAATGTGATTCTAAAACATAAATTTTCGTTGAAAATCTATGGTTGTTAAGTAGCCCAGATATTGTTAGGCGTAGCGATGCATACGTACGTCGACCCAGTCTGAATCAACCATTACTTTTGTTACTGCGCCTTTACTGACATTTATTTTAGTGGCGCACACAAAACGTTATTTCTGAGAATTTCGTGAGATGGCGGTTTTTTTTAGTCTTTTGGGAGAAGCTCCTCACCTTAATTTTAAATGAGGGAGTTACTACGAGGCCCTTACTGCAACTATTTACCGAATTATTTTTACTGGTATATTAGTGGAATTCCGTAATATGGCGTTTTGTTAAGGGGAGAGGCTGCGCGGCCCTTTTCATACAAAGTTTATTTTGGAATTTAGACCAAAACACCTAATCAAACTGAATAATTATGTTTTTAGTCAAAATTTGTAGCAAATATCTTGAACGGATACGTGCTTAAAAGAATTCATAATCTGCTCTTTATAGGATTTTTATTATTGACTCTTTTTTACAAAAAAACATAAATTGATTTTGAAATATTGTTATTTTGTCTGGTACACGCAGTTTTAAAATTTTGAAAAACTAAGTTTATTTTTAATATACTAAGGTTATACCGTTGGTCGTTGGCAGATTTGTTCAATTTTCAAACGATAGATTCTATTAAACAACACAAATTTCAAATTATTAAATATATAAATATAAAATAAATCAATACATAATCTAGTAAACACAGTTTTAAGAATTTTAATTTTAGTTAAATTAAAATCATTAAAAAATAAATCCGAGAATGTGTTTTGTGACAAGTTTTATATAAATATAAAAACAGTTTTTATATTTATTTAAGGTCTTACAAACTAAAATATTTGTAAAAAATTTTACACACTTATTTTTTTAGACATTATTGAAAAATTATAAATTATTTTCATTAAAATTTAATTTTTAGAAGTATATAATTTTCATTCATTTACCATCTCCCGTTTGATCACTTTAAGGCTGTTCGAGACATAAATTCTCGCGATTCATTAGCCGCCGAGACGCGGCCGTGTGAGGTTGTCTGTTCGTGCTGCTCATTTTGACAACATTTCGCAATAAATTTAAAACTAATACCGTTTAGCTTCATGGTTGTAAAAACGGAATAATGGATTGCTGGATATTACCTCTTGAGTTCGATGAACCTTACAAAAATAGGCTTTAATATCGTAAGGAAAATTGATAAATAAATAAATCTGAATAGGTTATTAAATCTTTTTTTATTCTGCTTTTAATATCGCCAACCAGGAGAAGGGTGGCATATAAGAGTATGTAGGGAGGTTTTACTCGAAATAGGAAAATAAATTTTACGGATGTTATTTTTATCGCTACACATTTATGGTTGATGGGTTATATATCGCAGTATCCTAGTAGCGTCCAATCACATTTACAATTTACAACCAATAAAAGGTAACAATATTGCTTTGTGTTCTTTATTTTAATGGCCGCCATTGACTATTATTAAGGTCGTTTCGTGACCTTTTTTCAGATTTTCGCAATTTTTGTTGTCGGTAGTTTTGCTATCGAAGCGGATTTTCGATTAAACTTTTGTGTGAAAAAGATTCAAAAATTCTTCTCTCAACAAGAAATTCAATAATAACTGTTATTTTAACGGAATACTTCGTTATCAGAAGGACACTGGTTTTAGTCCCATCGGCGGCATGTATCTTTTCTCGGAAGATTTTTTCAATGTGGTTGACTGTTTCAGGCTAATAATTATTGCTTATAATAATTGTTAAATTATAACTGTAACGGCTTCGTTACCTATCTAATAAGTGTTATATTAACGGAATACTTCGTTACCTAAATAATAACGTTTATTTTAACGGCTTCGTTACCTATATAATAACTGTTATTTTAACGGAATACTTCGTTACCTAAATAATAACTTTTATTTTAACGGAATACTTCGTTACCTAAATAATAACTTTTATTTTAACGGAATGCTTCGTTACCTATATAATAACTGTTATTTTAACGGAATACTTCGTTACCTATATAATAACTGTTATTTTAACGGAATTCTTCGTTACCTATATAGGGTGTTAAGCATCGTACTTGAGTTACTTTAACCAGTGATTCCTGACATTATTTGGAGTAAAAAATGTAAATGAAATTTTGGTCTTTTTTGATGAGATTTTTTTATTTTTTTCAAAAACTTTTTCTTCAAAATGAAAGAAAAAAAACTTCCACATGTCGTCGCTGGTCTCTAAGCCAAGTAACCAACCAACCCCTCATCCCGCCCCCAACTTTCCAATACCTTTTTTTATGACAAAAATTTTATTTACATTTTTTACTTAAAATAATGTCAAAATTAACTGGTTAAAGTAAGTCAAGTACGATGCTTAACACCCTGTATAATAACTTTTATTTTAAAGAAATATTTTGTTACCTATATTATATCTGTTGTTTTAACGGAATACTTCGTTGCCTAAATACTGCTGTCACTAACCGGTTTCGCCCAGGAATTTACCTGGCTCTCAGTTGACTATTTTTTCTTATGGTAAAATTATAAAAACATGGCGTCTCGTCTTATTTTTGACAGTAAATTAGATATTTCAAAGTTCCGTAGCTCATGATTAGATATAATTATGCTGCGAGCTGAAAATAATCAGTACATTGCTCTTATTATTTAATGCCACGCTGCAGCGCGTCCACCGCCAAGACCTGAACAAATCGCACCTCACGTACCTGGACACACCTGCTAAATCACCAAACTTAGGGAGCCTTTTCTCCGACATACATACAATGCATTGGCATTGTCATTTTCTCTAAATAATCGATGGTAATCGATGTTTCCCATATCAGTTCATTCAATTGTTTTTTTTTTTTTATTTAAATATATATTTTTTACGAGCATCGGTTCGCCTGACAATGGATTTACAGGCAGCCTTTTTTTACGATATCCGTAATGTCAATGGCCTAAAACAGCCATTATTTAGTATTTATAATACCGCAAGAACATTATCTTCAATGCCATCCATTGCATTCGCTCGCGGCCTATAAACAAACATTAAAACAGTGGTGTAAAACCAGCGGCTTGGGGATTGCATGCGGCCCAATTTTCTAAATAAAATTTATTAAAAAACGTTTGCCCGGACTCTGCTCAAATTTCTAAAGAAAGAAAAAATTGCCAGGGGTACTAGCATGGCCGATCGATAACGATCGGTAGGATAATTGTCGGTAACTTCTCATCGTTCCCTATGACAACTGCAGATCGATAACGTACAAACATCAGTTGATATCGAATATATTAAGGACACTTAATCATTATGAACTGTCACCTATTTGCGATCTGCAGTTGTCCTAGGGAACGTTGAGAAGTTACCGAAAATGATCCTACCGATACTTCGATTGACCATGTTAGCACCCCTGGGGATGTTATATTGAATTGCGTTATTATATTGAATTATACTAATATGATAGTGAATTGGTCATTACAATAGAAAATATGAACCAAAACTAGATATGAATCGAACATCAAATATCACAAATAAAATTCTAATTTTGCCGCGTATGAAAAAAAAGCATGGCGCATCCACAAAGTTCAATGTTGCCAGCAAAATAATGGAAAAAAAAAATTATTCGTAATATTGCTATGTAGAAAAAAAGGACAGTATTTATTCAATGCATAACTATATAACCCTTTAATGGTTGGGAAGCGTTTTTTTATAAGTAAGACTGTTGTTGTTATATTCTTAAATATCATTGTACATCATTATTGGACGCTTGGTACGAGTATTTAATTTCATAGTTCCAATATCTGGTTTTGTAGTTGGGTGTTCTAGCGTAAGGAGAATATATGAAGCAAGTGTGAATGGTATCAGAAGTAGGGGACGTCCAAGAAAGACATGGCACGATCAAGTGAATCAGATACTTGAGTCGGGCCATGTCAAGAGTCATAAAAATAGAAGAGTATGTATGAGACGATGTATGAATGTGAATGAGGCAAAGAGTGTGTGCCAAGACCGAGGTGTTTGGCGGTCCGTCCTCTCTGCCTACCCCTGCGGGGAAATGGCGTGATGGTTAGTTAGTTAGTGTTCTGTCAATCTTACAGATGCTACCAAACGTAGTACCTACGTATAAAGTCTTAACTCTCGAAACAATTTTTACTAAACATTTTTATTTATGCAAGACTAGTGGGATTATAATTAATTGGTGCTCTTTTTTAAAAGGTTGTGCATCACTGTATTAGATTCTCACGAATACAATGTTATTTGACATGATGAGTAGTTGATTCCCCTTTGAAAAACGCCGATCGTTAGCATTTTCGCGGCTTTTACGACTGTAATAAATTGGGACGAGCTCTCTCAATATCTTCTGCACTCCTAGAGGTCGGACCAAAAATCTAGCTTCGTATAAAGTTGTTTTACCTCGTTGGTTGCATACAACGCCCGAATTTATTTACTTTATTAGAGATTTATTTTAACACCCTTTTTAATTTAAAGAAAAATTATAAATTTTATAACAAATTGTTTGTCTCCATAGATACATATTTATTTATTTTGTATTTCACGCCCAGCTGGGCTTTTACATGTTATTTTTTATTTATTAACAAAGTACATCTAAATAAGCATTAAGCGGGCGATAAACGCGAAGTTCACATCAAAAAGATACTTATAACACAGTAGCGCTCGCCATACAATCCCATACAGACCCGCCAGACGTAAAAATATGATGTGCTGTGATCGCGGTTTGAATCTTCGCTAATTGGCGTTATTTTTCGTGACTGCTACGATCGCGATATCAGAAAAGTTATGCGACCCCCCCCCCCCTTCGCCGTAAACAGGAGAGGGGGTCATTTCTAATACACGGAGCATGCACGGAGCTGTCAAGTTGACATATCCAGTACAAATAATGATATTCTCTCGACCGCTTCCGATTTCAACTGACCCCTTCTCCTGCCGTAGGAAGGAATATTTTATAACGTAGTGAGTCGCTAGAAAAGATACTTATAACTCATTATCTTTTTGATGTGAGCTGCGAGTCTGTCGCTACCTTTACCAACAAATCAAACAAAATCAAAGTCAAAATCAAAAACACAATCAAAAACAAAATTAAATCTTACCTATCAAATCGCTTTTCGGCAGTAGAACTAGGGGGAGAAACGAGTGAATTAGGTAAAATATCATGTGGAGTACCACAGGGATCAATTCCTGGACCATTGCTTTTTTTAATCTACGTAAATGACATAACAAAGTGGGGTATTAAAGGAACTATACAACTTTATGCAGATGATACGGTAATTTTTTTATACTAAACCGAACCTAACGGAGCTTGAAACAGAAATGAATGTTGATATTTTCCATCTCGCTGTTGAGAATAAACAAACTAACCCTTAACTTAAAAAAACCAATTATATACTTTTCGGTAACAAGAAAAATTTCAGCCTCGATATCGAAATTGGTGACAACTCCC
This sequence comes from Limnephilus auricula, assembly GCA_951813805.1. Lineage (NCBI taxonomy): Eukaryota > Metazoa > Arthropoda > Insecta > Trichoptera > Limnephilidae > Limnephilus > Limnephilus auricula. The sequence continues at coordinate 8,947,434 of OX638410.1, forward strand.
TTGAAAATAAAATGAGCACAAAATATTTGGGTCTGACCGTAGATTCCCAACTCTCGTGGGATCTCCACATAAATCATTTTTAATTAATTTATGTTGGTAATTTCACACATGATGCAATAAAATAATATAAAGTGGAACCTCTTATAACGAGCAATTCGCATAACGAGCAAAACAGATTGTGAAAAAATTACGACTGACGCAAGGGCCCATCTTCACCTCACTCACATGTGAGCCGGGACTTCCGCGCCAGTGAGTCATTCTCTGGTTAGCACTCGTCCCTCTAGTACGTTAGTGTCGCACGTGATCGCACATTTTTCCAAACTTATGTTCAGACATTATTTGTAATTTTTAAAAAATTATTTGTAAAATTTCTGAACATGAAAAAGGTTTTTCTCTTCTGTGACTCAGCAATTGGATTTTTTTTTTAATTTCCCTTATAGAACATAACTAGTTGCAGTCTGATCTCTTATAGAACATGAATAGTTACTTGTATAAACGTTAAAAAATAGTTTTTTTGGCACGGAAACGGAACGCGTTACCGTATTTTACATTGATTTATATGGGAAAAATTGTTTTGCATAACGAGTGTTTCACATAAAGAGTAAGGTTCTGGAACGAATTATGCTCGTTATAAGACGTTTGTATAGAAGTTCTAACATCGTAATACCTGTACAGGCAATATAATGCCTAAGAAGACAATTTATTCCCGATTCCCAGCCCTGTGTGCCATCGGCCACAATAACAATAACCCTTAGAGCGGACAAGCCGCTAGTTATGTCCACAATAATAGTAAATCCGGAATTGCGATAAAATTCTATAGGCTCTTCATTAATTTGCGTCACTCCCACTCACCTTTATTGGCTAAATTCAAATCGTAAAAAAAATAAATGCCGAACAAGAGGCGATTCGCTGAGAATTAATTATAGCCATCTTATTCGATAGCCGCAATTCTTCCATTTTGAGACTTTATCTTTTACGAAAGTTGAATACCCCCTTTAATATTGTTTCAATCAAAAAGCCTCGTTGAGGTGATTGTCAAAAGAATTCATATTCTACTCTTTTATAGATTGCGCTCGTATAATTATTTTACGGAAATACGCTATTTACAAGCTAAGACCTCTAGCAATTCGGGCCAATTGGCCCGGATTGCCGGAGGTCCTGGGTTTGAGTCCCAGATGAATCCGTATTTTTTTCTGATTTTTCTGTTTCGGATTTTTGATTGACTTTCGCTAATATTATCTTCATTAATTAAAAGAAAAGAATGTATCAATTTTAGCGATATCTTTACGACATTCCCAACGTTATCAACAAATGAATAGCAGATTTAAAAATATTTCCCAATAAACAAATAGATTCGATTCTCAAAAGTTTATTTATGTGAATTATAATAAAATCATCTCGTTTATGCATGCGCGGGCTAAGACTTAAGGGGATACCCGGCGGTGATTTTTCCATACAAACGTATTCCGTATTTATCTCTCTGGATTTTAACCCTAGAGAAAATATTGTTTTTACATAAAATAGATATCAACGACTAGCGTGTCGTTACTTTTTGTTTTTTTTTGATAAGTTACTTTTTATAGAAGTTATGACCTTCCAAAAATCAATAAATTTGACTGGTTTAAACGCCGCCAAAAGACGTTCAGTATACAAACTAGACAATATTTAAAAAAAAAAACGAAACTTACAGACATAGAATGGTTTTTCTTGTGTAGTTGGTAAAAAAAAATTGAAAATCAGTCCACTTTTGGAGGAGAAAAGTGGGGAATGCAAAACCTCGATTTTAGTTCGGTATTAGTAAGCCCGAGGTGCATTGTCCCTTTCGCTCAATATCCGGTGGAGTAAGAGCAACAGTGACAGTTTAGTAAAATCTATTTATTATTAACAATTTAGTAAAATCTATTTTTCAAATTTCTCCACCACCGGGTTTCATCTTAAGATTTACACAGACAGAGCTTTAGTCCGCGCATACGCCCACAGTAATAATACTACATACCGGTTCCTGAAACTAATTGCCGATATTAGGCCAAGTCCAGCTGCTGATGTTTGCTTAAATCAGACACGCGGCTCACAGCTCTTTACTTGTTAGGAAATGATTTGCGCAGACTAGACGCCTTATGACTGTTTAATTAATACGAAACAAGATTCCATTAGTTAATCACGGGGCGGTATTAAGTTCAGGGACGGGGCTGGAAAAAACGAAGAAACACAATTAAAAATCTACTGAATATTATCCACTCGAGCGCTTTTTGCCACATTATGGCACTATTTCCAAAACCTCGGATTGCTTTCTTGCCAAAATGTGGCAAATTTTCAAAAATGTATTATTATTAAAACGACTATATAATATATTGTACAATCAAAATATAACAAAACAAATATTCTCTAGTTTTTTTTTTAAAAGTTCTAAGGTTAAAGATTTAATTATATATTTTTTATAAATCCTACAAATATGTGATAATAGACAAAAGATAGGGAAATTCATTGGCTACATAGAACTATAATCAGTTTGTATGTCTCCATATTCAAATTCGGAGGTATTATTTTTTTTAATGTGAGCGAAAAAAATTTCTTTAGCAATCCGAGAAAAAATATTTTAATTGCTCTGTCGCTTCAGTGGTATATGTTTTCTTTTATTCTTAACCCTCGGCGGTCGACTATCCAATTATAGCCTAAATATCGGATTTTTCGACATTTTGAATATTTTCAGTTATTACGCAATCTACTATGACACACGGGGGATGGGTGGGCGACGAGGGAGGGGCAGAGGAGCTGATTGCAAAGGAGACATAATAATTTTTACTACTGCCATCTGATTAATGAATATCTAAACTTTTATAAAATTATGCAAATATTTAAACATTATTATATTCCTTACCGCCATCTTACAGATTTTAGGCAAACCTTTTTAAAATAGAATCTAGTTAGAAAAAATATTGCTTTGGAAATCAACAGCAGAGGTCTCTGTGTCGAAAATAATTGATTTTATACGGTCTACTTTCAGGCTTAACCAGGAGACCAAATTGGTCCCAGCTCACATCGGTCTCATATAATTCATGTCATGGTGTGAAGCTATATATATTTTAAAAATATGACCTAAATGGTATTAGAAAGAGAAAACTCTACGCTTTACATTCAAATCAAAATTTCACCATAACAAAAAAGTTATGTGCATTTCTATGAAACAAAAGTTTTCGTTAGCAATTTGAGGAAAATGATTTAATTTCGAGAATGTTTTAGTTACACATTGAATAAAGGCTGTATAAGCTCTATTTTGATTTTTTACTAATAAAAAATGTCATCAACTGCGCTACGAAAGAACTGGCAATGTTGCATTTTGGCAGACTGACCCATGAGATTCCCATCTTGGAAAGTAAGGTTATTTCTGACATAATATTGTTTTTTAATTGACTTTTACCACGCGAATTACGGTGAGATTTCTATGAACGTTGTGTTTTTTAAATAACATAAATGCTTTATTTTGTAGGTAAATATAAATTCAAGAAATCTAAAGTCATATGTAAGTTCATATTGCGAATCCAAAATGTAATATTTTTATTGATATTGATATATAAATGTGCAATAAAGAAGTTGAGTCCTTTTTTATTTTTTTTATCAATGTTCACATGCAAACTTAAATACGGTTACCGTAAATTCTAAAAAAGTGCATTTTAATGATCATTTTTTTAATTTAAAAACACGAAATGTCATTTTTCACCGACCGCTGTGTTATGAACTGTTGCAAGTTTCGGTAAAAAATGACATTTCGTGTTTTTAAATTAAAAAATAGCCATTAAAATGCACCTTTTTCGAAATTCCGGTAACTGAATTTATTAGTACTAGTTAATATCTAACTACTACAACTTTTAAAAATGATTTTTTTCGTCCATATTAAGCGTGACCCGGTTTTGTAAATATTTTAACTTATATTTCACACAATCAAGGATCGGGTGACGTCACGAACTCTCCCGCACTGTATTATACTCTTGCCGGCGTTATCGCGGGCTTAATAAAATTCAAACTTGTAGAATTAAAATCAAATATGAAAATGTACTTTTAAAAAAAAACTGGTATTAAACTTCCCTATTGCACATTTATTAGTTTTCACATGTAGCAAACACTTTGTGGACATAATTATTATAATTTCAATAAAATAACTTTGTTTTAATTCCACTTTATTATATACCTTTAACCAACCGGTTTAAGTTCGACATGAACCTTCATCACGGGTGAATAAAATATATTCAACAAAATACTGAGTATTTAAAAGAAAAGTAGATTTAATAGTGCGGCTGAACGTGTCTAATTTATTGTATTTTTGTCCAGGTGAAGCGAGCGTGCGGCCACGCCAAGATGTCCGCCGACGGGCCCGCTCCGGACGCGGCCGCAGACCGCCGGCAACACAGCCCCCGGCCGCAGCGGCCCACGCGCGGCGGCTCCCTGCGCTCCTCGCCGGCAGACGCGCGCCTCCTGCACTTCCTGGCTTCGGTGACTCGCTCTCGCGGATTCTTCCTCAACCTGGCCGACACGCTCTGCCGGGACGAGAGCTTCGCCGAGCAGCTGGACGGCGCCGAGTGCTGGAACGGAGAACGCGTCGGAGAGTGAGTGTCTTTTCAATTGTATCTATTGCAATCATCGTAATATATATTTCATTACATAACAACAACTTTTCTTCTGCTGACCTACCTCGAATAGCTTGTTGGCTGAAAAAAGAGACAGAAATAAAGAAAATGTTACAAAGATACGTTCAGAAGTGAGCTATATAAAAGTCAATACAGAAAGCATTACAGAATTTAATGCATTAGTCAATTCAGAGGTCTGTGCAAAAGTCAATAGAGACAGAAGTCTATTCAGAAGTAACTACAGAAGTGAATACAGAAAGCATTACGGAAGTTAATACATTAGTCAATTCAGAAGTCAATACGGAAGTCTGTGCACGAGTCAATAGAGACTGAAATCTATTCAGAAGTGAATACAGAAAGCATTACGGAAGTTAATACATTAGTCAATTCAGAAGTCAATACTGAATTCTGTGCACAAGTCAATAGAGACAGAAGTCAATCCAGACGTAACTACAGTAGTCAATACAGAAAGCATTACACAAATTATTTCGTTAGTCAATTCAGAAGTCTATACAACTCAATAGAGACAGAAGTCAATCCAGACGTAACTAAAGTAGTCAATACAGAAAGCATTACAGAAGTTAAAACATTATTCAATTCAGAAGTCATTACAGAAGTACATAGAAGCAGAAGTAAATAGAGATGGAAGTCAATTCAGAAGTAACTACAGAAAGCATTATAGAAGTTAATACATTAGTCATTTCAGAAGTCAATACCTAAGTCTGTGCAGAAGTCAATAGAGACAGAAGTCAATTCAGAAGTACCTACAGAAGTCATTACAGAAGTTAATATATTAGTCAATTAAGAAGTCAGGAATGTAAGTATTAGTGTTTATTACAGATAGCCTTTTTCTGGAGCAAAAATTCAATACCCACAATTTAAAAAAATAGGCTTGTGGCTTGAAAACTCAATATATGCTTGACACTTGACATTACCAATTTGATCTTACATATAAATTAATTTTATTTCTTGTTCTTATGTTGTTGAGTTGGAGATCAGCAGTTTTTTTAAATACATCAATTTGAATCACGATTTTGTTTTCTTGAATGAATGAATGCAAATCTTGGAAGTGTAAATTGGCCCACTTTCCGACACCCGATCGCGCTGAAACTCGGCAAAAACATTCCTTGTCGATGATAATGCATTCTATCAACTTTTGGTGGCACTCCCGCACACATACGCATTGCTCTGAAATTGGTTACCGCCGGTCAAAGAGATGGCCCGAAAATTGAAAATAGATGTATTATGATTTTTCTACTCTAAATTGGAAGCCCTTTAATCGTGTAATTCAGAGGTTCCCAAAATAGATCCCGCGGCACCCTGGGTGCCACGGAGAGACATAAGGGGTGGCGCGAGGCGTCCCTGATGTCTCCACTAAAAATCACATTTTATCATCGTATCACAATTAACTGACTGGTTTGCAAAGTACTTCGTAGAAGACCAAGTGGAGAAGTTTGTGTGGATCCAAGATCCATTCCGTGCTCAAGCTCCACAAGATTTTACTACGCAAGAAGAAGAAAATCTAATCGACCTCTCGAGCGACAACAGCCTAAAAACAAAATTAGAAAATTCAAATTTTCTAAGTGTGCCATGACTTGGAAAAGTTTGGGAACCCCTGGGTTTAATGTATTCTGTTGTTTAAGCTTGTAAATCTTCTTTTTCGTTTTTATCCCCGTATGCATTATTCATAATTAATTAATTAACCTTGACCGCCATCAGATGATCTTCGTCTTATCTAAACCCAATCAAAAATACTAATTTCAATGGTGTGTCTCATTGTAACTCTGGTCCAATGAACTCTTTGTTAGATAGATTTGTTTTAAATTTAAGTGTCATTTTAAAAATTTTATCTGATTTGTTCAAGAATTCAGACAAGCGATAAGGTACCTACCTATAATGTTATATCTTAACAGAAAAACTGATATGTCAAGAATTCAGACAAGTGATAAAGTACGTACCTATAATGTTATATTTTAATAACTCAGGTGCGGGACATACGTCATTCCTATGTCTACCTACGTTAAATTATCGTGAAAACAAGCTTATGTGTCCAAGCGGTTAACAGAAAAACTGATATGCCAAGTATTCAGACAAGTGATAAAGTACCTACCTATAATGTTATATTTTAATAACTCAGGTGCGGGACATACGTCATTCCTATGTCTACCTACGTTAAATTATCGTGAAAACAAGCTTATGTGTCCAAGCGGTTAACAGAAAAACTGATATGCCAAGTAATTAGACAAGCGATAAAGTACCTACCTATAATGTTATATTTTAACAGAAAAACTGATATGTCAAGAATTCAGACAAGTGATAAAGTACCTACCTATATTACAATATTTTAACAGAAAAACTGATATGTCAAGAATTTAGACAAGTGATAAAGTACCTACCTATAATATACATAATATTTTAACAGAAAAAGTGATTTGTTAAAAGGAATTCATACTATTTGCGGGCCTGCGTCAGCCTTGTTCGTAATTAAAAATCTATGTCTGTTTTCAGGTACACCAAGACGGTAGTGGGCTCCAGCGCCAGCTTCCAGAAGTACAATCCGGAGGTGGAGATCCCTGCTGTGGCCGCCAGCAGCCAGGGAGTGCCCGGGGCAGATACCAGAGTGGCCAAGCTGAGTGACCAGCTCAGGCACATGACCCAGGTAAGAAAAACTGTTTTAATAAACTCTTCATGATATACATATTTTAATAAACTCTTCATGATATACATATTTTAATAAACTCTTCATGATATACATATTTTAATAAACTCTTCATGATATACATATTTGGAAAACTCGATCTGAACAAACGCATTCAATGCATTGGTTTTTATAATTTGCATCTCTTTTTACCGTTTCTGAATGAAAATAAAAGAATTTACTGTTTTTACTGTTTCTGAACGAAATTAAAGTAATTATTATTTTTTTTAATTAATATTTGACGAGTTAAATTATTTCACCAACAAGTGTAGGCATAATATGTCTCGACGCCATCTAGTGAGAAAGTTAGCACTTACATGCCTTTCCCATATAAAAATAAAGTTGGTTGTTTGCAGGTGAAAAAATGTAATAAGCAGTAATTGTTGAATGAAACACTAGGTATATATTGAATCATTTGGCGGGTAGGAGGTAACCCGCCGTAGCTTAAAGGTAGAGCACTTGACTGGCAATCAAAAGGGTGCGGGTTCGAGTACCCTCAGCGATATGTATCTTTTCTCGGAAGATTCTTTCAATATTGAAGAGTGTTTCAGGCTAATAATTATTGCTTATAATAATTGTGAAATTAAAGTACCCTAATCATATATTATAGACTATTAGTTGTGTGAAGTAAACTTCGCATCCAAGAAAGTATGTTTCAAATTTTCTCATATTTAATTTATCTAAACCAAAATTACTGAAATACTCTACTTATTTATAAACCAAATATTTTATGTAACATTTTATTTTATTTCAAATACCTAGATCCGCTCACTGAGGCAACTGAAAACTGCCAACTGGCAACTGTCTTTGTATGACAATGTGATGGCCCGCACACTTCACAATCACACAAAAGCCCGTTGTCAATGGTAACGCAAGCGGTGACTCACGACTCGCACTGCTGATTGCCGCGGCCGGCCGTTGCTAGTTGCCAGCTGTCAGCTGATTGTTTTTCGTCTATGGTTAAAAAAGCTTTTTGATCAATCAAGACATAGAAACCAGCTGGTTTTAGTTTGTTTTCAGTTGCCTCGTCAGCGGAGCGCCTAAGCGCCTCCGCCCACTGAGGCAACTGAAAACTCTCAACTGCCAACTGTCTTTGTATGACAATGTGATGGCCCGTACACTTCACAATCACACAAAACCTCGTTGTCAATGGTAACGCAAGCAGTGACTTGCGACTTTCTCTGCTGGTTGCCCTGGCCGGCCATTGATAGTTGAAGCTTTTTGACCAATCAAGACAGAGAAAAAGCCGGTTTTAGTTGGTTTTCAGTTGCCTCAGTGGGCGGAGCGCCTAAGGAATCCAATTTATCCAAAGAAATGCTATTATCTGAATGACGATTCCTTTTTTAAACATTCTTCAGGTAGGTAAGTACTATTAATAATATCATCGTAATAACTCAGTCAAAGTGGATGCAGCAGATTTTCAAAAACCCCAGTAAACTACCTGATCAAAGTTAGCCATCTAGTAAAATTAAGGCTTTCTTGAATAATAAAGTGAATGCAGCAGTTTTTCGAAACTGAAAACCGAACATATAAACAAATTTATTGACAGTTGAAATGCAGAACGGTCGAATTAAAACAGGACTTTGCTGTGGCTTAGTCAAATATGCTTGAATTTGTCTCTTTGCTCACATAACCTAAAATATTGACAATTTGCCCTTTAAAAAATCGTTTTTCTGACTCTGATTTAGAGTATGAGAATTCTTAACCCATCCCATTCGAAAATAATTTCAGAAACTGACCACATCAACTGAATTAATTTTGGTGCTAAGTTGTCCTGGTTTATTGTTGAATGATTTTATCCTACTAAAAAAACCGTAAATCAATGCTGACTTTTTATCCGTGATAATGAGAATTTTGTCGGGACCCCTAAATTATGATGGCTTGGAGGGAAGGCCTCGAGGAAGATGGCCACCTTAAATTATGCCGGGTCAGATGGAATAGTTTATTCCATGTTTTTAATCGCCGTATAGAGAAACTTTAATTGTTTCATGCACTTTTATGTATGAGAAGTAATAAGGTGTTTTTTTCTTAATTATGTCTTCTACTTCCAGATCGTGCTGTCCCAACTCACCACCCCTCTCTCGGAGTTCTATATGCAGGGTGACGAGGCGGGTTCAGTGGACGGATCAGGCTCCGGCAGATCGGACGGCGTCTTCGATGATGATGAGGTCGAGGATAGATCCCAGTGGTATGAGGGCTCGGGCTCTGGAAACGGAGAAAGTAAGTTCATCTTCAAATTTGTATATCTTCAGCACTAGGGCTGAAAACCTCCTCCTCCTGTAAAATTTACTAATGGTCATTTGTACAATTAAGCACCCGGGCGACGTATAGTCACCGACATTAAAAAATGCAATTGTTAACATAACAGATGTTCAATTTTTAGAAAACAATTTAATATGACGTCTACATGCAGACTTCACGGTACAATATTAACTAGAATATTCAATGAGACAAACATTAGCGATATCTTTTGGTCATAGAAGAGGATATATCAATAATAATCTAATTTTTAAAAATATGAAAATGAACAAGACACAGAAAAATAATAAAAGATAACGGTCGCAACTGGGACTCGAACCCCCTTACGTCTTATAACGTCTTAAGATAAAATCGTCTTAATCGTCTTAAAATTGTCTTAATAACCTTACGTCTTAAAATAAAATCGATATATTTATCCGAGACACTATCTAGGTAACAAATACATTCTTTGAATACTTGTTTCCAATAATAAAGGTAGCTGCCAATAATATGGAAAAAAACATTAGTCGAAGATAATATTGTTAATTCTGAAATTTGAAATATGAAGTTGACAATTACGACAGTCTCATAATAGATCACAGTAGCCCATTTGTTAGAGGTGTATGTCCCGGTAAGACGTAAGGTTCTGGGTTCGAGTCCCAGTTGCGACCGTTATCTTTTATTATTTTTCTGTATCTTGTTCATTTTCATATTTTAAAAAATTAGATTATTATTGTTATCTTCTTCTTCAATGATATATTACATTGATGGGAATAACCTTCAAAAGTTAAAAAGAGAGTTTTTCTTATAAAAATGTGAATATCTTTTGGTATCCGATAGAAGCTTAATAAAGCCAGTGACCAAACATGTTAGCTTATAACGGTAAATTCAAAATTAAATCATAAAAATCACCTACCTTCAGCTACCCAAATTTGAGTAACTATCGCTCAAATTGTTTGTTTCAAACAACATAATTTGTTTGAAATCTTTTTAAATATAATTTTATTTTTGTTTCAGTTGATAAGAGCAACGATCCGACCGTCCAAATAATCAACAAACCAAGTAATGACAACGTCACGGAATCTGCATCGTCCAGGACTTCAGCAACGTCTGCGTTACTGACTGCCATCATCGTCACCATCTTGCGGTACTGTGCCTGAATCAACGAGTGCCACATTGACTACTGAGTGTCAAATTGGCTACTGAGTGCCAAATTGGCTATATAGTTTCAAATTGGCTTCTGATTTTCACATTGGTTACTGAGCGTCAAGTAAGCTTCTTAGTGCCAATTTGGATACTAACACCGATATGCATAGTCGGTTCCTCGAGACCTCCTCCACTCGATCTTAGTCGAGGTCACCTCAAGGAAATCTTAAAAACTCCCTTGAAATCAGTATGTTCAGTTACGGCTTCACCCTCCAGTGAGGAACCTCCAGTTGAGGTACCCATACTCCCCTCCCAAATTGGACTGCTATGAGAAGCTGCAACAGAGGCGGTATTGGAAGACCTCGGTTATTGGCACTCGGTGTTAAATTCAAAAGTGGCAAGAGGACATTTAATATTGTATCTTTTCTAAATCGAAATCTTCTTCGGAATTCCACATCATCAAAATATTCCAGCGGATTTTCTGCATCCCGTAAATACCGATTTATAGGACGATATTGGTACAAATCTTCATAAAGGTGGTCAATAAAATCATGGAAATTATTCATCATGCTAATTAACCTCAGAAATAATGTGGAAAGCGCTGTTAACAAGCTTTGAGGAGGCCTCAAGGTAGATCGCGACGTACCTTGAGTTTGACAGTTCATTACTCGACTCGACTGAGGAATTTGCTCAAGTCGAGGACAGTTTTTCAGTTCTGCATTCCGATTTTATCCTTGAGGTTGAGTCGAGTCACAGTCGAGTGGAGGAAATCTCGAGGAAACGACTATGCATATGGGTGTAAGTGTCAAAATGGCTACATAGTATCAAATCGGCTACTGAATGTCACATTGGCTACATATTGTCAAATTGGCTACTGAGTGTCACAACGGCTACTGAGTGTCGCAATGGACTAAAACCTTTGGCAGTGTTAAAATGTATATTAAATTAAAAATATATCAGTGTAAATCAACTGTTGGCAATAGACTCGTTGGTATACTATAAAATTGTTGTTATTACAAGATTGACAAGTGAGATTGTATTTATGAGTATTTAGAAAATTGGCGAATCGCTTTTTTGGAATGTGTGTAACACAAATAGATTTATTAAGTTAAACATCGTCGCCCCGCCATGATGGATGTAAATATGGTGGCCATCATTTTGCATATTTTGTATTTTAAGACAAACGCACGCTAATAATAATATTGAAGCAATTGATAAAATAAATTAATCAATAGAATTATTATAATAAATGGTCTGTAACGCAAATCTTCCTTTGGTTTTAAAATATCTTATAAATAATTATAAATATTTGAACGTATGCAAACCATCCTAACCCATTTTATATGAGACTCTTGCAATGTTTGCTAGAACTCGCTAGTTGAGTCTATTGTGGTATCTTTGTTACTGCTAAAGCGTTGGTTAAAATCTTAACTTTCTAAAACTCCATAGCTTTAATGTGTTTTCACGTCAATTTGAATGATTTAGAATCTTTGACCACTATTCCAGCTTCTAAGTGCCAGGTGGTTGTAAAGGTCCTACATATGACTGGTTTGACCAGTAGTTTATCTATGGTTTTTAAGAACATGTGGGAAGGGATCGAACAATAGGTATGACTTCAAGAAAAGGAAATTAAAATGGAGGAGCCTTTGGACTCGGTGACTTCGGGCCGGTCAGCCGTCTATAGACAAATTAACTCTAATAAAAAAAAAATCTGATTTACGTTATCATAAATTTTAACCATCGCTTTAGCTTTAACCATGGTCGAAATAACTGGCATTTGCATGCAATGGGTTGTGTTCTAAATAAAATAAAATTGATATTTTTATGATATTCATCACCATTTGACAAAATATAATCAATTTATATTACAAGTATAGCCTACAATAATAATTATTATTATTCACTTTGATGACAATACAAAAAAATATATAATGCTTTTTCATATGGCCTCTATTGTTAATATTATAATTAATTTTATAATGATTTTGTGTAAATATCGCATACAGTAAAACTGCGAGGCAATGTGTAGAATGTCCTTAAAATTAACTAACTCCCGTCATTATTGTTTCAAATGAAATTTTACGTTGAATTAAATTTTGATTTTTGAACAAGATTTTCTATTTGTATAATATAATTATAATGTAATCATTACAATTTTATTTGTGAAATTCATTTGATCAACTTCAGGACTATGAACTTCACATTTTAAGGCCCTTCTTCCACAGGCAAGTAAACAACTTGTCGCCCACAGTCCCTAAACATCGCTACTGAAATCAAGAAACCTGCGTCGCCACCAATCATTATTGAAATCTCAAAATGTCAAAACTAGAACGCTTTCGTAACCTCACTCACAAATTTGATGTAGCTGTCGGTGTCATTTTTATATCTTGTAATTCTCTGTTGATCGCTTTGTTCCTAGCACTTATCAAAAGCACATGCATTGTTACAAAATATCTGATATAAGTGACGTCATGTTAGTCTCGATAACGTGAGTGAGAACAAACCTCGGCCGGCTGGTTGCGGGAGACAGGTGTCGCCGAAGACTTTACAAAATGTCGGCAACGTGTGCCTGTGTACGAACCTCCGTGAAGATGTACAGCTGTAGTCGCCAAAATATTTTAATCATCGAGTATCGGTTACTTGTGTATGCCTATTGAAGCAGGGCCTAAATAAACTTGATTCAACATTGAATATTTGAATAATGACATAACAAAAATGACAGAAATGCCGCCATTTTGTTGTTTTTTTTCTTTCTCTTCTATTGGTCTGACAACATGGTTGACCTGATGTTTTATGGGATGGGAAGCATATTTTTGTGTATTGTAAATTTACACTTGCCATAATAATGATCTTCATATAACTAAATTTAAATATTTTTGCAGTAAAGATTGTTTAATAAATATTATAACATCGTGCTCTGACAGGCAATCAAACATATACATAGTGTGTATTCATAACATTATATAACTAGTAACTAGTGTAAGATGAATTTACTTTATTGCATTATATTATGAAGAATTGAACAGAAAAAAAAATATCCTCTTGTCGACATATCTAAGCCAAATTTTAAGAACTTAAATCTATTTGAAGTGGCATGCAATGATATGAATTCAGAAGGTTTTTTTTTCTATAATTGGCAGTATTCTGTGCCTATATTGATTTTACTTCATGTTCACCTTTCTTTCATAATGCTGCATCTATGGTGATTTGACAATTTTATCTGTCTTTTAAATATTGCATTTATGAGGGTTTGACTATTCTATCTGTCTTTCGGAAGGGTGTTGTGTATCTTTTGCGTTAAGTCAGCGTTACAAGACAATTAAGAAAAAAAGGCAAAATCTGCCAGATATCGGAAGACTTTAAATTTCTGTGATTTTTATGGCTTGTCTATGCCTGTCGTGTGTTGATTGGATTAATTATCTACTTAAGAACACGAATTACTATTTATTAGTTATCAAAACTACTTACATATGCCTAAGCCTATTAGGCATTTATAAATGACTATTGATTTGTTGGATTATTTGATGTTTGTACACAATGACATTCGATTTGCAAATTTTTCCAGTACTGACATCTCTTAACGAGGATTATGCGGCCAAATTTGCCGTCAACTCTGGCGTTAGGGTAACTACTTTTAAGAGTTGATTTCTTAACACAAGTGCAGTATTTTGCTTGTTATAATGCGATATAGAATACCGCATTTAAGAAAACCATCAAAATGTGTCATGTACGGGCGATGTAACACACGTTACGCTGTCGCAAAAGAAACAGAATCACCCTTCGGGTGTTGTATCAACGTTGATTTCACCATTTTATCTGTCTTTCTAATGTTGATCTACAGTGATTCGACGATTTTATCTGTCTTTCTAATGTTGATCTACAGTGATTTGACGATTTTATCTTTCTAATGTTGTATCTGCAGTGATTTGACGATTTTATCTGTCTTTCTAATGTTGTATCCACACTGATTTGACGATAACTGTCTTTCTAATGTTGTATCTGCAGTGATTTGACGATTTTATCTGTCTTTCTAATGTTGTATCCACAGTGATAGACGATAACTGTCTTTCTAATGTTGTATCTACAGTGATTCGACGATTTTATCTGTCTTTCTAATGTTGTATCTACAGTGATTTGACGATTTTATCTGTCTTTCTAATGTTGTATCTACAGTGATTTGACGATTTTATTTGTCGTTCTAATGTTGTATCTACAGTGATTCGACGATTTTATTTGTCTTTCTAATGTTGTATCTACAGTGATTTGACGATTTTATCTATCTTTCTAATATTGTATCTACAGTGATTTGACGATTTTATCTGTCGTTCTAATGTTGATCTACAGTGATTCAACGATTTTATCTGTCTTTCTAATGTTGTATCTACAGTGATTTGACGATTTTATCTGTCTTTCAAACGTTGTATCTACGTTAATTTGACAATTCTCTCTGCTACCAAATGTTGTATCTACAATAACTACATCACTTCTCATTGAATTCTTACAAAACATTATCAGTTTGTATATTAGTTCTCTAACTGTTTCTTAAATGAACAGATCAGATGTTAATTTGAATGAGCTGGAATGTGATTATAGATGTTTATTAGAATGCGTAACAGAGATATGTGTCTATTGGTACTTTATAGTTTATAGCGATAGGAAAACTATTTGGAATTTTAGTAGTGTTTGTTTGTGAACCAACTGTGATTGATCTAATATAATTTGTTAACAAAATCAATTTGTTTTTGTCAAAATTTAATTTAATATTAAAAATTATTTCTAGGTCACGAATGTAAACTGAACATTAAATAAACGCAGTACCTTTTAAAATTGTAATATTCTGCTGATTTCTTTCACAAGCAATTAAAATTTGAAATTTAAATGCTATAATTATTTGTCATTTGACTACTTTTCTTTTCAGTATGTTCATTGACGAATCTTCTCATTATTAGTAATAATTAATTTATGGTTTTATTTTTCACATTCATATTGATTAATTATGATGATATAATCACAATTAAAGAATGCCCAATGGAATTAATTATTTTTGGATTGTATTGGGTCCTGAATTTCCTCAAAAAGTCATGAAATGGCTACAGAACAAGTAAATGTATTAAATAAACAACATTTCATCAAATAAAATACAATAACAATAATTATACTTATGCTATTAAATTGTTTATCAAATTTGATAATCTGAAGGCCATTTCCACAATAATTAAAAAAAAAAACTACTTTGAACATTGTGCTGCTTTATGGAGAAAAAATACCTTATATTTTTGCTCTCAATTATTGATGAAAATGGCCTTTGAAAAAATAAATACCAGCTTAATACTTTTCACGGCGGATATTTTAGGGATTGATTTGTGATGTAATTTCAGTTAAAACCAGCTTTGGATCAACCGTACACAAACAGTTCATTACTGAGTGACGTCCCCACAAACGTCTGCAAAAATAATACAAATAATACAAACGTCTGCAAGTATATTTTGCCATTTTTAACTTTTTAAATCATTCTCAAAAATGTTTGTCTTTTAAAGTGTTATGTCTTGTATTAATTAGATAATACTAAGAAAAATGTGTATATTCTCATTATGTTTCATGAATAAATAAATGCTGACGTTTTAGGTTAATTTATATTAAATATGTACGTATTTTTGGGATATTGTGTACCCGCTGGCCATAATACAGTTGTTACTTTACTGTAAATGTATAATCTTCCTAAACTGGATTATTTTTACGTCAGTTTCGTTATTGCAAGTCTGCGGGCAAGTCATTCTTCAAATAATATTATATATATCGGCTTATCCTTTTTTAAATGCTATATTTTACAATGGCAGAAGCGTGTCGCTAAAAATAAAATTATTAGCAAAGGTTACTTTTCTTTTTTAAAAGTAAATTGAAACCATTATAAAAGCTTTAGTCGTTAACATCTTTAAAATGCATATCGCACATCTCATAGAAAAGAGTTGTAAGTCTAAAAAGTGAATTTTACAGGAGAGCAAAAACAATTGATGATTGATGATACAAGCGGTCCCGTCGAAAAGAGACACTAGCGACATCTCGCTGGGATGGAGTGATCTCACATGAATACGGTGTTTGTGGGGCATAGATTATGACAATCACTTTACTATTCCGGTCAGTGGCCGAGTTGGTCTCGCGCTTGGATCCAATCCAGGCGTTGTGTTTAATTCCTCGGCTGGCTAAGTCCTCCATCACGATACAAGCGACATTTTCGCTTACTGTGGTAATAGCAGGAGATTTTCGAATATTTTAAGGTTATTCGTAACCCGGGAATGTTTGTCTTTCTTTTAAAAAAAAAATTTATTCAGAAATAAAAATAAAATTTTATAAAGTAGAAAATTTTTACTTACGACCCTTTTTTACAGGATGTGCGGTATAACCCTTTCCGACCGGCAAAAAATGTCCGAAATTTGAAGGGCCACACTAGTAAAGCTATTAATTATGGTCCCATAGGGCTGGGCGACTTACTGCTCGAAACACGCGCGCTTAAAGGTACCCTGCATAAGCAGCTCCCGCACGTTCGATCTATACCGGTTCCGTTCCCAAAAACAGATTTATTTACTGTCAGGATTTTTTTCAAACCAAACTCATGATCGTATGAAGCCGGTCGGAAAGGGCTATGGGTATGTTGGAACGATAAATTCAGACCATTAAAATTTGAGCGTAGGATTATTTAATAAGCGCGAGCCACGAATTATGGAAAAGGATCCAAGCAACTGTTGGTGATTTACAGTTTCGGCTCGCCTGTGTACACGCAGCCTTACATTGCTGAGCATTTGGCTTGGTAAACTCTCCCCATAAATAATTGGAATTGTCCTCATTTGTTGAAATGAACACTATTTGAAATATGTACGTACAAGGGGCATTTATTATATAACTTATTATTGTACAGTATATTATATGGTATATTTAAGATAATTAACTATAACTCTATATAAGATAAGTAATGTTTTAGGGCCGTTGTAATTGAGTGCTATAGTATGTTTTAGGTATAAATGCTTTTGTCCTAACCCTACTAATGATTTTCTTCCGTTTATTTTGCGTAAATATATAATTATTATTATGAATATTGTTGGTTATAAAATGTGTTGCACAAAGATAATAATATCTCTTAAATTTGTGAAAAGCAATAAATGTTAATAATATACTGCTCACGTTGCTGGAGAAATTAAATGTTAGTCAAAAAATATAAAAAAGCTAAAATAAACTAGTCTTATGCATAATTATTTCTAAACATTAATTCCCACCCAAAATAGTTATTTTGGTACCCGACGGTTAAATACTAAACAATTTAGTTTTCAGAAAGGTTTACTATAATAATACGTCTTTCATTTTCATTTTAAAAAAGCCTTACTCTGCCAATAGTATATTCCCGTTTAATCAAATAACAATTAAGAAATAAAACTCGTTAAGCTTTGTAATTTTATCGAGCAATTTATTTGTATACTATCAAAATAATTTGAATATATTTCCATAACTTTAACAGATTTAAAATGAATATAAAACACAAGTCTTTATTTATTCTATCCATTACTGAAATCGAATTACAATCTTCAACACATTCGCCGTCTGAAATGTAAGTAGTATTTGTAAATCAGAAAGGTAATCGTCATGTGATCAATTTATCACTTTCCAGCGCCGGTAACAATAATCTATCAACAATAAGGATGACGTTCCGGATGTGTTAAAAAATGACACGTAATAAAGATTCAATGGGATCGCTGCAAAACATGCTAGCGGCATTTATAGTGTTTATTAATAAATTTAATATGTATACAAAAGGATCTGAATGTGACTCTGAGCAAAAGGGAGCTTGATTCAACTTAGATGTATACTTTGTAAGCCATTTTATTTATTTCTAAAAAAAGAAACCTTTTACTTTAAGTTTACAATAATTATTATCAAAATGTCAAATTAGAGCTGTTTTTTTTTTACCCATGTAAAACCTCCTTCAAAGTTGTTGACGGTGTAATAAATATTGCAGCCTTTTTAATCCGATTTTTTATTTAAAAATCCCAACATTATATTATAAAGGAACCCCTCTTCTTCTAACCCAGACCCGGATTTGTCAACAGGCCGTGTAGGCTGCGGCCTCGGGGCGGCAGACTTCAGGGGGTGGCGCTCGTTCGCTTGGTAAGTGATTACGATAGGTGGCAACTTCTAAGAAGGAGGAAGGGGCGGCACAAATGAATTGGCCTATACTTATGAAAAGTATAAATTCATCACTGTTTCAACCCATATCTGTTGTACAATATATGGATTTCTTTTTGATTGGCAGGTAAACTACCTAATAGAACATTTCCGCAATACATTACTACATCTCCACTTTTTCCCTCTACCAGCAGTTTGTTAAAATTTTCCCCCTTAAAACACACACATAAAAAGTCAATTTAAGGTGAATGTCAAAAGAATTCATATTCTACGCTTTCGTAGATGGCGCGCGTATAGTATTTTTACTTACAAACGCTTTTTACAAGTTACGCTTTGAAATATCAAGAAAAATTAATTGTTCGCGGAAGTACACAAGCATTATGAATGTTAACAAATAGTTTTGTCAATTAAAAAACTTTAATCTTTCAAGAAAGGCTAACAAATACAATATTGCATCGGTGATTTAAACCAATATGAATTCTTTTGACAATCACCTTAAGATGATACAAAAGAATTCATAATCTACTCTCTTATGGATGGCGCAGAAAAAAATGTGAAAAACGTTTTTTACAAGATATGCTTTAAAATATTGAGATGATTTAATTGTTTGCGACCGTACATATGCATTATGAATGTGAATAGATAGTTTTGTCCATAAACAAACTCAAATTTTTCAAGCAAGGCTAACAAATTCAATATTGTATCGGTTATTCAATCCAATTAGCCTTTCTTGAAAGATTACAGTATGTTTATGGACAGAACTATTTATTCATATTCATAATTCACGGCCGCAAACAATTAATTCATTTTAATATTTTAAAGCCTAACTAGTCAAAAGAGTTTATCCCTGAAATAATTATACTCGCACTATCTATGAAAGAGTGGATTATGAATTCTTTTGAGTATCACCTTATAAACCCACTTGACATTATTATGAATAGAGCACATATGTTAGTTAAATAGCAAGATAAACCTTAGATAGAGGATTACAAAAGAATCTAATTATTTTATAGAATACATTTATTTTTTAAATTCCACTGTTTTATGAAAATAAGTTTACACCACTATTTAAAAAAAAATATCAACACCTTTCAAAACCAATTCTTCAATAATAAACGAACTCTGGTGAAAAATATTATTCAATTTTTATTAGAAAAACTCAATTTTTATAACTTTTGAAGGCTATTCCCATCAATGTAATATATCATTAAATAAGAAGATAACACTAATAATCTAAACGAAAATTTGAAAAAGAACAAGACACAGAAAAATAAAAGATAATGGTCCTAACTGGGACACGAACCCATAACCACAACTGGGACTGTTATCTTATATTTTTCTGCATCATGCTCTTTTTCAAATTTTCGTTTAGATTATTAGTGTAATCGATCGGAATAGCCGGGTACTTCCCCACTACCTTCGCCTCACAACATACACCAATTGGGGACGCCATAGTCTCGCTGGCTTCAGACTGGAGCAGTTGGGACTCTGGTGTGGTATACATATTTAAAAAAAATAAAAAAACTCTGTAGATTTTAGAGTTAAACTTTAAAATCACATTTTCGGACGCATCCATAAAGTCAAAAACCTTTCACCTTCACCTTCACAGCCTTTAAATAACTAATTGTGTAAAATTGTAAGCAAATAAGAACTTATAACCTTTTTGGGGTCATTTCATGAAAATTCTCCAGTTCTAAATTCTCTTTCAAAATAAATGTCAACTCTACTTTGCCACTAATCTTCTAATAAATTTAATATTTATCAACAGTAGTGGAGGGTAGCACATGTAAAATCATTCAATGTCCAGCATTTTGAATATACGTGTCCTCTGCGCTCTGTCCTCTGCGCGCAAAGTCCTCCTCCAAGTATAAAATTTTTAATAAAAGTGTGTTTATCGGAAGTGACCATCCAGGAAAGTATGTTTTCTGTGTCCGTCTGTAAGTAAGTAATAAAATTGGATAGACCTAAGAACTTATAATAAATTGTACAGCGTCCTTGAGGTGATTTTTTACAAAAATGGCACTCTACAAATTATCCAAATATTATTATTTTCATTACTTACTAACAAATTACATTCATAGTGGCCAACTTGTAAGGAGAAAACGAATTTATATCGGTCGTATAGAATAGCGTTTCCCAAGATTTTTTAAACCTGCGGACCGGCAAAAAAAATTGTATTATTTTGCGGACCGACTGCCGCCTAAGACTAAGAAGCTCACACTTTAACTTTGCATATTTTGTAGATGGTTCAGCTATTTAACCTGTTTCCTCGGACCATTCTCATGTTCTTACTACAATTTTAAATTATACAAATGAATAATTTTATTAATTATATTATCACAGCCCGTATAAACCATTGTCGTGTTTCGACTGCAGTATTTGTATTCATGAAAACCGGATTTGCAAAGACATTTTTATTTAAAAGCCGGGACAAACCTGTAAACTGGCATAATCCCTCTCAAACCGGGACATGTTATAAGTTCAGGCGTCAAGAAAGCTTAGCTTTCGATCGAGCTGAATACAGTATTTTATCATCTCGAAAATCAAAACAAACAATTGGGAGAGAAATTATTCCCATATTTCGGATGCAATTATTAAATATCGGTATAGCCTCACTTTATTGGATAATCAGATAATCATAATTTTCTTGCAAGTTCTGCAAAGAAGCCATTCCCTTGTTGCGAATGAAAGGTTTTGTAATCTCTAAAATTATATGACCGGTCAATGGTTGAGTGGGCATCGTGTTTGGGTCCCACCCAGGCGTTCCGTGTTCGATTCCTCGACTGGCTAAGTCCTCCATCACAACACAAGAAACATCTTCCGCTTTGTGTGGCGGTAGTAGATTTTCAAATGTTGTTGGGTTATTCGTAACCCGGGAATGTTTGTCTTTCTTTAAAAAATATATATTTATTAAGAAATTTGCTCAAAGTCATCGGGGCAGAAACCATTCCCATGTTCTCAGTGCAATAAATAATGTTCTATTCTTCTCAAATTAATAATTTTCAGATTAGCTCTCTGTAGTATATTGTTTACGGTCCTTGTCGGGTTTTGCCGAGTTTTGGCGGAAGTACCCATATAGTCCCCCCCTTTCAGCGGCGGAGCGCACTTCTGTTTTGGATCAGCGGCTCAGCTTTAAATAATACCAAACGTTACACTCTCCAAAGAAACTATGTGCATTTTCTGAGTGCAAAGCATAATTTCTCTATGAATAACATTCCCAGCCAGTTACGCTTTGAAATATCAAGCAAGATGAATATTAACAAATAGTTTTGTTAATTAAAAAACTTTAATCTTTGAAAGGCTATCAAATACAATATTGGAATGAATCACCAATGAAATATTGTATTTGTTAGCCTTTCTTGAAAGATTAAAGTTTTTTAATTAACAAAACTATTTGTTAATATTCATCTTGCTTGTCTACTTTCGCGAACCATAAATTTTTCCTAATATTTCAAAGCATAACTTGTAAAAAGCGTTTATAAGTAAAAATACTATACGAGCGCCATCTACGAAAGCGTAGAATATGAATTCTTTTGACATTTAACTTAAGTTATATTTCATGTAGGTTTAACTGAAATATCCACACTGTGGTGTTAATATGTCAAGTTTTTCACTACTTTGACCTTACTCGATGCATAATAATTAGACTGAGTCATATGCGTGCATCAGAACCTTCTTTCGGACACCATGGATAGCGGGTGAACCGTTGACAACTAGCAAGTAAACTAAGTCATTCTTAAACATACGTGAGGGCCTGAATGTATTACAAGAATCACAATTGATTTCAAACACTTTATTTTGCCTTTTTGAATGCTTAATTATTTATTTGCTAGTTGTGAATCGCTCACGTGTATTGTGCAGGCTGTCTGGACTCTGGACGAAGCTAGTGAATGGTTTATTAGTTTCAGCGTCCGAATCTTTCGCGGACCGGCAGAAAATCTCCGCGGACCGGTACCGGTCTGCGTAGAATATCCATAAATAATAAATAAATAAAACAAATATTGAACTTCCAACAAGTTTTTAATAGCAAATTTGTGATGTTATATTTCGTAAATGTACAAACATAAAATCGTACATACATTTCAAGTGAGTTTTTGTAAATGTCATTTTGTATTATATGTACATGGGAGTCAATAAATTATTGTTATCAGCTGAAACGTAAAACAATAATATGTCATGAGAAAAACGATATGCATTTTGTTTTTTAAGCCATAGTTCTTATACAACAGAACCTTACTTAATAATTTTAGTCACAAGACCAGCTGCAACTGTGACTCCAGCCACGCGTAACATTACTCTTCCTAACTCCTTGAAGTCTTTGTACGTTTCCATACAGATAGGCCTGCACACTTCTATCTCCACCAAGGCCACAGAATTATTACCTAGACACCTCGGCTTCTTCTTAATTATTTCACCGTTGCTCTTATTTATTAGCGCCTTGAGTTTAACAATGTTGGCAGATTCAATCAATGACTGGTGATGAAGTAAGACTGGAAATCCATTGGTAATGGGAACCTTCACGTTAAACACAACCAGTCTAGCTTCGAACCTCGACGTCACGGGGGCGGGATTGGCACAATCAGATAAAACATACCCTACACTAACATTCTGTATATCTACCCCTGTAATATTCACACTGACTTGGTCACCAGCAAATGCAACAGGGTGCGGAATATCATTAATCAAAACCGATTTAGCAAAAGCTGCTTCTTTAGTTGGACAAATGATAAATTTGTCTCCTGTGTGAATGGTTCCAGTTTCTATGCGACCAGAAACACAAAAACCTGATCCTGTACCTTTGAATATATCGTTGACGGACATCCTGAATGGTTTGGTCACTGGACGCTCGGGAGATTTAAATTTGTCAATGACATCGATAAGGGACGGGCCCCTGTACCATTTGGATAGCTGGTCTTCTGTCGGTGCGGAGATTAAGTTCTCTCCTGTCAGTCCAGAACAGGGGACATAAGTAACATCGCTGTCTTTGAATCCAGCGTGCTTCAAGAATAATTTAAGCTTGCCACATATTTCGTCAAAGCGTTCTTCAGACCAATTTGTCGTGTCGAGTTTGTTGACAGCAACCGCCAGCTGATTGATGCCGAGAGATCTCGCAAGCAAAGCGTGCTCACGAGTTTGTCCGCCGAGATCGAAACCGGATTCAAATTCTCCGCGGGTAGCGTCCACTACTAACAATGCTACGTCAGCTTGACCTGCTCCGGCGATCATATTGGGTATGAAGTCTGCATGGCCAGGGGCATCCAGAACTGTGATCTGTTTCGTTTTGGTTGAGAACTGTGTGCGTCCAATGTCCATTGTGATGCCTCGAACGCGTTCCTCTCCAGTTTCGTCCAGTACCCAGGCGTACATGAAGCTCTGTTTGCCCATCTTCTTGCTTTCCTGTTCGTACTTGTGTAGTGTACGCTGACTCACCTCACCGAGGTCGCAGAGAAGTCTTCCCATCAAGGTGGATTTCCCTGCATCCACATGACCAATGACCACAACGTACAGATGCTCTTTGACCGATCCACGTTCCGTTTTGTATTCGGCTGCTGCGTCTACTTTGTTCTCTTGCCGCCTTGAGATGAGTCTTTCTTCAGACTGAGAAGGTGTGGGGGATTTGCATGGGGTTCCTCTGCCGGATGCCGGGGACTGTGAGCGGGGAGTTTGAGGAGAGTTCAAACGGTTTCCATCATCAACCTTGAATCCCTTGACAACATGTGGAACTTTAGAATCCACCGCCGTAGAAATAACTTTGGGTGATTCTACGAACTTCTGAGCAGGAAGAGGTAAAATTTTCGGAACACCTATTGATATTTTGGATTTGGTTTCCACAACTTTTTTAACACTAGTCGGGATTTCTTTGTCCTTTTCGGAATTCAACAGAGCATCTAGCGACTCTGAAATGCTAAAGTTATGCTCTATGATTGTTTTAATGATTCTCTGTTCAGGTACTGAGTCACCCAATACGTTGCGAATTTCGTCCAAACATGACATCAACTTGGCTTCGTCCATTTCACTGAGTTGCAGGTTCTTGTTATCTTCGGAGTCACGTCGCTGTCCGGGGCTGCTCGTGGCTACTTCGGCATTTTCATCTTCTTCTTCGATATCCTTGTGCTGGTCGAAGTAGCTGGACATAACTTGAGTGCGTCCCCTATCATACATGAACTGGGCCGTGTCACTAGGGGATATATAGCTGTCATCTTCCACTGAATGTCCGTAAACATCGTCGTATCCATCATACTCATCGGTATAGTTCATGGAACGTACATTCCTGTGCCTCGACATTGTTCGAGATGATGTGTGAAAACTTTGCGATTTCAATACATTCGTTGATTTGATTTGCTGTTAATAACTCATGTATCAGATTTTAAACTTATACGAACACATTATGTAGCTTTCCAGTAGCGTACACTACGGAAATAAAAAAAAATAACCAGCAGTTAGACGCAACTCACACGTCGTCCCAAAAACATCTGTCAAAATAATTCCAATGACGGACGTCGAGGGCATCAAAATATCCTATAACATGTAGGCAATTTCATGGCGGACTACTCGCGCGTAGGAACTGCGGAATGTTTCATACAGCTCAAGTACCTACTTTGGATTTTTTAAAATCAAAATACAGAACTTATGAGAGCATTTTTTTCCCTTAGTAACTTAACACTTAACATACAATAATTACGTGAGCTGTTTTTTTTTTTAAATTTAGACCCCCCTGCCCCCATACAATAATTACGTGAGCTGTTTTTTTTTTTTTTTTTTTAATTTAGATCCCCCTGCCCCTTGGTGAGATTTTGTGGGACCCCCCCTCACTTATTTTCCAGCGGGCAAAGTGGGATACTTCGAAATAAGTTAAACAATTTTAAAAAAAATAATATATACTCTTTTAAAGTTGGCGTGAGATTTTTATTGACCCCCCTCGGTATAATGAGATTTGGTGAGATTTTACTGGACCCTCCCCATTTTTTGCTCACGTAATTAATGTATGCCCCCTTATTATGTGGTGTAAAATTAGTTTCTCATCATTTCCATGTTTTTGTTTTTATTGATCCGTCAGAAACCTAATTAATAATTTCATGTGCGTAGTAGCAACATTTCATGACGTATCTGTATTTTGACGTTTGTGCTGTAAGAATTTGTCATCTCAGCTCGTAGCTCAGCTGTATTGAATATATTGTTACATATTGTTCATGTGATATTCTAGCTTCAACCAAAATCAAGATGAAGAAAAAGGTAATAACTCTTCGTTAATACCCCACTGTCAACATTCCTGCATGTCTTTAATGATTATCGTAATATATTATAATAGGTGTGCTAGGGAGTTGATAGTTTAATGTTTATTAGTGTATTGTGCTTAATTTTTAAAGATCCTCAATCAAATTATTCTCTTTCAATCACTTGTAAGCTCCCTGTTCTCTGTGCAGTATATAAATTGTTATAATTATCATTTTTCCAGGTTTTGTTGATGGGGAAGAGTGGTTCGGGTAAAACCAGTATGAGATCTATCATATTTGCTAATTATATAGCAAGGGACACGAGAAGATTGGGAGCCACAAGTAAGTTTTACAAAATTATATCCTTTACCCTCTCATTGAGATATTTTGTTAGAATATTTTTGTGCTTGATAACTTGACATTATTTTAATTGCTGTTTACTGATCTACTGTATTTTCTAGTCTGTTTGATTGGCACAAAATTAATTATTGCACTGAAGTATCAAAATTTAAACATGGAACGAATTTTTGAAATGAGCGGGCCGAAAACTGGAAACTATCAAATGCGACAAAATTGATGTTTTCAGAACATCCTTTAATATGAATTGCTAAGGTTACAATTCTCGCAGCTCCAATTAGGTTCTATTATCGATGGTTCCTGACAGGAAAGGAAAAGCCATGATTGTAAAATCATATTTATTATACCAAACAAAAACTTGATAATACGTCTAATTCCAGTAAAATTCCAATTGGCAGTATTTACTTGTATTGGCTGGCAACTATGGTTTCTGAGCCAAAAAGCGTGCTTTATTTTATTGGTTAACTTTCGGGATGATTGGACACGCTTAATATGAATATTAGATAGAAAAACCTTTTGATTAATCTTTATTACCATAAAAAATAACTATTGCTTTCGGGGCAATGTAAAATTATTTTTTAAATTTATAATTTCAATTTCGTAAAATGAAAATTTGCTTTCTTTGTAAGGGGTGTCAGCTGACAGCCATTTGCAATAATTTATGTCCGTATTCTATGACTTTTTGTATTGAAATTTTGAATGCAGTGTATTCCATCGCCTCGAATGCAAATTAAAGGTGAATCAAAAGGTTTTGTCCAAAAAATATTCGTAATAAGCGTGTCCCGTCATCCCGTATCATTTTATTATGTGAAGTTCAGGCAAAAATATAAAAAAAAAAGTTACTTTTTTTAGTTATAAAATTTTACATTTTATATCTAATACATATATTCTATTCTTTAAGTATATAATATATTTTTTTTAGTTTAATTTTTAGTTTTTTTTTTTCGATAATTTTCTAAAGAACTTAATTTGCCACATTGTGCAATAAAACTTTAACCTCTTGGGATGATATTTGGCGACATGATAATCGTTTTCCTTAGAAAATTAATTTCAAATCATTTCGAGAAGCTACATTACTGAAATTAAAAGCATCGTCTGGAATGATATTGGTGCAAGCGATTTTGACCTTGTCCTTGTACAGTTTACTCATATATAAAGGTTAAAATCGCAGTTAAAAAAAAAATTATCCCGGACGCCGGCGTCCATGCCACAGATGACAGGTTAAAGCAGTTTTTATTGGCCCGATACTTTGTTTTTTGTGGGGTTATAAAAAGACTGCCAGCTTTGAAAAGGTTAATTGTTTGTTTACCCAACTAATCCTACATTATATAATCCGCTTCCAGTCGATGTGGAACACTCCCACGTCCGGTTCCTGGGCAACCTGGTGCTGAACCTGTGGGACTGCGGTGGTCAGGAGGCCTTCATGGAGAACTACTTTGCCTCGCAGCGGGACAACATCTTCCGCAATGTGGAGGTGCTGATCTACGTGTTCGATGTGGAGAGCCGCGAGCTGGATAAAGACATGCACTATTATCAGTCCTGTCTAGAGGCTATACTCAACGTAAGTAAAAAAAAATATTATGAACCCGTGATAAAATAACATATATTTAACTTTGTTTACACCACTATGTAATCATAATTACCGAGAGTTTCTTCGTCAGGATAAAGCGGGCGACATACGCGAAGCTCACATCAAAAGATATTGCGTTACTAAGTATCTTTTCTACCGACACACTACGTTATAAAAACGTTATTTCTTCCTACAGCAGGAGAAGGGGTCAGTTGAAATCGGAAGCGGTCAATCAGAGAGAATATCATTTCTTTGTACTGGATATGTCAACTTGACAGCTCCGTGCATGCTTCGTGTATTCAAAATGACCCCCTCTCCTGTTTACGGCGAGGGGGGGGTCGCATAACTTTTCTGATATCGCGATCGTAGCGGTCACGAAAAATAACGCCTATTAGCGAAGATTCAAACCGCGATCACAGCACATCATCTTTTTACATGTATAATGTGTTATAAGTATCTTTTTGATGTGAGCTGCGAGTCTGTCGCTACCTTAATAAGATCATGTTCTAAAATATTTTGATAATTGAACATGTTCTTATTATCCTGACGAAGAAACCATCGATTTCGAAACATGTCGGTAATTATGATTATATAGTGGTGTAAACAAAGCTAGTTGTTTCATTTTTAAAAATGACGCCACAAAGTGATTCTGCAAAGTTTTAACATATCTTTGTTAACTCCTCAGGCCAGGACAGAATTTTTTCAGAGGGTCGAAATATTGTCATTTTGCAATAAAATCCAAATAAATGGAACATTTCTGGAGGTATCCGAAAACTAAAAACTATTTTGAAAAGGTGATGAAATAAACATATAATTTTTGAAATATTCAAATTTTGCATGCAAACATAAAAAAGTTTTAAAAATGGCTCACAATAACGTTTATAATATATTTGTCTAATAAAATATGTATGTGTTTTTATTTTTTTACATTATCAGTAATTTTAGTAATAAAAAATGTTAGATAAAACAAAACTTTTTTATGTTTGCATCCAAAATTTTTATATTTCAAAAATTATATGTTTATTTTGATTTATAAAATTTGAAAGGGTGTTTTATCACCTTTCAAAAACATTTTTTGGTTTTCGGATACGTTCAGAAATATTCCATTTTATTTGGATTTTATTGTAAAGCGGATATATTTTGACTCTCTGACAAAATATGGTTGAGCCCTGAGAGGTTAATGTTTATTGATTATACCAAAAATTTCCGATTAAAGACTGGACTGAATAATACATAAATCATCTTATGCTCTGGTTTCTAATATACACATATTGGTTTCATTTCGACGGTCCCGAAGAACAATGTCGGAACTGACAAAAATTGAAAATCGTTCTGTTGGCTTATTTATTGATTTAAAAGTCTATATTATCAGATTTTTTAATGCAATGAGATGAAATGCCAAAGATCAAAACAACACCATATTTCTTGATACCAAAAACAGTAAAAATGCAGAAACTATATTTGAAAAAGCTCTACTACCAAACTACAAAATTGCTCATCCGACATTGTTCTTCGGGACCGTCGATACAAACAATGCTTGTTACAGTTTCTGAAGGATTGTTGTTATGTAGGTACATAATTAGTTCTGTGGCAGAATTGTAATAGCTTTGGCTCTGTATTACAAACCATCCTTGTGGGACTATTCTGGCCTAAGAGTATGGATATTAGAGAGACGGCATGTGAAGTGTGCCCGCGCGCTCCAAGTGTGCCTTTTCGAGAATTTTACTTAAATGGCTGACATTGGCTGCTGGTTTTTGGTCGTTTAATACGTTCCGACATTTTTACGATAGCAGCCATCTTCCATGGTGACAGGCAATGTCAGCCGTTTGGGTAAAATTCTCGAAAAGGCACACTTGGAGCGCGCGGGCACACTTCACATGCCGTCTCTCTAATATCCATACTCTTAGATTCTGGCTATTTTGATCTAGTTACTGAACGTAGCCGTTTCAAAATAATATTTTGAAGCATTTCTAATATTCCTGTTTAGTAAATAGATAAGACTTTGTTGAATTAGTTGACTGTTTGTTATCTATGTATGATTGTTTGTGGAATGGATTTCCGAGGTCACTTCACTTCTAGCCCGCTCCTTATCAGTGCTTCCCTAATCAATACATATTATAAATTAAGCAAAAAAACAATTAAGTGTGGAGGATACTGATAAGAAATAATTTTTGATTAATGGTCATCAAATTGCTTTGTTTTGTAATTAATAAATGGTTTTAGCTTTATTAGTCAACAGATCTAAATAAACAGCTTCGTAACATTCCCGATACAGAGTACGATACAGTCTGAAACAATTTTAATTGTATTCAATCAAAATGAAATAGTAAAACTTACAGAAATTTGCAATTATTTTTTAATATATTATAGATATCAACCACTGCATGTTTCGCCTTTTTGATCAGTTACTTCTTATAGGATTTAGGATTTCTGAAAATTGTTAAAATTGCCTGGTTTGAACGCCGGTAGCCAGACGGCCAGCGTGGTCGAGGAGAAAGGCTCTCGACTCCCAATCCAAAGGTCGCGGGTTCGAACCGGCGTGCGTAAATAAATTCTATTTGATTACGTTGTGTTATTTCACAATTAAGTAATTAAAAATAATAATATATTTGCGGCACATTCCAGAGTGGAAGACGTTCTCAGTATCGCCCTGGTGTAAGACCAAAATTCTGAATTGAAACATTACTTGAAATGGTTTTAGCCGTGTTTGGGTTTGGTTGAAAAAAATTACAATATATTAACTTTAGTCAGAGGCATTTTATTTAATTCACATAACCACTCCAGCGCTTTTTGCCACATTATGGCACTATTTCCAAAACCTCGGATTGCTTTGTGGCCAAAATGTGGCAAATTTTCAAAAAAATTATTTTTATTAAAACGACTAGGTATATAATATATTGTACATTCAAAATATAACAAAATTAATATTCTCTAGATACTTTAAAATATTTTAAGGTTAATGATTTAATTATATATTTTTTTATAAATCCTACAAATATGTGAAAATAGATAAAAGATAGGGAAATTCATTGGCTACATAGAACTATAATCAGTTTGTATGGTGTCCATATTGAAATTCGGAGTAATGTTTTATTTAATGTGGGCGGAAAAATTTCCTTTAGCAATCTGAGAAAAAATATTTTAATCGCCCTGTCGCTCCAGTGGATAACAAAGAGAATCATCAATTATTAGTAATCAAATTTTGAATGCATATAACCTTATTATAATGTTTTTTTCTTTGCAAAGTCATAATATATTATCGAGATGAAGTGAAATGGATGTTTTATTAAGAAGAAATGTAATTTTTTCGTGAAGGCCATAATCGATTTCTCTCCGTGTATTGTATTAAACACCAGTTATACCTATTTACCTAACCATAACATTCAATAGATAAATCGTTCGTTCAGCGATAAATTTAATTAAGTAATTAAAAACAGAAGAAAAGAGATCAGCTATTTTTGTTTGATACATACCTGCCTTTTTTCCTTCCCAACCACGAGAAATTTTAACATTACATAATGAACAAAAAGCAAATATTTGATCGTCACTTTTTATATCAAAATATTTCCATAAAGGCGATCTTTTCTTTATCGAAGACATTTTTCATCGATAACTGAATCTCTTTGAATTTATACAAAGAAATACTAATAAAATCACCTTAAAATCAAACTACAACAGCAAGTTTTTTTTGTAACCTCAAATGATTGTGTCTGCAATCAATAATTTTTTTTTTCATATATTTACTCCATACAGGAGGCCCTGAGGAAAATAATTTCCCTCAGGCCCTATATCATCTTTGAAGATGCTGCGTGGAGGGTATTTTTGAGGAGAGTTTTCTCGGTCTTGAAGAGACCCATGTTGTAGAAAGGAGGAAACACAGAGGCCGGCAAATCGTTCGATAGCCGAGATGTTG
This sequence comes from Limnephilus auricula, assembly GCA_951813805.1. Lineage (NCBI taxonomy): Eukaryota > Metazoa > Arthropoda > Insecta > Trichoptera > Limnephilidae > Limnephilus > Limnephilus auricula. The sequence goes on from OX638410.1 coordinate 8,979,364, forward strand.
AACGCAAGAACGAGTCGTAAAAACGACCCGTTCTCATGAGACAAATATCAACCGTGTACATATGTTGGGCGCGCGTTTGGCGTGTTTCCCGACTATGCAGCAGAGCCGAGGGAATCAATGACGCTAGTTCCTCAGATCATCTTCCATTGAAATACCGATAGAACAAGGATAGCATTCCCTCACGACGCCTGTGCGCCAAAGATTGCAATCCGTTTGTTAAGACGGGAGAATCTATCAAACGGACCGATGAAACACTAGTTTCACTCATAAACGAAAGGGCCCGAACTCATCCGAGTCCACCCGATCGTTCATGCAGTTCGCTTGTGTAACGAGTCGCCAATCGGCTATATTCAACCGGATATCAGGCTTTAAGGTTGGCCGGGTATCTGGTATCTGGCAAAACAGCCTCTTCAGGGCAGTATAATCTCTACTAATGATTACTCTACTACTATTACTGATAGAGATTATACTGCCTTGAAGAAGCTACGGTGCTAGCGAAACCCGGTCGGCATAAAGTATAATAAATAAAAAAGGTGTTTACTAATATATATATTGTTTTATTTTAAATTATAATGTCACATCACAAAGTATTATTATTCATGTGAACAATTATTTATTGTGACCAGAAGCGGCAAACGTGTGTGGCAATCAGTGTAAAAATATTATTGTAAAATGTTCTGCTTTGGTTTCCAGAACTCACCGGAGGCCCGAATCTTCTGCCTCGTGCACAAGATGGATCTGGTGGCCGAGGAGCAGAGAGATATCATCTTCAAGGAGAGGGAGGAAGACCTCAAGAGGCTGTCCAAACCCCTGGACTGTACGGCCTTCCGCACCAGCATATGGGACGAAACCTTGTACAAGTAAGTACGGCAAAACACCAATTCATAGACATATACATTGGCACTCTCACCCTTGGAGAGTCTTGGTTGTATCGAAGATCCGTCAGTTTCCTCCAGATTCCCTTCAGTTTGGTGTTGGCTTCCATACCATCCAGTCAACGAAACTTAGTCTTCCCAAGACTGCTTCATTCTACAGGTTTATTAAATATAAGGTCTTCAATGATCAACTGAAAATGCCGATTTTTCATGGCAATTGCAGGACACTCTGGGTCGGATAATAGAAAAACATGTGAATCAGGATACGTTATTTGGGGAGATGTGTCAACTGTACGTAGGAAAGGACATTGGCACTATTGGAGCTTCAATAAATTGAAGTTTCTTCATCCTTTCATCATTTATATCTGTTAGTATTTTGCCATGTCGAAAGGTGGGTCGAATCCCAGCCCTGGAAGGAATGGAAGAGGACATCCGGAATGAGACAATCCATCATAGTACGCGTAAACAGACCAGACCTTGGACAAACCAGGCAACCACTCAGAATGGACAGAAGCCCACGGAGGGATCTGGTAAGACTATTAAAGGAACACTGCCACCTCATGAGACACATGGGAGAGGAAAACACCAATAGTGCAGGAAATGTGACACGGATGAAGAGGCTCCAATGCAACTCTGGTTCCAATGTCTCACTCTGACGGAAATAAGGCTCAGCTACTCAGAAACATTGTGGAACTAGGAGACGTAGCCGAATATTCATTGACAACCCTGGTAAACTTTATCAAAAGGATTGGGTTACTATCAAAGGAATGAGTTAATAACTCAGGTCCGGGGCATACGTCATTCCTATGTCTACCTATGTTAAATTGTCGTGAAAACAAGCTTATGTGCCCAAGCGGTTAAAATGGGAGATAGCACAATGGACCCATGGTCTACTTAGGCCTTGGGCCATGGGGAACTACTTGGGGAAGTACTTTCCACTCTCAGCAGGAAGTACTTTCCACTCTCACGTGTCTCCTGAGATGCCAGTCGCCTGGTATTTATAATAGTCATAGCTCCTTCAGTAATCTTCTATTCGTATTGTGTAGTTCTTTGTTTTGTTTTTAGACCATTTATGACCACTAGATGATATTTTATAGTTTTGTTTTAATTTTTTCCTGCTCTTATTTCCCAGAGCCTGGTCGAGCATAGTCTACATGCTGATACCTAATGTGAAAGCGCTTGAGAGCTCCCTGCAGCAGTTTGCCAACATTGTGGATGCGGACGAGGTGTTGTTGTTTGAGCGTGCCACATTCCTGGTGATCTCGCACTGTCAGCGGCGTGAACACAAAGACGGCCACCGCTTCGAGAAGGTTTCCAACATCATCAAGCAGTTCAAGCTGTCCTGCTCCAAGCTGGCCGCGCAGTTCCAAAGCATGGAGGTAATTTACTATCAATCGAAAAGGGATAATTTGCAGACCCCTGTTTGAGCACTTTTTTTATTCAAATCACATTGTTTTCTTCCCACCCTCATGCTTTCCCCATGAGGTGGCTTTAGAACCACCGTGCATCATAAAAGTTTGTGGAAAAATTGATGATAAATCAATAAATTTTTAAAGGTGGTAAATTTATCCAGCAAATTGTTAAGCTCTCAACCTAATTTGTTCAGTTTTCGGAACAACTCATATAATTCGCTTTCTGTCAATCAATTATACAATACGGCATTATAGAATGGGGCGGTACATATACAAATCAAACACAAACAATTTACATTCACAAAAACTAACAATAAAAACAATGTAAAGAAAACTGTATTCATATTCGTCAGAACTTTTATTCATATATCACAAAAACTAATAATAATTTTTTTAAAAAGAAAACCCTATTCATATTCGTCAGAACTTTTATTCAAACAATTTAAGGTCAGAAAATTAAGTGCATTATACTTCTACAATGCAACATTACAAATTTATAAAGATAATGTTTAAAATAAAATTGCAGCTTTTAAAAATAACAGAAATCTTAGACAAACGTCACTACTACCTACTCCAAAATGTAGAAAAACAATAGGACAGTTAAATCATTAATATCTCGGAGTAATTTTTTTTTTAATTCATTACCAAAAAAGAATTTAAAAACATGAATACTAACATAAAAGAATTTAAAACTCACCTTAATAATTATACTGAAAACTTGAAACAATAATTATACTGAAAACTGAATCATGTCAAATAAAACCAATATAAAAACTCAAACATGAGAAATTTTTTCTCCGTTGAGTTGAGTAGTTTGTTAAAAAAAAATCTATTTGTAAATTGCTTTTAAGAACCAACTGTATTTATTTTCTAAATCTTATGTATATGTATTTTAAATAATAAAAAAAATATAAAAATAATAATAACACTCCCCCATACACAAAAGCCCTGCTTATTTATGGGGGTACATCAAATACATATTATGTAATTAATTACTGAGTAAAATTGATTTCTAATATATGTACCTTTTTGTGACTAATAAAAATAATATTATACAGTATATTTGCGGTACGTTCCAGAGTGGAACATTTTTGCATCCAAAATTTTTATATTTAAAAAAATATAATTTTATTTCGAATTATAAAATTTGAAAGTGTATTTCATCACCTTTTGAAAACAGTTTTTAGTATTCGGATGCGTTTAGAAATAATCTGTTTATTTTGATTTTATTGCAAAGCGGAGATATTTTGACCTTCTGACAAAACAGGCCCGAGGCCTAATAGGTTAATACATTCTTGAATAAAATTGATCTAATCATTTTGTTTCTAGAATAAATTAATTTCTTTTTTAGATTTAACCCCTCCTAAATGTTAATACTTCCATTGTGTGAATTCTACAAATATTATGTTGTTTCTTACAGGTTCGCAATAGTGCGTTTGCGGCCTTCATCGACGGCTTCACAAGCAATACGTACGTCATGGTCGTAATGTCAGAATCCAACATCCCGTCAGAGGCCACATTAATCAACATAAGAAATGCGCGGAAGCACTTTGAGAAGCTGGAGAAGGTCTCTTCAAGCGCGCCTCAGTACCGTTGAAGTGCTTTCTCCAATCAAAGGACACATTAAAGCGCCACAAGTTGACTAAATGGACAAATAATCTTATTTTGTATTAAGTTTATAGAGTACCGCGCAACTTGACTGCCATAGATTTTGTGCGTCGTAAAGTATGTAAATATGGGATAGTTAGAATCATAAGATGCGTACATACGAATGTGGTTTAATTATTTTTAAATTATTCAACGTGGACGAACGTAACATAATTTTTTTATGTACATCATGGACGAAATCAATCTAGTTTTAAAATTTTAAATTGTTAACGTGTTGAAGAACGGTGCGAATGTTGATTTTGAGTACATTTTTTATCTTACAAATTACACTGTATTTTACGCTTAGTTTTGCTTATTTTGTATACATATTGTAAAGCCCACGTAAGCTTTTTTATATCAGGTTAGCAGCTAATGGGTTAATGATATCAACAGTTTGATTATTTGGCCATTTTTGACTAGTCATTCTGTCAGTTGATTTATCATCCTGAATTCTGTTCAATCTCGGGTCTTTTACACACTTCCTCCACACCACTCCCCCTCCTTACTAATAAACGTGTTTTAAATTTTACACAATCGGTAAACAGCCATTTATGAAGCATAAATGGTTGTGTAAAATTTAAACACTGTTATTAGTAAGGCTAATTGTATCCGTTGATATGATAATCCATTTTTGAAATAAATAATAATAATATGTAATCTTTAGTCAAAATAATTTCTGCTCCCGGGTTAGTTTAAGCTATCTTTTAACAATGGCGACATTTTATAACAATTTTTTTTTACCTTTACATACCTGAAAGTAAAAATCACGTATCACCCGAAGGGGAGTCACTAGAGTGCACTCACTGTTTGTCGCGAAGTAATCTGATTCCTTTTGCCCTTTCCAATAACCTCAGACGTTAGTTGATTAATATTTTTTATACCTATCATTTTAACCTTTTGAAGGCCAGCATCGAAAAAATATATTTTTTCAATAAGATGTAAAATATTTGACAGTTTTCACCTGACTTATGAATTTAATTTTTATAACATTTCTTTTGTGATATATTACAAAAATTACATCAAAATAATGTAGATAAAACGAACTTCCTAATAATCACTCAAATCTATGCTTTCCACTGTGGATTTATATAAAAAACAATGAACAAATATAGACTTCGAATATGACAGCGTTCATATTATCAAGCGGCAGCCATTTTGTCCGCCATCATTGGTGCCCGGCGCGTCATTGGCAATTAATTTGAATTATTCGGAGTGGCTAAATGCTATCCAGTATTTCGTTATGTCAAGAACAAGAATGGCCCAAGCGATTCTGACCTTGATCTTCATACAATTTCTTTATACATAAGGGGCAAAATCGCTTCAAAAACCCGAACCCGCCGGGGGGACTGCGGCCAATTAGAGGTTAACCGGACATCACCAATATTTGCCCAGCGGTCAATAAGTATTGCAAAACTGTAAAAAAGATAGTACAAAGTCGAGCGTGGGGAATAATTTCGCCGTAATTGGATAAATATTATGTAGTTTCTTAAAAAAATAGTAATGAGATTTTTTTAAATGCATGTCGATTATCAAACAGTATGTGATGTAAAAAACAACTTGGATATCGCACAAAACTCTTATTTGGGGGATATTTATTACCCCCCTTCCGAGCATGAGCGTTAATGAAACCTAATCAAAAATACGAATATGTATTGATCCTCTTTTATATTGATTGCTTATTATTGAACGTGTATAACCCCCCTTCGGCACTGTAGGGTTAACTATTTATATGGTGACTGTTACTTGATGTAAAATATTAAAATATAAAAAAATTCTCCTCTGTTTCATTTAATATTTTATGTATCAAGTGGCAGACATCTTTTGTACACCGGAATTTCAAAATATGACAAGCTCTGCTAAAAAAATTTAATGTTTTTCTTTCGATCCAAACTAGATCTGTTATAAAATGAAACCGGTTATTAGCTTAGTGGTACAAAGCATCGGATTTTCAATCAGGTGTTGCGGGTTCAATTCTCTGCTAGTTAAGTCCCCCAATTTAATCTAAGTTTTCTACTTCTAAGTGGTACCCAGCCACATAAAGAAAGATTATTTTCCTCTATGTGTCCTTTCCCATGCGTCCCCGTTCCCGTCCCTGTTCCCCTCCCACGCCCCCTTTTCCTACCGCGTTCCCCTTCCACCTTCCCCGTCTTTCACCTTTCCTGCCTTCCCCCTGCCTCCCCCCTCCGCCATCATTCGATCCCCTTCCCCCCTCCTGGTTTCCCCTCCCTTTCCCTGATGCTAAGCTACATGAAATTCACACGTTTCCAAACTTTTATCACCTATAGTAAATTTTGTTGTACAAATTTCATAATGACAGAGCTCATTATTATATATGGAAACATGATTTAGGAACGCATAAGGGACAAACAAAAAAACATTCATTTTTATAAAAATGTAATAATATTTATGTAAACGAAAAAGTTATAAATTAATAAATATATTAAGATTATTATATTTAAATATTTATTTAAGTTACACACTGTTTTTCAAAAAAATTATTTGGTTTTTGTTGTTGGGCAATAACCTAAGAGTATGGATATTAGAGAGACGGCATGTGAAGTGTGCCCGCGCGCTCCAAGTGTGCCTTTTCGAGAATTCTACCTAAACGGCTTACATTGGCTGCTGGTTTTTGGACGTTTAATACGTTCCGACAGCAGCCATTTTACATGGTGACAGCCAATGTCAGCCATGTGGGTAGAATTCTCGAAAAGGCACACTTGGAACGCGCGGGCACACTTCACATGCCGTCTCTCTAATATCAATACTCTTAGGCAATAACACTGTCAGATGATATTTCGTAAAATCTTGCGGAAATTACCTTGATTACTTCTGGTCAAATATCCGTATAAAAACAAAGGAATTGTTTTTTTTGCGATTGTGTTCTGTTTACAAGATAATGTATCTTATTATTCATATATATTACACGATAATATCGTTAAGTTTTCCCAGAATAGTTCACTTTAATAATAATAAAAAAAGTTCTCAATTCCGCAAACAAATATCAAAAAAAAATATATTTATACGAATATGAACTGATTTTATTATTTCTTCACAAACCTGAATACCTACACAACCTACATGAAAACAAACAATTGTTTTCGACGAATTAATGACATTGATAATTCTTTAAAAAGTTGACTGCTGGTAAAGCAGTAAAAACATGGCTTTCCGAATGTCATGGATATTTATTTACTTTAAAAAATATTCAGAGTAGCTAGATTAATCAAATCAACTGTTACATCAAGAAAGTTATTGGCGCAAACGATTCTAACCTTGTCCTTCATACAGTTTCTTTATACATATGGGTTAAAATCGCAATTAAAAAAAAAAAAAACAGATAAAAATTTCGCGACCGCCGGTGGGCCAACGCCCAATGAGAGGTTAAATGTAGAAATTTTATTAAAAGGCAAGCACATTTTATGAACATCATCAGTTCATCAGAAGTTTAATTTTGTGAGGTGGGTAAATTATAATACATTTCGCTGTTGCCGAAGAACAACGACGTAACTAACAAAATTGGTAAAATACGGTTAAGTCCATGAGTGGTCTCAGAAAACCATTGGGCACACTGGGGAACAACGATATAACTATAGTTCCTATTTGGGCTGCCAGAGGGTAGATACGTCGTTGTTGAAATGTCAGCTGTTTGTTACCTTCCTTCAGGGCAACAACGCCACAAGCTTCAGTTGTGTTGATGAGTGACTGTTATGTTGTGTGGAACAGTGACGTAAGTGTTCTTAGTTACTGAAATCTTAAGCGACAACGAAGTAAGAATTTTTATTTTTATTTATCAGCACATTCTAATGCGTCTTTGGAAGGTAACAATGTTCGAAGTTTATGGTTTTTTGGTAAATATGCATTACTCCACTTACCGGATAATACAGAATATTTCTTGTCGAAGTTCGATACACGGATAATACGGAGCCGTACTTGGCCAATAATGGTGTCGAAAACATTTATTTTGCCGCCATTTCTTTTGTATGGATTTGATATTTGCGAAATTTTGTTTCAATCTAAATACACATGAATTACTTAGTTTAACCAAACTAAAAAATTAATAACCTATTTTGTGCATGTAAATGATTGTTTCTTGTAGCATTTGAAGTTGTATATTTCCACTTCACTTAGTCAAACTAATCTTAATAAAATTAAAATATAAAATGCATATTTTTTCATCTCCCCGACATAAATATGTAGGTACTCACTGTTTGTAATAATAAAGCTAAATAACCATAAGAATAAAAAATATTCCATATTAACCAGTAAGCGGAGTATGACATAATTAATAAATTTTCTAATTCCAATTTATTAATAAATATTTACATTATGTCATCGCATAGATAACTGACAATTACAACAGATACGTCTTCTGGAAGGGCGAACAATTTATGGGGGAACAATGATGTAATTGCTCTTATCAGTTGAAATTGGGGGTCAAAATTGGGGTGATAAAATTCTAACCCTCTGGTGATTGAAAGAAAAGTATGTTTTCTACTTATGTTTGTTATGCCATTATTCTCTGTCGCATACACACTCTTTAATAAATATTTCATTAAACTACAAATAGTTTTTTTGCTTTCCTATAAAGTTACAATTTCTGGAGTTATGTCGTTGTTCTTCCGGAACGGCGATTTGTAAAAGTGACTATCTAATGTAACAAAATGAAAAATTTTGGAAACAAGTCCGAACTTTTGTTTACCCGATTCGCGATTTGTAGTTTACCTAATGGATATGTTTATTGGAGGTAATCAATGGATATACTTTTAAAGGAATTTTTGGTTTGTGTGTTTCTAATTTCAGTAGGTAGAAAATGGAACAGTAACTTATTTGCTATTAAAATATTACATAACCAATCGGTATACCCATACACATTTCGGTGGATCACCTGCTGCTACATTTCTACCATATTTACTCCAAGGGGGCATACTTTAATTACATGAGCAAAAACTAGGGGGGGGGGGTACAGTAAAATCTCATTATACCGGGGGGGGGGGGGGGTCAACAAAAATCTCACGTCAACTTTAAAAGAGTATATATTATTATAGAGATAATAAAAAATAAAAAAAATTGTTTCACTTCTTTTGAAGTGTCCGATTTTGCCCGCTGAAAAAATGGCTATTGTGAAAAACATTTATTTCGAGAGTAAGAAAAATATCTCACGTGGGGGGGGGGGTTCCACCAAATCTCAGTTAATCTCACCAAGTGGGGGAGGGGTCGAAGGGGTAAAATTCGAGGCCGAACCGCGCTGGAATTCGTCTGACCTCGCTCGGCGACGCTGTAGTGGGAATGGACGAGTGAACGCTTATTTCTATAGCGCCGTCTGAACATGGAATGAAACGAAGATGGAACATTAGGCCGAAAAAACATGGCGTAAACCTTCACTCGAGTGAACTGTCTGATTCCGCCTTAAGTGAATAATTTTTTGAAGACAGTCAAAGTTTTCAAATGTCTTCATTATTTTATCCACAAGGAGGCCTCGGATACAATAATTTTTTCAAAGCCTAATGGAGTTTCTTGTCATTTTAACAAATAATGTTTAAAAAAATCATCAAATAGGGTACATATTGATTGTTTATTATTTATTATGTACAAAACATCGCTCAGTGTCGTCCAGTGGCGGTTTGCGGAGTGTAAAAGTGGGGAGGCGCAAAAATTTTTAAAGTAAGCATTATGTAATTATGTATACCTACCTACATATACCTAGAAAAAAAAACAATGGAACTATTACAATACCCGAACATTTGTACGGTTGAAATTTAAGAACCCGACTTCGAGTACATCTCTGACGCCGCACCGTATGGAAACCATCTGTGTACGTGAAATTTGTGAATAAGCTACTGTCATGATATGTGAACTATCAGAGTGCGTATTCCACAAAATATGTTTTCGCATTACATTCGATTTGAGATAAATTTGTTGTTGATGAACGTATTTCAAAATAAAATCCTGTTTTTTAAAGCAGATGAAAGGTTATTTAAGATTTTTGTATTATAAATCGATATACAGGCGAAATGGGCGAAGCCCTATGTATAATAGCCCTATAAAAACCACCAACACTAAAGCCAGGGACACACACGGCGTTATAAGCGCTAGCGTTATTTAGCTTGGCCTATTTCAGCATATTCCTCGCCATGCATTCCAATCGCAAATGTATGGCGAGCGATATGGTGAAGTAGACCAAGCCAAATAACGCCGGCGCTTTTAACGCTGTGTGTGTCCCTGGCTTAAAACTTGGCAAAGGCGAACCAAAAACCGGCTGCAAGGCCTAGTAGTACCGCTAGTAATAAAAATAATGTGCAAAAACAAAATGAACCATCAATTGCAAATTCGCCCAACTAAATTTATCCAAATAGCTGTACTCCATAGGCAGGGTTAGGCAAAATACATGCTTTGCTGTAATTAAAATACAAATTACAAAATACTTGCATTTCGAGTATTTAAAATACGAAATACAAAATACTTTCAAGTCGTGTATACAAAATACTTAAGTACCCTTATCTAAGAGTGCATTTCCATAAAAGCAAATCAGAGTGAAGCAAAGACGTACAAAAATTGACTAATCACATTGATCAAAAGACACATCTCATCTCCGCTCCACTTTGTAGACTTGTAAAGTTTTGTGGTATCCCTAGTGTTAGGTACTGTAAATAGAAATTAATCCAGCCTATTTATCAGCTAAATAAGAATTTCCTTTTATGAACACTGGATTTTTAAATGCATCATCAGACAAATGGTTTCTTGTTGGGGAATGAATAAAACTTGCTAAAGAAAATAATCTTTCTACAGGTCCTGATGAGCACAAACTTCTGTTATTTCAAGAATGGTAAGCTCTTTAGTTTTATTGTTTAGAAAGCTGACTAACTCCATTTATTTATGACTCCATTGTTGATGTCTTAATTGTCTTATTATCGGTGACCAGAATGTTCAATGGACACTTTTTAAGTGTATGAATATTGAGTACAAACTTTTCATTGGATGTTAATTCCTCACATGATAATTCATGATGTCTCGAAGCGTCGAAAACTGATAATTGGGGTTTTTAACCTTAGGTTAGGTTAATGGGAGTTATGATGTGATGAATTATCATGTGAGGAAGTATCGTGTCTGAATAAATTTACTATGGGAATTCAGACGCAGAGATCTCATAGTCCGATTAGACATGGAACCGTGATTAGCCATGTGACGAGAATCCAAATTCTGAATCATTACTGAGATAAGTTATGATGCTGATTATTTATCATGTGAGGAAGTATCGTTTATGAGTAAATTTATTATGAGAACTTAGGTGGTGAGATCCCATATTACGACGACATGGAACCACCTGTTCTGGTAATTTAAGAAAGTAGGTAGGTTCTAAATAGTTAGTTTTATGGATTTGACTAGCCATAAAATGGAACATCTAGCTACAAAAAATTAAATTGGCAACACTTTACTTTACACTGCTGGCGACTGCCAAATGACCATAGAAAAATAATTTTCTTAATTGTCAAAAAGTCGAAAGTTTACGCGTATTCCGTATTGTTGTGTTTTGTTCAAATGAACATTTCATCGTTTTTACTGTGTACACTTCAAAAACAAATCATTTATCGTTAACAAGTGTATCTGCTGTTTGAATAATTGAACGTCTTATGCAGAATGGCTGCAGTAACGGCAGAGTTAAGTTCGTACAGAGACCAACATTTTAAGGTTAGAATTTACTTGTTTACTTATCTCTATTATATATTATAATCGTATCTCTATTATAGTAGACTATCTTGTTTTATTCCAAATCCTTTATCAAGCTCAACAGCCTTTTTAAGATCTATTAATGAAAATACAAAATAATTTTTAATTTTGTAAACGTCACATCATACTTTCTGTACCTACAAACATAGGTGTTCGGTATTTGCTATACAATACCGTCTTTCCGAAATTTCGGTGATTATTCATCGTCTATAAATCGTATTTTAGGGGAATATTTATCGTAATTTTAGTAAACCTTTGGTAAATTTACCGAATTCCGGTTCCTATGCAAATTTTATGCCTGAATCACAACCAGTGGTTCTTTTGTTAAGAGGTACTGACCCCCACCAGTTTCATATGCACATTCACCGAACCCTTCTTAATTGGAATAATGATTTTTCAAATTCAAAACATAGGTTTAAATTTGTACATAGGTGCACAAAATGAACCAAACCATTAAAATTAAAACATGATTTGGTAAATGTTTACTACTCCGCTTGCCGGATAATACGGAATTCGAATTTCGATACACGGATACGCACGGATAATACGGAGCGGAACATTTCCTTTGCCGCCATTTCTTTGGATTTGATATTTGAGATTTTTTTCAATCTAAATACGCACGAATTACTTAGGTTACCCAGCCTAAGAACCTAATAACCTATTTTGTGCACGTAAATAGTTGTATATTGTAGTAATTGAAGTTGTATAAGTCCCGTTTCACTTGGCCAAACGTGGCTGTCAAATACTTCGCGTAAGTGAAATAATCTTATAAAATTGAAATATAAAATGCATGTTTTTTCGTCTCCCCCGACATAAATACTCAATTTTCGTAATAATAAAGCAAAATCTAACTGTTTGAATAAAAAATATTCCGTATTAACCAGTAAGCGGAGTATGAAACTATTAATCATGATTTTCACACAAAAACGTTATAATGAATTTTTTCTCACTTATATTTTTTCTTAATTATGTATATTTTGTATCAACACGTCAAATTATTTTAATTTCCATGTAAAACCCGTTAATCGGCTTTAAGTAATAAATAAATAATAAAATATATTTACTGCAAATCTGTGTGACTTCTGCTGTTGCCTTTCAGAGATCAGTTCAGAAATGTGCGGCTTTACCTTGGCAAGTGCCACTCTCATGTCATTTTTGCAAAAAGATATGTTGTAACAATGAAAATCTCCAGAGCTTTCTTAGCAATAACAGGGTACGTTACCATTTGTTGACACCAAAACGTTGAGAGCGTTCTTTGTACTGAAGAGTTGCTGAACCTGGCTCTGCTGAATTTCAATGATTTCATCGAGGTATTCATCATTGACGTCTATTGTCTCAACACTAAACGTGAACGGCTGTCTCACCCATGCTGGATATGACTCTCTTGTAGGTATGTGTCCGTCGAGAGACTGTGCAAGCTCATCTAAGTACGTGGCAATTGCTTGCTTCAGTTCCGCTTTTACAGAAATGTCTCCGATTCCAGATACGTCTTCGATCTTACTTAACTGTGTTTTGACCTCCGCCGAACCCGTGAGACTGACTCACCGAACCCCCGGGGTTCGATCGTACCCAGCTTAAGAACCACTGCTATATTCAAGTTGTAGTACTCCGCTTTTCTTGGCCATCACTAATTAATTCACTTTTCGCATAAGTGAATTACTTTTAACAAAATTAAAATGCATATTTTTTGTCTCCCCTGATATAAATACTCACTTTTCGTAATAATAATGCTAAATCTAACTCTTTAAATAGGAAAAACTAATAAAAACGAAAATCTAACTCTTTAAATAGGCCGTGAGGCGGTGTACGACAAGTTTATCTTTCACTTAATCAGTGAAGCGAGTGTAAGATATTCTCAGTGTCGTCCTTATGAAAGACCACCATTTAAAATCGAAACACTGCTTGAAACGGCTTTAGCCGTGTTTGGCGACCAGATCTTAATAGCCTGGTACTTTCCAACCTTTCACTTGCCCATCTTCCTCCATTTCCCACTCCCTTCAGTCTTACATTATATCCCATTAGAATATTTTCACCATTTTGTTTTATTATTATACCTTTATAACCTAACTAAACCATTTAAGATTTGCTGTAAAAACATTGCCCTCTGTGGATAAAAACTCAAAAACGTTAGGTTTGGTGCTTAGCTAAAATCTACCGTCAGTTATTTTAATTAATTGCTGCATGATCAAACAGATTTCTCTTTCTCAGCCTGTGAAAATTGTCTTTGCAGCCGGTAGCGTTACTTTCATTGTTACCAAATTAACCATTAGTCTTTTTTACATCAATAATTATGAATGAAAATACTAAAATTTATTACACATTTTTCGTACGAAGATAAGTAAGAAAAATAAACTTTTAAAATAAATAAAATTACAAATAAACTTTCCACACACAAGGGAACGTATCCATACTACGTGACCCGTTCAGGGGGGGGGAAGGGGATCTTCAAAATACCATGCTTGGTCACAATGAGGGGCGGGGGGCTTAGGTTTTTATCACGTAGTCAATATCCTCTAGGGAAACTTTGCGTTTTTTTCGAGCTACATTCAAATATAGCGCGCAGTGTTTGAAGTTTTTTAAACTCGCAGGTGGCAACATGACGTACGTATGCCGAGACGTCAGCTGATTGAAAACTGATAGTTTGTAGTGCAGTGTTTAACTTTTTGTTAGCAAGAAATGATTCAAAACCATATTTATGAATTACTACGTGAAAACTGTAGGGGGAGGGGAGCATCTTGGAATATACTACACATGGTCACCGACGGGGGAGGGGTGGTTAAAAATTGCAAAAAGTGGGTCGCGTAATATGGGTACGTTCCCTAACTGTATCCCTAGTTTTTGGAAAATACCCCATCGGGGATGCCATAGTCATGTTACAAAGTTGGGATTCTTATGTAGTACTCACATAATTTTTATTTATTACATAAACTAACCATTACACCGTAGGCAGAGAGGAGACCGCCACACAATTATTTTTCACATACTCCTTGTTTCATTCACATTCATATAAAGTGATATATGAATGTTAGGCTGCTTCAAAAATCAAAGTTCGTCTTTTTTATCAGGGCACCCTTGTAAATGCTTTCAGTAGCCAAAAAAATACAGACCGAAACTTGCAAATAGTTCCTAAAATAGCGGTCGGTGAAAAATGACATTTCGCATTTTTAAATTTAAAAAATAACCATTAAAATGCACTTTTTTTGAATTTCCCGTTACTGAATTGATTAGTACTAGTTTATATCTAACTAATACTACAACTTTTTAAATTTATTTTTTTAGTCGGTGTTAAGCGTGTCCCGGTTTTGTAAATATTTACCCTTATTTTGACCCAGTTGACTTCACACAATCTCTCGCCTCGTACTGGGCGTTTTCGATTAAAATTTTTCGATTTAAAATTCAAACTTGTAAAATTAATTTAATTATGAAAACGAACCTAAAAAAAGAAATACTTGTATTTAAGTTTGCATGTCATCTACATGAACATATTTTGACACTTATAGTATTTTATCTGTGTTTTGGTGAAACACTTCAATGTCACTTTTCAGTGGTTTCATATAGAACCGTCTTTCAAAATACAACATGGTAATGTAATTTTTGCTGATTAAGGAATTTTTATTAAAAACCGGGCAGCGTTTTTCCATACAAACGTATTTTCAAATTTCCTGTCGGGATTTTGACACTACTGCAAATATTTTTTAATATATTGTTGTTAAGCTTGTCGGCTTATTATAATTTGATGGAAAGCTGTTGTCCACCAGTTATTGGCCATTTGATGACAATTTGAAAAAATAAAATGGCGCTTATTTGCCATTTGATGACAATTTGAAAAAATAAAATGGCGCTTATTTGCCATTTGATGACAATTTGAAAAAATAAAATGGCGCTTATTTGCCATTTGATGACAATTTAAAAAAACAAAATGGTGCTTATTGGTTATTTGATGACAATTTCAATAAGCAAAACACACTTATTAGCCGTTTGATGACAATTTTATATTTGAATTTGTGTGAAATAATAAACGGGTCTTGTTGTTGTTTTGTTCCCCAGGGGTCTCGGGGCGAGCAGGAGCGCCTGCTTCGCGCTTCGTGCACGCTGTACGTGGGCAACCTGTCCTTTTACACCACTGAGGAGCAGATCTACGAGCTGTTTGGCCGCTGCGGGGACATCCGCAAGGTCATCATGGGCCTGGACAAGTACAAGAAGACTCCCTGTGGCTTCTGTTTCCTCGAGTACTACACGAGGGCCGACGCCGAGGCTTGCATGAGGTAATATAATATATATATACATTTTCATCTTAACTTGTCAACTGTGTTTCTTTTATATCTATTTTTATACTATCTATTTCAGAAGAATTCTTCGACGAGTAGCACTTTTATTTCTCTTTTGTATTATATTATGTTAATGTAATTACTTGCATACTGCTTACTAACCCCGTATGCATGGACATTGGAGTATCCATCACTCTTGGACAAGCTGACCCCCAGATTACTACCCACCCCTCATACCTTTTTCCTTCCCAGAACTCCCTCTCCTTCCTTTCCCTAAAGAGATTCCCCACACAGCATCCCCAAAGATAAGATAGGCCCTGAGGGAATTATTTTCCTCGGGATCTCCTGTGTGGAGATAATATTAAAAAAAACACAAGAGGCACTGACGAAAATAATTTCCCTCAGGGACTGTGTCGTCTTTGGGGAGGGTTTTTTTTAGGAAAGAAAGGCGAGAAAGTTCTGGGAAGGAAAAGGATATGAGGAATGGTAATGATAATGGGTAATTTGGGTAATGACACATGGGTAATAACACATTCTTTTGTTCCAAGGCTCGATTGGCTTTGGAGAAGTAATGACTTTGTTTTGTGATGTATCTGTGAACATATTTATAATGTTGGATTTTAATGTTTCAGATATGTAAATGGCACCAGATTGGATGATAGAATAGTGCGTTCAGACTGGGATGCCGGCTTCATCGAGGGGAGACAATATGGAAGAGGAAAGACTGGTGGACAGGTATTGATTTTGATAAGTTTTTAGATTTTCACGGCTAAAAGCATTTTCGTTGTTTGTTTTTGGGGTGTTATACCGTGTTGCGCTACCTCCTTCTTTAGCCGACGTTTCGGACAGCGTTGCAGTGTCCATCATCAGGGCAGATCTGACGATGTGTTGTCATGTCAGATTCGTCGTATCTGCCGGATCTGCCCTAATGATGGACACTGCAACACTGTCCGAAACGTCGGCTAAAGAAGGAGGTAGCGCAACACGGCATAACACCCCAAAAACAAACAACGAAAAAGGTATTAATTTTATTTATTATCTTATCATCCATGGCATAGCATCCCTCTTTTAGAAAATATTGTTTTGCTTAACCTCTTAAATAATTCTACTAACAAAGGATTAAAAATGTTTGGCTTCATTCTCCGTAATAGCAGAGACTATCAAATTTTTTCAACATAAAAAAATCTTATATTCTTCTCTTGTTCGAAGTCTAAGTCGAATATAACTCTCCTATTTGGTTCCCTCACTTTAAAATCCACCCCGATTCCATTGAAAAAATTCAGCTAAAACTAGGTCTACCATTAGAAACAATGAATTACAACCACCTGATGAAAGAATTAAAAATCTTAGATAGAACACTTATTTCTGACTTGACCTTTATTTAAAAAAAATGTTTATGGTATTATAGACAGCCCTGATTTCTTGAGCCTATCTAAAATTATTTTTAATTGCAACAGCAATATCAGAACTCAGTTATTTAGCACTCGCTTGTACCTAGATATCCCTTTTTCCGATGTAGTAGATGTGTTCAACGGCACTGGAATATAGTTACAAACAGGCTAAAATAACAAACCTCAATAAATTGATGTTAGCGTAAAACCTACTTTTCTATATAATTTAATTAGCATAATTATTTATCTCAAGATTACTGTTCTGCAAAATTATTAAATACATCACATGTTTTATAAATGCAAAAATAGGAGTATATTAATATCTTGGTGGTTTCTCGCGAGAAAAGCTACACACGAAAACTGGTATAAATTCGCCTGGACAAAGGGAGGACAAGTATTTGTCCGCAAAGATAACGGGACACCTGCTATTATTATTAACGATACAAACAAAAACATTTTGTCTCCCTCAATCAATAATTAATAAACCAAGCTCGTTTGGGTATACTCATATAACTTACTTTCATATGTTTATATTTTATCACATAAATCTCTATGTTAATACTCCCTACTATATATTTACAGAATTTTCGTTTAGATATACTCGTATAACTTACTTTCATATGTTTATATTTTTTCACGTAAATCTCTATGTAAAACACAGAATCAAGGAGTATATGCTGTGTCTTAACATGCTCATGCTTAATGTACTTTATGTGCTCATATTATATATTCGCAGCAATTATATATATACTCTGTATACTTATGATTATGTTATATTTACTTTATATGCTTATGTAAAATGTTCGCAACAACCAAATCCTTATATCTCTTGTATACTTTATATGCTTATGTTTTCATTTCATATTCTTCATATGCTTGTGTTTTATAATCTTTATAAGCTCATGTTTTACTTTCTTTATATGCTTATATTTTATATTCTTTATATGCTTAGGTCTTGTATTCGTAACAACAATATGTACACTTTTTATACCTATTCTTATGCTACATATACTTTATATGCTTATGTTAAATATTCGCAGCAACTAAACCCTTATTTCACTTGTATACCTTATATGCTGATGCTTATGTTTTATATTCCTTATAAGCTAATGTTTTATTTTCTTTATGTGATTATGTCTTATATTATAACACCCACAAGCTGCCCTATCGAGAGACCTTCTACAATTAACTATGGCGTCTAAATACATAGATAATGACAGTGATGTTCTATTCAACATAGGTACCCTTAACATTCTCGATGCTTCAAAAGTAATCACGCATTTCGAGGGCAATTTTTGGTTGAAAATACTCAACCAAAACATCAGAAGTGTCACCAAAAACTTCGACAACTTACTAGTAGCCTTAGAACAAATTAAAATAAATTTTGATATTATCATTCTCACCGAATGCTGGATTAATGACGATTTTATTGCGCCCAGCATACAAGGTTACGATGTTTTCACATCAAAGACACATAAAAACCGTAGTGATGGAGTGATAGTATATACAAAAAATTCTATTTTTGGATCAATGATTCCCGCTGCAATACTAGATGCAAACAGTGTGACTATACAATGTCGTGATTCTGTTGTCATAATTGCCATCTATCGGTCTCCATCACATACTAACATATCACAATTCCTAAACTCATTGAACGAAAATCTTCAGAGGCATAATAAATTCACAAACTGTATCATAGCTGGAGACCTGAATATTAATATAATTGGAGATAGGCACCACCAAGCTGACGACTATGAATGTCTTCTTGTAAGTTACGGTCTCCGATCTGCTGTCAATTTACCTACAAGAGTCACGCCTACATCTCAGTCCTGTTTAGACCATATTTATGTCAGGACTAAATTAAGTATCTCTGCAGCTATAATAAATACGACAGTAACTGACCACTTCTCTACAATGATTACCCTTTCGAAGAAAAATAGTGACAAGAGAGACAATCAACAAAATACAGTGCAACTAAAATACACAGATTATGAAGCTATTAGATCATCTCTCGATTCCATATCCTGGGAAAATGTTTTAAATGAAACAGATGTGAACACCGCGATGATGAATTTTACTGAAAAAATAAATATGAGTGTTATAAAATACACAACCTTTAGAAAATTGGTTCATAAAAACAAAAAAATTAAACCCTGGATCAATGAAAACTTAGTTAAATGTTTGCATAAGCGAGATAAACTGCACAAACAGTCTTCAAACTCACCGAATAATATTAAGCTCCAAAATTATTACAAAAAATATAGGAATATCTGCCGATCAATTGTGAAACAAACAAAAGAAGAATATTACAGACGAAAAATTGAAAAAAACAAAAGAAGAATATTACAGACGAAAAATTGAAAAAAACAAAGATGACCCGAAAGTATTATGGAACGCAGTAAAGGAAATTAACAATGTAAATAAGAAGCCAGCAGCCAAATTCCAACAAATAGAAGTTAAGGATACAGTAATAACTGATCAGACTGATATTGCCAACACATTAAATAATTACTTTGCAGACATTGGACAAACACTAGCCCAAACACTACTAAATAAAACGAACACTGACGAAGATACACTTGCTGATAAATATACTAATAATGCACACGATAACAATACATTTAGAGTAAAAACTTTCCAAACTAAAGACATAATACATCACATAAATAAACTGAGAAATGATTGTGCGACTGGACCCGACGAACTTGACACTAAACTAATAAAAGAAATAAAACACCAAATAGCCCTTCCCTTCACCTACATCTGTAATCTGAGTACTGCTACAGGTATATTTCCCAGCCATTTTAAAAGTGCAAACATAGTACCTATTTACAAATCCGGAGATAAAAAGAATCCCTCTAACTATAGGCCTATATCACTTTTAAATGTTCTCACAAAAGTACTCGAAAATCTAATGAAAATCCAACTGGTAGACTACTTAGACAAACATAAAATTTTATCAGAAAATCAGTATGGTTTTCGAAAGAATATGGGAGTACAGGATGCAATATTAAAAGTGACCGAAACTATTATAAATAATGTTGACCAAAAAAAAAGCTGCATTGCGGTTTTTCTTGATCTAAGTAAAGCTTTTGATACAGTGTCCCATAAAATCCTCCTTAAAAAATTAGATAACATAGGTATTAAAAATTCTGCATATAACTGGTTCAAATCATATATAACTGAACGCAGTCATGCACTAAAATTAGGCAACGTAACAAGCCAAAACAGATACATAACCTACGGAGTTCCCCAAGGAAGTACATTAGGACCCATCCTGTTTTTACTTTATATAAATTGCCTGTGTCAGTTAGACATTAGCGGTGAAGTTATTTGCTTTGCGGATGATACTGTTCTTGTTTTCACTTCTGACTCCTGGACAAATGTATATAAAAAAGCTGCTGAAGGAATCAACCTGATTAAAAATTGGCTAGACAATAACCTGCTAACACTAAATATAGACAAAACAAAGTACATGACATTTAGTATAGATCCCAGACGACAACCAAGACTCGATGAAAACTTAACCATACACGACTGCACATCTAAAAAAAACTGCCAATGCAACTCACTAGTGCGGACTCAGACAATCAAATACTTAGGCATTTACATTGACAACTATTTCAGGTGGACAGAACAAATAAATAAAACAGCGGGTAAAGTCAGAAAACTTATATATCTTTTTAAAAACATTCGAAACATAATGCCAATGACGACTTTAAAAACTATATACTATGCGTTAGGCCAATCGGTTATCACCCACGGTATGATTGGTTGGGGTGGTGCTGCTAAGACTATCATGGACCCTCTCGTCAAAGCGCAAAAAGCCTTAATTAAAGTTATCACAAAAAAACCTTATAGATTCTCTACAATACAGTTATTTAAGGACTTCGCAGTACTGAACATACAGCAACTGTACATCAAAATTATATCTATACATTACCAAAAAGACAAGCTTAACCAACATACTGTACAACACAACTACTGTACAAGACATAGACATCAACACATGACTCCGAAGATAAATACCACCTATGGACAAAGACATTAACGTAATCTGGCTCCAAAACTTTCAAATTTAATTGAAAAAGACATTAAAGACATTCACCTGATAAAAAGCGTAAATCTAAAACACAAAATACATACATGGATTGTAAACAAGGGCATTATATACTGCGGACATATGATAACTTCTTCAATATAATAGCTACCTGTATTAAATTTTATCTCTCTTTTTTTTCAAATAATTTAAGTTCTTTATATCATCTCTTCTCCATTTTTTCTTTTCTTTTCTATTTCTCTTTTTAATTTTCATTTTATGTTTATTTTTCAAAGTTCTATTTATTAATTAATAATTTATTTTATTCTTTCTTTTGAAAATTATATAAAAAATATTAAATCACTGCCACCTCGGAACAGGCTCAGCCTAGTGAGGGGGCATATACCTAAAAGAATGTACATAACATGTATTTTTCGGTTAATAAATAATAAAAAAAAAAAATAAAAAAATCTTATATATAAAAAATAATGTTTGTTCGTATGTAATTATATATGCGCTGCCATACCGTTCATACAAAACTTTGAGGATTTGATGTGCGCATGCCCGCCAATACAATATTGAGCTCTGGCGTTATAAAATTATTTTTTATACTATTCATCCGATTGCGATGAAAATTTGGTAAGTTGTTGTGAACATGTCCGCGAAGGTTTCTATATATAATGGTGAGCTCTGGCATTATGAAATTTGCATAAAAAATTGGAAATAGGTCACACACGAGTTGTTGTGAAAAATGGGTGTATTTTATGGGGTCTAGCGTGAGGGAGAGGGGATTAAATGAGAGGGGGATGATGGAGGGGGGAAGGCAGAGAAGGTAGAAGGGAAATGTGTGATACAGATTTTTGTGAGAAAGGCGCCAGCCAGAGAGGAGACAGGGAACGCGGGGAAAGTGAAAGAGTAACACCGGAGGGGAAGGGGACGCGGGAAGGGAAGCGGAAGCTTAAGGGAAATGGGGATGAATGGGAAAGGACACGCAGGGAGAAACAATTTATTTATTTATATTTCTATTTAATTAACAATTTTTTTATTTAAAAAAATATATCTTATTTGCTTGTCCCACGAGTATCTAGTGAAATAAAAGGTTCACAGTAAAGCAAAGTCAATAGCAAAGTTCCGAGTGCTGTATTTCAGAAGCACCGTTTGTGACACTGTTTTCCAGTGTCATTGAGACTAAGCACAGTAGCTCACACCTTGGCTAGGTGGAGTTTCCACTCCCTGAGCGATGGATGCACAACACCCCCTACGCTAGTGAATAACTGACATGTTAAAGTTATTTTATTTATTGATTTGTTTCTTCCAGGTGAGGGATGAGTATCGCATGGACTACGACGGGGGCCGAGGGGGCTACGGGAAGATCATCGCCCAGAAAGTGGTGCCCAACACCATCGAACACCGATGATAGACAACCTCCGACTAGTGATAAAGTGAACCAGGACGACTCTACGGTTTTGTATGCCAGGACAAAATCGATGAGCTTCTGAATGAAAACATTTCTCTAACAATGTATATTATGATTAAATATAATGTATCAGTAATTATTTCTATGAGTATGAATTAAAGGGCTTATTTAATAATATGATTTTTGTTTTTACGTATTGTATTTTTATTAATGTAAAAGTCATAGACGTCTGATGAAGAAATTGATTGATTAAGTGATTCAAATACTTGAGTCAGACCGTAATGGTTTGTTACTCGCTACTTGACGGATCAAAAAGTGTTCGCACTACTGTCGAGTAGAGTACATTTAGTAAGCGGTTCGTTGCAAGATGAACGGGTTGCAACGCAACAAAGAAAATACGCTAATTAAACTGATTGTAATGCTTATTTTAGAAGAGGTGGAAGAAAAAATTAGTCAAATGAAAATAAATAAACTATGGACACGAAAAGAGATTAACCTCTAGTTGGCCGATTAATCACTGATGATCACCGGTTTTTGGAAGCGATTTTGTCCCACAATGATTTCTAAAAAACAAGGGTTTCTAAACCAACTCCCTCCATATTTGACACGGCGGCCATTTTGTCGGCCATCTTTCTTGCCCGCCGCATCATCGACAATTTATTAAAATTATTCCGAGAGGCTAGTCGCTATGCAGTATTTTGTTACGTCAAGAACGAGAATAGCCCAAGGGATTCTGACCTTGTTCTTCATACAATTTCTTTATACATAAGGGACAAAATCGCTTCCAAAATCGATGGTTCACCGGAGTACGTACGGCCAATGACAGGTTAAGAGTTATCGTCTGTGTGCAAGAAAAAGTAAATCATATAGACCACAAGTCTTTTAGAACTTATATTTAAACAAAAGGTTTATTTGGATAACATTGTAAAATTTGGTAAAACTCATACCTTGCAAACGCAACAACGATAAAGACTTTTGTTTTATGGCTGTTTATCCTCTCTGCGTACTTACTTTACCAATGAAGAAGTATAGAAGAAATAATTAAGTGTCCAATGGACCAACTCGTCGCTTCAGTTCGTTTTTATCCAACAGACCAAAACGTAAATCGGGAGAAATGGCGCTTTAAAGTTTTTTTTAAGAAAAAAGCACATACATTTTGGAGGATGTGAGACAACGTGCGTTTTGAAAACCCCTTAAATAATTATTTATAATTTTTTTTGAACGAGTCTCGTATAATTAAAGGCTTTTTGAGAACAACTGCGTACTTAACTCAATTTCCCGAAAAATGGTCTGTTGGACAAAAACAAACTAGAGCGACGAACTGTCTAGCTGTCGTTGATGAACTGTCCAAGGATCAACTGTCCACGGGATTAACCGTGTCAAGCTGTATAGATAATTGTGGCTTTATTCTTATTGATATTGAATTTTAACAAACACCATATAAAATCACTTCAGAATATCATATTTATTAAATTTTATAAAGATTAATTTGTAACATTAGTTGAGAAGATGTGAATCGTTAAGTTCCAAAACCCTCCCTAATGTATTTTCATACTTTTGAGTATATCAAGAAAAGCGTGTGGGCTGATGAGTTTTCAAGATTCCAGTTTTTTTTGTTTTGTTTTATTGAGAAATTAATAGAATAAGCATGACAAAAATCAACCAAGCGACCAAAATTTGTATGGAAAGAAACTGGTGACCATTTTGAGTTTGTTGAAATAGTGTCTTCTGATTCAAAATACTCCGTAATTCGTCTCAATTACGGAGTATTTTGAAACTGAAAATTTTGGAAGGTTTAAAAAATTAATTAAATTTCTTTATAAACACGATTTATAAAGAAACTAGGAGGAATTTGGAAATAATAACAACATTACATTCCTGTATTAGATATGAAATTAAACAATTTTTTCACTTTGTTCTACTTGTTTATTTACACCAGAGGCCCTAGCACGCTCGCTCTACAACGATCGGTAACTTTTCATCGTTCCCTAGCATGACTACAGATCGCCAACGAATAAGTGACAGTTCACAATGACTAAGTGTTCTTAACATATTCGACATCAACTGTTGTTTGTACGTTAGCGATGTGCAGTTGTCCTAGGGAACGATGAGTAGTTACCGATAGTTATCCTACCGATCATTATAGAGCAAGCGTGCCAGGGCCTCAGGACCGGTTTCGTCCTACTACGGACATTTTCAGACTGGTCTGAAAGACTGGTTTAAAAGACTGGTCTGAAAGACTGGTTTGAAAGACTGGTTTGAAAGACTGGTTTGAAAGACTGGTCTGAAATTTCTTCAGACTGATCTAAAATTTCAGACTGGTCTTTCAGACCAGTCTGAAAATGTCCGTAGTGGGACGAAACCGGTCCTGGTGTAAATAAACAAGTGGAACAAAGTGAAACAATTGTTTAATTTCATATCTAATACAATGGAATTCCACCGTGAATTAACAGTTAAAAAACTAGACTCATTACATTCCTGGTTAGAAAACACAAAATATGGCATTCACAACTCATTTTCAACCAAAATTCATTAGGGAGAATATTGGAACTCAACGAAGTTATACAATATATACACAGAATAATAATTTTCAATACAATTTACTTAATTTGTTAACTCTTGTCTACTTTCGCCAATCAAACTGAGCCACTGAGCATAATTTTCGGTCAATGGTACAATGGTGACATCCACAATATTATTTCTTCGTTACAAATATTTGCATAATTGAAAAAGTTAACAATACTCAAGGGCGTCGCCAGCCGATAGCCCAGGGGGGGCAAGTTGAGATGGAGAATGAGAAAAGTATGAATTGTAGGTAAAGTCGAGAGCACATGAAGCTTTTCACTTGTAATCCGAGCCTTACATCTACGGCGGTTGTAATAAACGATACAGAGTACAACATGTAAAGCTATACGAGCTCTTGATTGTAATAATAATAATAATAATAGGATAATTTGTAGAGCGCCGTTTTTGTGAGAAATCACCTCAAGGGCGCTGTAAATCACCTCAAGGGCGCTGTACAATAAATAAAACTTGTAAATAAGTTAGATATTACATTTATTAGAAAAATTCAATAAAAATAATTTGGGATTTTTATTTTGATAAGCATACAGTGTATTTTTTTTGTAATTACCATATTTTAATATAACGATCGACAAAGATTAGGTTTTTTATTTATTTAATTATTTATTTATTCACGCCCTAATAGGCCTTTACATGAAAATTTTATACAAATAATTGTAAAAACGCGACGATGTATGTAACAAAATTTAGTGCAAATTAGCTAAATACTAGAAAGTTGGTTCTATATACCTAAGATAAGCATGAACTAATTAGTAGAAAGAGATTTAGAAAATAAAATAATAAGAATAAGGTTAATTAATAACTCAGGTACGCGGCATACGTCATTCCTATGTCTACCTATGTTAAATTATCGTGAAAACAAGCTTATGTGTCCAAGCAGTTAAAACATAATTTTCGGGGGTTTTTATGAAAATTTTCTAAGTTTCCATGAATAAGTTTTCTGTGTACACTCATCATGGCCAGAACTTTTTAAGAATCTCTAGGAGGGGCAGCTGGCGACGCCCTTGACAATACTTTGTGCTTTTCGCAATTTAAAATAAAATTTTATATATTTTTTATGAATTCCACGAGATTTCAGTCAAAAATTATGGTGAAATGCGATTAATCCTTCCCTTAGCTTATTTTTTAACGAACTGAGTATTCGCTCAGTTTAGATTGGTAAAAGTCGTCATAAATTTCCTTAAGAAATAACACAACCTCTACAGACTTCCCAACTGTTATCGGGTTTTTTCTTGTCTAATGTGCGAATGGCTTCCATGAATACCTGATCAAGGTTTATTTGCTCCTTTGATGAACATTCCAAAAATGCACTGGCACTGAAATAAAAAATAAAAATTTGAGTGATTATTTTTGTGTTGAGGTTTTCATGTTGGCTGGCTGCTTATTGTCGTTTAACCCATCAGATCTCGGGCCTATTTCGTCGGATGGTCGGGAAATTTCCACTTTGCAATAAAATCGAATTAAACGGAATATTTCTGAACGCATCCGAAAACTAAAAACTGTTTTTTTGAGAGGTGATAAAATAAGCTTTCAAATTTTATTATTAGAAATAACCACATAATATTTTATATATAAAAAATTTTAATGCAAACTTTAAAAAGTTTTAAAAATGGCCCACTTTACGTTTTTTCTATCTAAAATTGCCGCGACCTTCGGAATGTTAGTTGAGATGCTTATCCCACGACCACGGTGGGCGTTGAGATGACAACACGGAACGCTTTATAAGACAACCTACTACAGATAGGCTAGCCTTCTTATACTTATGGTGGACACATTCACTAACTCACTTTCTGAAATGGCGCTTAAAATCTTCGGGAAATATTTGTATAAAATAAATAATTTGAGTGTATTTTAGAATCAATTTTTTCTTAACCTTCCAGCGGGCGCGCTGTGTAAAATTTACGACAAATGCGCCTTATCGCTTCCCCTACTTTTACCTCTTGGTCGCAAGCATCGAGCTCCGAGCTATTCGAGGGTCAGTGTCTCCCTAAACTGCAGACATACCGGGTGTGCTCAGAAGTTTTTCTTATTCATTGATATTTTGAAATTTCTGTTGAGCGTAAATTTTACGATGCGCGCTTTAAATTGTCCTATCCCCAGAAAGCCTCAGGTAATACTGAACTCAACAAAACCAAAGGCGTAGCAGAAACAGTCGACAAAATGTGTGCCGCTTTCTCAGTTTCTAGAATAACAAAGAGATGGCCGTTGATAGTTTTCTACACTCTAATGAATATTGGCAGCATAAATGCTCAAATTTTATACAAATTTGCCTGTCCAGGAAAATCTCCCAAGCATTGATGAATTTTCCTAAAAAATTGGCAAAAAGAGCATCTTATCTTCAGATCAAATATCAAACATTTTACTAAAATTTATATAAAGAAAACACCATTTACATGGAGAAAACTTGATTACGTAAAATTTACGACAAGCACCCGGTCAAGAGAAATTACTCTGCACGCCCACTGGAAGGTTTAATGGCAGAGACGATAATTCAAAGGGTTCTTACTGCAATTTTTTCGCCAGCTTCATTCCTTCCTTGGTTTTTACTAGATCATTTCTTGTTTCATTTTGATTATTGTTGTTTGCAGCTCTGTAGTCAGATTTTGTTCCTGAAATTAATAATAAGTAAGTACATAAATTTAAAATGTTAATCTGTTCCCCACTCCACTCACTCTGCCCAGTCCTATGTTACAACCCAACCTAAGCAATAGACAGTAACACATATATGTAACTACAAGTATGAAGTTCAGCAAAATCACGAAAAACCACTTGGTAAGTTATCAACGGACGCAGGCATATGAGGGGTATAAAAGGAAAAACGCCAATCTCCAAAATTACTGTTTTTGGTAAATCACAAAAAACCAATCCCAGAATACTACGCATTTTTCGTGTGATTTTTTTTGTAATAACTTAAAAAGTATAAACCAAAGTCAATTATTATAATAATATGTTCATTAGTCATGTTGAATTTATTTTGAATTCAGGCTTGTGATTGGCTTTTGTGGAGAGTGGTGATTTTGCTTGTTAATCGCTGTGGAGAGTGGTGATTTTTATCTAAACCCTATTTTTATTTCGATTTTTCCATGATTTGCGGTTGATTTTTCTAGGGATCTCAAAAACCATATTGTAGCTAGGGACATTGCGCATAGATTGGCATTTGTAACTCAATTTCGTCATTTTTGGAGGGTGACGTTTTTTGCTTTTATACCCCACATAATATATTAACGATTTTTTTCCCTATTTTTTGACAAAACATTTTTTTTCTGTTGCTTTTGATAAATTCTTGCATAAATCCACAGATCAAAAACCTCCTTATTATTCAACTCGCAATTAATAATACGTATCAATCTTAAAAGAGTCTATGAATTCAATGACCTTTGCGCTATCTTTGACCCCAAATAGCTCTTCTTGAATCGTATTACAGCCATTACCCGCAAAGATTTACAAATGCTTGGATATATTCTCAAAATCGCAAAAAACTTAAACTAAAAACCATAAAATTATTATACAAATCTCTGCTTAGAATTCAGGTGGAATAAAATTCATGCATTTGGTCTATTCATTTTTTTACAAATCTGGATTTGGTGTGCTGGATACATTACAAAAAAGCCCTACTAATAATAATTTTGCTTTTGTTAGTAAGCTGAAGAACGAAAACAAAAAATATATATAATTGAGAATTAAACTTTGAGCCTAAATTTAAACCATTTCGGTTATGGTTTACGGAGTAAGAGGGGACTGACTGGTTTGAAAGAAACTTTTTTGATAATTTAAATATTATCGGACTGCATAAATACATTCAAGTGTATCCTCTTTAACCTGCCAATGGTGACCTATTGGTCTGTGAGACCGAGTGTGTTAAAAATTTCGAATAACTTTATTCTCCGTTATTGTTTTTTTTTGCAATTTCGAGTAGCTGCCGAATTGTACGTCCCCCATCATCAGTTCATGACAAAACTGCTTACTGAGCACACGTTGTATATTTTTTTTACTAACCCGTGCGTGAGACCGTCTGTCACCGTGCATGTAAGTAAAATAATCAATGATTAATTTTTTATTATTCGCTTATTTTACTATATTTTTTATAGTTTTATTGTTTTATATACATATAAAAGGAAAAACATAAAAACCAAGTACTACAAGTGTTGCCATAAATGTCAACAATATTTTTGTCTTGAACACATAGTGCCGTATTGCAGCAGCTGTTTTAAAAGAAAAAAAATTGTTTTTGAGGTGTATTTTTTTGTTATATTTTGTTTGGAAGGATAGCAATTTTTGTTTATTTCGTAAATGTTCCGAATGTCGAAAGACTAAAAAACGTTATTTTCCTTTATGAATATGTGATTTTTTAAAGTTTTTCTTAATTTTTCTTACGCTCTAATTAAAATTTTTTGTGAATTTTAATATTGAATTGAACGAGCTTAAATTGATTAAATATCCTTGTTTTATTGTCAAAGAGCATAAATAAATAAAAAAAACATGATTTATTAGTAACACGTATCAAAAAATCTTCAGTTGAAAACCCCGGTGCATGAGACCGGCGTCATTATTGATTGAAGTCAAATTTGCGTCACCATTGGCGGGTTAAAATGATTTGCCTGTTGTTGTATCCGAATAATAAATGTATTTTTCTTTTGACATTTTCAAAATCGGAATTTAAACCCTAAAGTTGCCGAAGAAATGGAATTTAAAAAAAAAATAAAAATTCTGCTGCAATACAAGTTTTCAGATACGTTTTAGATTGTTATGAACATTGCCAACTCACCGACTAGTAGAAAGGGTACTGTTTCTGCAGATTTATTGATGATTGGGAACCATCGATTAGTGATATTCTCAAAGGATTTCCTATTTGCTATGGAGTAGACCATTATGAAGCAGCTTGTCTGAAAATAATATTCAATCACATGTAGAAGAATCAAGACAATTATTATAACTACAACCATAAATGTTCAGAATATCACATAGGTATCTAGCATGGTCAAGCGATTAAAGTATTTTATTTATTATTTTTTTAAATTGATAAATTAAATATTAGAATCACGGAACATTTAAGATGTTTAAATAATAATAATTTTTCGGAGTTTGCCAATCATCTTATTTCCACCAATCATACTTTTAATAAGGACACAGGGGTTAAAATTCTTCACCGTAATAATAAAAGCAAAAAGTTAGATAACCTGGAAGCACTTGAAATTAAAAAATCCCTAAATAATAACGCTAATATATTGAATAACCAAATTAATTTATCGTTTAGTCCCATCCTAGATAAATTTTCCAATAAACCGCTCTGTTATTGCTGGATTTCCCGCAACTACCCCCCTCCCCCTTTGACCTCCCACTCCAGCACCTAAATGTTTGGTATATATCTATCAATATTTTGTATCATAGGTTAGTTTTAATATTCTCCTGACGAAGGAAGGGTTCTTCCGAAACCGGTAGAGTGTAATTAAAATTAAAGTGGTCTAAAACAAATTTATATATTTTATTGTATATGATAAGCTAATGTTTAAGACAAGATTTTTTTATGCATAGCACAAAGGGTAACAATTATTATAAGCAATAATTATTAGCCTGCAACACTCATCAATATTGAAAACTCTCCCGAGAAAAGATATATGTCACCGACGGGACTCGAACCCGCACCCCTCTGTTTGCCGGACAGGAGCTCTACCATTAAGCTACGGCGGGATCCCGTCGTAGCTTAATGGTAGAGCTCCTGTAGAAGCAAGAGAGAGCAGTGCGCGCGCACATTTTCTTTCTCTCTTCCTCTCATAGCCAGTGCATGAAATATTTCAGTCAGTATTTTGAAATACCAGTGACGTGCCAAACGCGGGGGGAGCGGACGTCGATGCACACTGCTTGATCAGGCGAGGCGAATGATAATAAATTTAAATAAATATTTGTAGAAAATTAATATATTTTATACATATAAACATATGTATAGACATACATATAGATGGAGCTAAAGAAGTTTTTACTTCAGTCATGTGGTCTAAAGCACACTCGTATTTTTTTTTATAAGCATGATAAGTAGGTACACTATAAGTAGGGGGATTCATTAGCTGTAAGCAGTAAGAAATTTATTTATATAATCACACATATTGTTCTTAATAACAATATATATTGTTCTTATTATTCTGATGAGGAAACCATCAGTTTCGAAAAATGTCGATAATTGTGATTATATAAGTGGTGTACACAAAATTATTTGTTTCATTTAATTAAAATGACGCCACAAAGTTATTTTGCAAAGATTGGAGAAGTACGTTTATTTTTGTTTATTTAATTTATTTAGGTGAAAAGATTAGGTGCCTGTTATTATCTTCGTTGTGTTTAATGACCATTGTACCTTTGAGGCCAAATATATTGGCATTGACATACCTACTAATTTAAAACTTGATAGTTGATAATCTACTGATAAACAGGTCATTATCGTTAATTAAGTAGGTAAGTGCATAAATAATTGTAAGGTCGTAAACGGGAAAAAACTATTGACTTGTTAGTGAGATTTATGAATATCTTATACAATGTACCTGTAAAAATGTTCTGGAGAAAAGAAATAGTAAAAAAACTATCACAGACCCTTGAAAAATCACAGTATAGTCCGTATTCTTGAAAAATCAATAAAAACTTAAAAGAATTCATACTCTATTCTTTCATAGATGGCGCTAGTATAAAGTGCTTTTAAGTATCATGTACAAACTCCTAGAGCAAATGGAGACTTACTCCAATTCTGGAGAAAGAGGTTCCACAAGAACTAGCTGGCTTCAGAACAGACCGTAACTGCTGCGACCAGGTGCTAGATCTGACAACGCACATCGAATCTGGTTTCCAGAAACGGCTCAGGTACGGGACATACATCATTCCTATGTCTACCTACATTCAATTATCGTGAAAACAAGCTTATGTGTCCAAGCGGTTAAGACTGCAGCAGCGTTCATTGATCTCTCTGCGGCTTACGACACGGTGTGGCACAAAAGTCACCTTGTCAAGCTCTAGACACACCATAGAGGATGGCAACACAGTACGACTTATTGAGCAACTGCTAACTGGCCGTACTTTCGGGGTTTTTCTAGGGGGACTAAAATGCAAAAAAATACCCCTAAATAATGGCCTTGCCCAAGGCTCAGTGCTGGCCCATCGCTTTTTAACATCTACACGAGAGATCTTCCTCTCACTGAAAGCAAAAAAATTTGCTTAAGCAGATGACATCACCGTCGCAGCCCAAGCCAAAACCCAGCAGCAGAAGAGATCCTTAATTCTGACCTTAAGGCTTTGGAAGAATATTTCCTCAATTGGCGACTAAAGCCAAATGGGTCGAAAACAGTAGTGACAGCTTTCCATTTTAGCAATTCACAGGCAAACGCCAAACTCTGTGTTCAGTTTGATGGAAAAAATATTTACCATGACCCCTTTCCCCGCTACCTTGGTGTTACTTTGGACAGGAGCCTGAACTACCGGCAACACATGGAAACAGTTGGCAAAAAAACCAGGACAAGACTAAACATAGTCAGTAAGCTAGCTGGAACTAGTTGGGGATGCGACGCTAATACGCTCAGATCGGCATCCATTGCCCTGGTTTTCTCAATATGAAGTTATGAAACAACTTTTAAAAAATACCCAGAGTTCTAAAGGGGTATGGCTAAGATTATTTTTGACTTGATTCATTGACTAACTTTTTTTCGTTCTTGTAAAATTATTCATAAAAATAAAAACAACTTTGGTGCTACTTTCCTCATGCAGATAATTCCAAAAACACGCAGAGTTCTAAAGGGGTAAGAAGTAAGAAGTCAAATATTTCTGGCGTTTAAATTCTTTGAGTAGATTATGAATTATTTTACCAATGTTTACCTAAAATTGTTAAATTATGAAAACCATCCTTACACCACTTGACTGAAATAAAAGTAAAATTTTCAAAACACTTTCACAAAAAAAACTTCATCTTTGTCTTGTGAACTAAAGAAAATATTATAATGTTATAAAATCATTATTTCCAAATATTTTTGCTAGTATTTGAATCTCGTTGTTGCGTAAATTTGTTGAGACCACTCACTTCGTAAAGCCTGTTTTTGTTATTGTTTTGAATCGCGAAATAAAAACAATGATTCTAATCTGCAATAATCTCAGAGAATAGGTAGGTAGGTACCTAATAACACGACGCTTGAGGTAAACAGCACCTACATCTAATCCGGAAAGTGCATTTTCCTGTCGGATACGCAATTCAGATAAAACCGAGCTTATTTTAGATAAATTTAATAATCAGAATGGATAAATGGAAAATAAAATAATTCTAGCAAATTCGTGAATTGATTGATCGATTAGAGACTTTCCGCAATGTAATCAATTATCTAAATGTGGCATTGTAGCACATTGGATTTTGACTTAATACTTTCGTGTTTTAAATCCAATAGGCCTACATCTCAACTCTAAAGCCGAAAATCTGTGTGCTGAAGTTAAGAAACTCTGATTGGAAAAATGGATGCGTTCAATGCCTTTAAAAGCCAGACAGAAAAGTTTTGCAAATTTCATGAGATCATCGTTCGAGATTTTTTGATGATTCCTACTATCTGATAGATATCAGCTTTATAGTTGATTTGCTATCTAATTTTCCTTGTTGTGCAAATTCCGATACTTGGTGAACAGATAATCCCGTTTGTGATTTAAACCAATTTGAAAATAAAACTGGTATCAATTATTTTCTTAAATAAGTTATTTCGATTCCTCGGCTCGACCCAGACAGGTCAATGAAATTGTTCATCGGTTTGATAAAGAATTTCGACATTATTTGAAAGTGATTGAACAATTTCATCTGAAGTAAATATAAAGGTAAATTCCCATACTCGTCTCACTTTTAGGCACAGATTATGGAATTTTTTTAAACAATTACTATTACAAGAAATTAACAATTTACATGCGCAAAATAGGTTATTAGTTTATTTAGGATTTCCTAGGATCGAGAAAGAAATTCAAGGAATGTACAAGATGGCGCAACAGTCATCACCCTATTGGAAAATGCCATAATTTTTGCAAATGGCGGCAAATGTCAGTTCTGCTTTGACATTTGTAAACTAAACAGATACAAAATACACGAAAATAAGACATAAATCGCTTATACCCCTCGAGAACGCAAACAAATGTTTTTTCGATTGACACCGGCCAGTGCAACTCACCAAAACACTCGTTTGGTGAGTTGCACTAGCCAGAAAGATCGCCCGATTTAACCGTTGCACACTTATTTTTGTGGGGTTTCTTGAAATCGCAAGACTGTGTCAATAAGCCTCAGACTCTTGAAGCCCTCAAAGAGAATATCTGTCAAGAATGCGAGAACCTATCGCCGGCAGGGTGACGGAAAATGCCACAAATCGGGCCCATATGGTCACAATTCTGGCGGCGGCCGCTTGGCCCGATATTATTTTTTCGGTTCCATGTCTAATCGGACTATTCTCAGCGTCTAAATTCCCATAGTAAATTTATTCAGACACGATAATTCATCACATCGTAACTCACATTAACCTTCCATTTCTCCGCCTCCCCCCCCCCCTCACCTAACCTAACCTAACCTAACCTAAGGTTAAAAACCCCAATTATAAGTTTTCGACGCTTCGAGACATGATGAATTATCATGTGAGGAATTAACATCCGATGAAAAGTTTGTACTCAATATTCATACACTTAAAAAGTTTCCACTGAACATTCTGGTCACCCATTTTTTCGACTTTTTGGAAAAAAATTAAGACATCATATAAACACAATCCAAAAGCAGAACCATTTTTTTTTATTCATGAACAAAAATGACAGCCAAAGAACATCGGGTGACAACTTTTGCGCCATCCTGTTCTTAAATGTTCCAAAGGAATTTGCCTAAACATCGCTAGTCCGTGTAGTAAGACATTTTATTTGACTTATTTATTAATTATTAAATTATTATACATACGTTTCTGTGAAAATGCGATCTCAAGTTGTCATACTCCGCCAAGCCTGAGGTATCCATCAACACCGCGCTGTGTTCCTTGCCGTCCACTGTGATAGGATGAGAATAGTATTCGCAGCTGCAAACAAATTATACGAAAATTAATTCAAAACAAGCGAACACCTCAGCACAGGTTCTCCCAGTGAGGTGTTCACAAAATGCTACTATTAACCTTTTTACATCCTGTTACTCAATATGAACTTTTTTTTGTACTACTATGTAAAAATTGTAAACCATTGTAATTATTTGTTAAATGTATGTACAAGTATAGAAATAAATTAAATTATGTTCTTAAAACTAAACGGTTCGGTTATATCTAAATGTTGAAGCTCATTAATGGTGCAACTAAAATATTGACATAATTAAAACAAACATAAAACTTATTTCCACTTAAATTTATTTGTGACCGAAACTAGTTTCAGGGGGTTTCACACCATCCTCCCAATAGCTTATCTACACTAATAACAGTAATAACTAATAACGAATATTATTAAAAATAAAAATAAAATACTCGCAGTGGTTAGAAAACTCGGCCAACATATCCAATATATTGCCACTATTCATAGGTTCAAGTACTTACCGAATTATAAACTCCAACTTAATAAATAAATAAATCGTAAATCGAAAATATTCGTTATTAGTGTAGATAAGCTATTGGGAGGATGGTGAGAAACCCCCTCAGCCCGTTAAATATCTTCAAGCTGGTACAAATTATTCTTAGGGGGTATTTCACCATCCTCCTGATAGCTTATACTTACATACGATGGTGACCGGTGTACTCAGTGGGAACTTTTTAAGTTTACGAATATTGAGTACACATTTTTCATCGGATGTTAATTCCTCACATGATAATTCATCATATCTCGAAGCGTCGAAAACTGATAATTGGGGGTTTTAACCTTAGGTTAGGTGAGGGGAGGGGGGGGGGGGGGGGTTGAAGAGTAGGTTGATGTGAGTTATGATGTGATGAATTATCATGTGAGGAATATCTGAATAAATTGTGCCTGAATAAATTTACTATGGGAATTCAGACGCTGAGATCTCATAGTCCGATTAGACATGGAACCACATACGATAACGAATATTAATAAATAACAAACAAATACTCGCAACAGATAAAAGACTGAGCTAACTTATCCTACATATAGACACTATTCATAATTTTTCGAAGTAAACTTCTTTTGAAAGGTTTTCACTTTGTGATGGCATAATTTATTTTAATAAAAAGACAAATAACTTTCAATTCATGAAGACAATATTAGTGAAACTCATTCGAAAATCTGAAACAGAAAAATCATAAAAAGATACGAATACAACTGGGACTCGAACCCAGGACCATCGGCTTTCCGGGCCACTGCGCTTCCGCTAACGTATCCCTTACCCAGATGTATTCCTATCTATTATCTATAATCGGTGAAATGTCTCCCCTTAAGAGGATACCCGCCGGTGATTTATCCATACAAACGTATTCCCTATTTATCTCTCTGAATTTTAACCCTAGAGAAAATATTTTTTTTACATAAAATAGATATCAACTACTAGCGTGTCGGTACTTTTCGTTTTTTTTTTGATAAGTTACTTTTTATAGAAGTTATGACCTTCCAAAAATCAATTAAATTGACTGGTTTAAACGCCGTCAAAAGACGTTCAGTATACAAACTAGACAATGTTTTTTTTTAAAAAGCAAAACGTACAGACATAGAATAGTTTTTTCTTATGTAGTTGGTAAAAAAAATTGAAAATCAGTCCATTTTTGGAGGAGAAAAGTGGGGAATACGAAACATCGATTTTAGTTAGGTATTAGTAGCCCGAGGTGCATTGTCCCTTTCGCTCAATATCCGGTGGAGTAAGAGCAACAGTGACAGAAACAATTTAGTAAAATCTATTTTTCAAATTTCTCCACCACCCGGGTTTCATCTTAAAGAGTAGTATATATGTAGGCTACTTGTGGTGGCGTCACAGTCACGTAGTTTGTAAGTAAGTACCTATCTCCATGTACGAAGGGCCTTACTTATGAAATATAATACTATGGAAGGGCAATATTATATTATTCTTGTAGTGTATATACTTTTTACTATCAGGAAAATTCAGAGAATAGGTATTTGATTGATAATGGATTAATTTATTGCGCTATTACCTACGTGCTAAGTTGACATGCGTACTTGGCTTACGTCAGTTATCAAGATTGCGATTTGAAATACTTATTACGTTATTTCCCTCAATGAAAAATAGTTCACGGCCTTCTATATTAACGAAAATAATTCACGGCCTTCACTATATAAAAAAAATAGTTCACGGCCTTCTATAATAACGAAAATAGTTCACGGCCTTCACTATATAAAAAAATAGTTCACGGCCTTCTATATTAACGAAAATAGTTCATGGCCTTCACTATATTAAAAAAAAAATTGTTCACGGCCTCTCATATTAACGAAAAAAATCACGTGAAAACTTTGCGAATTCCGGGATTCAACCGGAGATTTAAGTTATACATATATTGGCATATATCGAATAAACAACACTAACATAAATGAATTAGCGATTTGCTTTTTATAAATTATAATTTATCGTCGCTAAACACCTTATATTATAACCTAACATAACCTAACGTTTTAGTAACATAATTAATTCCGCCATTGTTTATAGTGTTTTTCAATGACTAAATAAAATACCCTAATTGGCATAGCAATAAAACATTCTGTCCAAATGGTTATACAAATATGGCGTTAAATTCAAATGGTTTCCATGATTATTATTAAGTTTATTTGAGAAGTCTCATCATTTTTATAAACTGCTATACATTATTTTATAAACTGCTGTACATTATTTTATAAACTGTTATACATTATTTTTATAAACTGTTATATACATTTTTATATTCTGTCCAAACGGTTTTACAAAAATAGCGTTACATTCAAATGGTTTCCATGGTTATCGTATGTATTATCATATAAACCAAAAAATACCATGGAAACCATGCAAATGGTTTCCATGGTTATCATATGTCTTATCGTATAAACTGAATAATAACCGTGGAAACCATTCAGATGATTTCCATGGTTATCTTATGTCTTATTGTATAAACCAAATAATAACCATGGAAAGTGGAAATCATTCAAATGGTTTCCATGGTTATCTTATGTCTTATCGTATAAACCGAATAATAACCGTTTAAATGGTTTCCGTGGTTATTTTATGTCTTATCATATAAACCGAATAATAGCCGTGGAAACCATTCAAATTATTTCCATGGTTATCTTATGTTTTATCGTATAAATTGAATAATAACCGTGGAAACCATTTGAATCTAATGGCATTTTTGTACAACCGTTTAGACAGAATTTTCGGTATGTCTTTGGATCGGTACGCCAAGTCACTCGAAGGTATTTTGTTTAGTCATTTGTATTTCTTCAAACGTTAAACAGTTTGGTTTTGTAAAGACCTAAAAAATATCAAGATTTTTAAAAATTGGAAAATTAGTGAAAAAAATGGGGTTTTCGCTTGTGACAGAAGTGAAATCTGAAGGTAGAATAATATTTGACCTAACAATGACCTAACGCCTTTTTACCACAATAAAAGGGATTCCATGAAAGTTGATCCCCCGACAGTTGCCCCCTATATACAATATGTAGTCGGTTGGGATATTACCATGTACCACTTACATAAAATATAACCAAATGTCTCTGAAGGTGTACCGCCGAATAACAAAAGCATAAAACATATTTACATTCAAATGCATCAAGGTTACTCGTCTATATAATGTTATGACTACTCGTCTATATAATGTTATGACTATATAATGTTATGACTACTCGTCTATATAATGTTATGACTACTCGTCTATATAATGTTATGTCTATATAATGGTATGCCTAATCGTCTATATAATGTTATGACTACTTGTCTATATAATGTTATGACTAATCGTCTATATAATGTTTATACCAGCGTATAAGTACAAACAATCTACATTGTAAATAAATTCGTTTGATATCCGTATCATATTAAATATAGGTATTTTTGAAGTCGATTTTGGTTTGAAATTGGTAAATAATGTACAAAAAAATATAGTTTCAGGTGTCAGGGGATCAGTGTTACTGTTGGTACGGTATTGGATATTCACAGATTCAGAAATCGAAACGTATTTCTTTCCCACTTCCGTCTATTCTCCAATTTTGACATGCTATAATCCCACGGGCTCCGGGCATTTGTGACGCTTCTGCCTTAAGGCCGCGTTACCCCGCTCAAAAAGAAGAAGATTGAGAGATACGACAATACGAACGTGGGAGCGAAAGCGCTAACATTAAAAACCATAAAATTCATGCGAAAATTGTGAAAATGTTTGATAAAAGACGACTCGTTTGAAAAAGAGCAAAAATCTCGCGGGGGGTGTGTCAAGTATCATTTAAAGAAACATTGTGAATTTTTTCATACATATAACTTGTAAAATAACAGAAAAAAACATTTAAATAATAATTTTCGGAGCATACTTTGCGATTTATTTCTATCGAAGGAATTTCAAATAATTACCGTTTCGGCGTGGGGAATGTATAGATACTATCTTAAAGAATAATATATATATTTTTTAAGAACTTAAAAACTTCAAACGTTTAAGGAAAACATGTAAGAAATCGGTAGAAATTGGCAGAGCGGCCCGTTAATCACATTTAAAAAACACAAATATATATTTTTTTAGAAAACAACTCTCATTTTATAACTTTTGTAGGTTATTCCCATCAATGTAATATATCATTGAAGAAGAAGAAAGAATGAATCAATAATCATTGATTCACCATTGATGGGAATAACCTTCAATAGTTATAAAAATAGAGTTGTTTCTTATAAAAATTGAATACTCATTTAGACTTTTACAAAAAGGTCAATAGGTTTTCCATATAAATAAAATCGCATATATTTATCCGAGACACTATCTAGGTAACAAACACGTCCAATGTTTGTTTACACTAAAAAGGTAGTTGCCGATAATTTGGAGAAAAAAAATTGTCGAAGATAATATTGTTAATTCTGAGATTTGAAATATGAGATTGACAAATATGACGTTTAAATAAATGGTCGCAATAGCCGAATTGGTAAAGGCGTTCGTCCCGATAAGACAAGAGGTTCTGCGTTCGAGTCCCAGTTGCGACCGTTATCTTTTATTTTTCTATGTCTTGTTCATTTTCACAAATATAAATACTTACGGAGTTGACAAAAGGCTGGGGTTATATTTTCTCGTGATGTAAACATCCACCATACAAGTTTTTCCAGTCAGACTGTCTCCAATCAGTGTTAATTTAATTTGCCCCGCATTAATGTTCGACATGCGAGTGCCCGCCATCTTGGTTTATTTTAAACTTAAAAAAACTATATCAAACCATCACTATTAAACGTTACTTAAAAGTCGTAGATCACTACCGTCAGTTATTTATTTAATGTGATAATGTCGTGTGAGACTGTCTTAAATGGTCCCGAAATTATACGTCTTATTTTCAGTGACATTACGTTGTACTAAACTTATTTTACTGATTAGGCCCTACTGCGAAATAGTAATGATTATTATAATGTTTTTTTGTTGTTTGCCATTGACATTTTTGTTGTCTTAGCTGATTATCTATCAACTCAAAGATTGCGCAGCGGTGAGATAATGTGCATCGTATATCGCGGCGTAAGATAAAAAATAAGATATTCAACAGTAGTTTACTGATGGCCCGGCGAGATAACGGAATAGTCATTGTGCCCCTTGTGGTGTCATCCAGGTTTCCAAACCGATTCTGAAAAATCTTCTTCTTCTCAATACGCTATAGCCCATTTCCTCTGTACTCTGTAGGAGTAGTCCTCTGGCATCCTTCCTGACATCATCCTCCCATCTAGCCGGCTGTTAGCAGCTGGTTATTGTCTCCTGTCTCCCTTTTCCTCTGTTTCACGTTGACTGCAAATTGGAAGAAAGCGTCTGCCGTTAGTAGCAACCGAGGAAATGAAATGGTGATATTGAATTTGTTGTGTTAATAAAAGAGAAAGAAGACAACGTGAAACAGATACGGGTTCGCACGAGGAAAAGGGAGACAGGAGACAATAACCAGCTGCTAACAGCCGGCTGATCGCAGCACCGTGTGTAGAGCCCAAGTCTGCCCGCCTTTCGTTTACCTCCCGGGTGATCCTTCTAGAACCTTCTTCGGTACTCGTGTGCAGGGTTGCCAATGCTCATGTTCTAAAATACCCGCAACGATTGTTCAAAATCAAGAGAGCAAAAAGGGAAATTCCCCACACGTAGGTTTACCAGGTCCGAAAATGAGTTTTCCTGAAAGAATCCTAAATTATCCATCCGGGGGGGGGGGGGGGGGGGGCTAGAGAA
Organism: Limnephilus auricula; assembly: GCA_951813805.1. NCBI lineage: Eukaryota > Metazoa > Arthropoda > Insecta > Trichoptera > Limnephilidae > Limnephilus > Limnephilus auricula. Next base: position 9,021,043 of record OX638410.1, read on the forward strand.
TTTCAGGTTTTGCCTTGCTCCTTTGTAACTTCACACTTCTTTAACCATTTATCCATTTAAAAAAAGACTGTCACAAAGCACACATTATTACTTATTATAAAATAAACTTTCCAACAACAAGTATGTCATCACCAATTCATCAAAACCACAAGACATACGTAAGGCTGGAATCAGACGGTTCACTCGAGTGAAGGTTTACTCTATGGTTACTCGAGCTCATCCCATCTTCGTTTCACTTTTGTTTCATTTCATGTCCCGGCGGCGACATATATCTTTTCTCGGGAGATTTTTCAATATTGATGAGTGTTTCAGGCTAATAATTATTGCTTATAATAATTGTTACCTTTTGTGCTATGCATAAAAAATCTTGTCTTAAAAAATAATCTAAATATGTACTTATTACCGTTTTTTAATCTAGATATTGTTGGTTTTCAACGTCCTGGTTTTTCCTACATAGAATTTTTATGATTTGAGACATTTGGAAATGGACTCCGATAGTTTTAAGTAGTCGATACGTAAATAGATAGCTTTGGTCCTGATTTTTGTCCCATGAGAGCTCTTCACAACCTTTCTTTCTAGTACAACTTATTAAAATGGTTGTTATTTTCCAACTTTATACCTTATACCTGATACCTTTGCAGTTATATTTCACAAAAATACTGGTGGCGTAGAGTCAAGGTCTTTAATGGTAAAACTAACCTCAATTTTTTCTTGAGCAGGCGTATCTTCTTGAAGATGTAGTCTAGGTCCTTCTACATGTCGAGAAGAAGCTGCGTGTGCTTCTTAAACTCCACCCGGCCACCTTCAGGCGGCTGGCGCTCAGCAGATTGCAGTTGGTCAGCATTTTATTTTATTTATTTTATTTTTTTTTTATTTACAAAAGAAAATCATAAGTCTTTAATAATTACATAATTCTTTGGCTAATTACAATAAAAATAGTTTTTTTTAACAAATCTACCCAATTCAATAAAGAAAATCATTTCTCGTGTTTGAATTGGGGAGTAGTGCCATTACAAAGGTAAGAGAAAAAATAAAAAAGAAGAAAAAATTTGGGGGAACAAAATACATAAACTTATATAGGATGTTAACAAATATACATTGATAGTGGAATTGAGTATCATATCAGTTACTAAGTTGGATATACAGATATAGATAAGTAAAAGTAAGAATATAGATGTAGTGAAATAAAATAATATTACTACATTTCAATTTATAGGTAGATATTATATATAATTAACAAAGGTGTTAGGTACATGGATTTGATTCTAGCAGGTGAGTAGAGGAGCTGATAATGCTGTAAAAGCAGTACATAATATTGAGTTGTGACAATAATCCTTTGGTAGTTCAATGTTGATGGAATATTTTTGGAGGATACGTTAAAAAAGAAAAAAATAAATATTTATATATATTTATTTTTTTTGTTTATTAATTTTGAAATTAAATAACTAATTATATACTAAAGTACTTAATATTATAATAAAATACTTGATCAATCATAATTAATAGGTTACATGTAATCAGAAGATATATAAAAAATTATTCTATGAAATTTAAAATTTATAGTTATTGTTGGGTTGATCTAGTAGTTGTTTGATTTGTGTTTTAAAGGCATTGTAATTTATTTCTGTTTTTATTTTATATGGGAGGGCGTTAAAAAATTTTATACCTTGATAGGTATAATGGTGTTGATAAGCACTGGTTTTAAATTTAGGGATTTCTAAGTTTCCACGTGACCTTGACCGGTTACTTATTTTTGTGAATGTTATTGAATCATTGAAATGATCTTTGTGGGTTTGTAATAATGAGTTTTTTTGAAGATTTTATTTAGGCTGAGAACTTTAAAGGAGTTAAATAATTGTGTTGTTGGAAATACAGATGGTTTTCGTAGGATGACTTTTAGAATCAACCTCTGTGCCCTTTCTACAGGCAAAAGGTTGGTTTTGAAAGTCCCCCCCCCCCCCCCCCCCCGGTTATACCATATTGTAGAATAGATTGTGCAAGGGAGAAATAAATAGTTTTAATCATACTAGATGATAGGATGTTTCTCAATCTAATGAACATGTAAATAAGTTTTCTTACTCTGGTTACCGTATTTTGGACTTGTTTGTTCCATTTTAAGTGCCTATCTATTATGATACCCAGGTACTTTATACTATTTTTGCATGTTATTGGTAAACAATTTGCATTGTCGCATTCATTTTTGTTTTCACACTGCGATGAATGGATTTTAATAGTAATATCTTTTTCAACATCATCTCGTCTCGTTGGTCTTCTCGAACCTCTGCAGCCTGCACACAACATTACACGTTACTTCAAGAAACCAGGGTAACAGCGACAGTGGCAGCAACAGTTTCGTAAATATCTGTTCACATCTGGAGACAGAAATAGATGTTCCTCACTGAATAAACTGACATGAAGTGTTTTTAAAATAATTTGTGCGTATTAAGGATGTCCAGCGTATCTGGATATTTACCGATTTCATCAAAGGACTAGGTACTGCTAGGGGAACAAGATAATATGAAAGTATCCCCTTTATAGCGCCTGCTCGGGTTTTCAAGTAGTTTAGAGGCTACGCTAGGTTTGTGTTACATGGTTTGTGATACAAAAGAACGTATCCCCTTTATAGCGCCTGCTCGCGTCAAGGCATGAAAAACATCCGAGTATTCAAGTAGTTTAGCGGCTACGCTAGGTTTGCGTAACATGATTTGTGATACGAAAGAAAGTGCCCCCTTTATAGCACCTGCTCGAAAAACAAGAAGAACGAAAGGCAAGAAAAACATCCCAGTTGTCAAGTAGTTTAGTGGCTACGCTAGGTTTGTTTAACATGGTTTGTGATAAAAAAGTGAATGTATTATTTATAAAAAATAATTACTGAAATTAAAAACCTGCATTTTTTTAATATTTTTTTTTATATAAAAAAAATTATCATATAAGATGCGTTGGGGTAAGACCGTGTGGTTTTTTGATGAGATGAACATTTGTCTACTTTGGATTATTTTATTGAAGAATCTACGGTGTCCTCGCAAAAGTTTGAATTTTATTATGTCATCTTGCCCTTATTTATGCTGGTAATTTTTTATTTATAGAGTAACGCACAGTAAAACACCTATAAACTGCAAATTAAAACTTTCTGTAAATTATTTTTCAATGTGGGGTAACATCGGAAAATCGTGGGGCAAGACCGGAATTCATTCGAAAATTGCAATTAAACATATTAGCCATAAGATTTACGAAACAAAGTACTTCGATTTACCTTTTTTGCCAAATTAGCATGTGTAACATTTTAACTGTTTATCCATACAAGAAAAACAGGCCATTTATAATTTTAGTATTCCGGTCTTCCCCCTTACGGGGTAAGATCGTCATAGCATTCTCAAAGTGTTTTTGAAATAAAGTTTGAAGAATATTTTTTTAAATGCCAACATAGCAATAAATTATGAATCACTCCATCAAACTCAATTTTTTTGTATTGTGTTAACCAGTTTAATCGCAGGAGACCATATTTGTCCCAGCTCACACATGTCTCATAAAATCTTTTTTTCTCTCTTACGAGAAGTATAATTTAAACGACATTGGAAAGAGATCACGACACGCTATTATTCAAATCTAAAAGTTAAACATAACGTAATTGAAATGTACACTTTTATGAAGCCAAAGATTCCGACTGCAATTTGAAAAAAAATTTATAAAACTTTGTGATTTTTTTATTAATTATTTTTACATGATACGACAAAAGAGTGAGGTTACAGTAAAGTTTATGTATATATATATTTTTTTTACATTAGGTCCACACAGGAGGCCCTGAGGAAAATAATTTTCCTCAGGGCCTATGTCATCTTTGGGGATGCTGTGTGAAGGGTATTTTTAAGGAAAGGAAGGAGAGGAAGTTCTGGGAAGGAAAATGGTATGAGGGTTGGGTAGGAATCTGGGGTTCAGTGTGTCTAGATCATCCGCCGCCAAGACCTAGATAAACCTTACCCCATGAACCCGGGCACCCCTGCTAAGTCACCAAACGTAGCAAACCACTTGGGGTGACCTATGGCAGAGATGTTGGTTATCCAATAAATGGTTCCCGGGGCGGCGGTACCCATTCCCGCCTCCCAAATTGAAAGTTTGTATAATTCTGTGTATTTTTTTTTCATTATCAGTAATTTAAGTTAGAAAAAAGATAAGGTGAGCCATTTTTTAAACTTTTAAAAGTTTACATAAAAAAAAATATTTTTAAGAATTTACGTGGTTATTTCTTATGATAAAATTTTAAAAAAATTCAAGAAAGCGTTTTTCATCGCCTTTCATAAACAGGTTTAGTTTTCGGATACGTCCAGAAATATTCTATTTATTTGGATTTTATTGTAAAGCGGAAATATTTTTACCTTCTGACAAAATACGCCAATTTTTTTCAGGGAATAACAATGCAAAACAAAAACTGCACTTGTGGTTTTTATATAATGGTGTTTATATTAATAACGTGTTCGGGTAACTTGTACAGGCAGTTTTTTTTTAATAACTAAAGAAAATGTTAGCGACTCGCAATCGAAAATTTGAAACAAAAAAATCAGAAAAAAATATGGTCACATCTTGGAAATAAACCCAGGATCATAGAAAATGATCCCATTTTTTAAATTAGAACAAAATAAATAACGAAAATGACGCTTGGTTACGAATGAGTAAAGCAATAAAACCACCGAAAATGAGCACCGTTCGTACTTCTTAGTTTGGGAATATGTGGCTTTTTCTATGGAAATCGAAAACGGAGTAAGATCGAAAGGGTCATATTCCGATCTTCCCCCGGAAAAATATCAAGGGGGAAGATCGAAAAGAAAGCTACAGCCAAAACCGAAGCAGATTATGCACTAGAGTCATCTTTAACCACATTTTATTTAAAAATAATACACAATGAACTTGAAACCGGTTCGATAGCTTACCTGGATCTGTAGATATTTATGATGGGGGTAAGATCGAATATCTCACAATTTTACGATAAATTTGGACTGTTTAAAAAACGCACCACAAAACCTACCTTCTGTCATAGAAGTTCCATGACTAGCAAATTCATGTTTCTTCGAGTTTGGGTCCCGAACTTCGGGAATCCCCCGAAATTATCGTTTAGAAATAAATGCTACAGTGCTGCCATAAAATAAACTACGAATTCCTCCACCGAATGAGCTTATTCTTCAAGTTGGTTGGAAAATCAAGAAATGCCCAGAATCACCGCATTATCCCCACAAAAAGTCATTCCCCGCAAAATACCCAATTCTTAAAAAATCTGAAATATTCCCCGCAGTTTGGGGAATTCCCCGCAAATCGGACTCTGAACACGGAATGATACGAAGATGGAACATTCGCTCGAGTAAATCATAAATGAACCAATCCTGAGTAAACCTTCACCCGAGACCCGAGTGAACTGTCTGATTACGCCTAAAGGGGACGTCCCGCAAATATCAGGATGTCTGGCAACACCCGTGTATTGCGTCCATTTTTATTTTATCTGTGATTTCCATTGTCGTTCTCTGGATCTGTGGTGATTTCTGCATTTCTGATTTCCTTTTCCGCTTGACTGCGTTGCTTTGTGTCTTTACCTATGTGTAATTGTGTACAACGGGATTGGTTTATTTATGTGTCACTTTATAATAATAATATTGTATTCTCGTTGTGGTTTATGTGCCAAGAAATGGAGCAAACAACAAATCCCACATCATTTTTTCGGGAGAATTTCCCGCACTTTCCCAAGCCGAAACTGATCGGCTATTTCAGCATTGGGGCTCAGCGAAATTGCACGAATGATATCTCTCAGCTGAAATATATAAACAAGATCCCCATTGGGATAGTTGATTTCGACCTAAACCACAATATAACTAGGGCATTAAAGAAACCGGAACGCATAAAAAAACCTATTTTTTTCGATTATTTCAAAGACCACAAGGAAGCTCTTAATATCTTCGATCAGAGTGATATATCTCTGAAGGATGTGCCCTTTACGTGTTCTCGGGGGCTGTTAAAAGCCATGTGTGAACTGCCTTATTCAAATAATGAATCGTTCAGGTTTTCCGCCTGCCTATACCGAGGAGTGATATATTTCCACATTTTGACTACTAGTGAAGCTGAGGCGAGGAAAGACAACATAACGGAGAGAGAGAAGACCATGATGTCTTGGGGCTTCAAGTTTGAACAGTATATTGTCTCAGGTAAACAAATAAATTATAAATATACAGAAACACTTCGTAATCATTAGTAATTAGATAATAATGAGAGGTAAGTATTTCAGTTTCCGGAAACGGAAAATTATTCATTTTAATATGTAGTTATTTCGTTAAAATGAAAATCGATTATTCACTTGCCGGCCATTGTCCGTGATGATTGATTATTGAGTTTTTTTTCTTCATTTTAGTTTATCAACTTTGATTGAATACCAAAAAATGTTGAAAGATGGAAAAATGTTGAAAGGTGGTTCACACGTGTCAATATGCTTTCAAGTGTTGAGTTGATCAACTAAAATTGAACCGTCTGAACCCGCAATCTTCCCAAAATAATAAATAACCTATGATTCGAAATTAGTTTTAGGTTATTACTTCAAGTTTAATTAAAAAAAAAATCGGCCTAAAAAACTATTTGATAATAATATTTGATAGTATTATGTATTATTTATCAATGTCCGTACAGTTTGGATTGTTGTAAACGGAAGTGGCGCCCTCTGTTATTTGAGAACTGTTGAAGTTTCAAATAGCATCCCCGATGAGAAAAATAAACAAAAGTCAAAAAGAAAACAAAACTTGGATTTTCTCAGTTTCAAAAACTTTAATACAATTTTCACAATTTCAAATTTACCTGAAAGAAAATTTTGAAATGGTTTAAACATAAAAAAATGAAGATAAGAATAATAATTTCAAAAAAGTTTCCCCAACCATTTTCTGACCTACTATTTTTCAGTTCTCCCGGAAGATTTTTTTTCAGTAAAATCATAATTTCATATCCTCAATCGTATTTCAAGGTTTGAGTCAAATATATATATTTACTACTAAAAAATGACTACTCCAAAATGTAAAAAAACAATAGGACAGTTAAATCATAAATATCTCAGAGTAAAATTCTTTAATTCATTACCAGAAAATATTAGAAACATGAATACCAATATAGAAGAATTTAAAACTCACCTTAAAAAGCACACTCAAAACCTGAACTAAATCATAACAAATAAAAACTATATAATAACACCCCCCCCCCCCCATACACACGAGCCCTGCTTTTTTAGGGGGGTACATCAAACATATAAAAAAAATATATATATATATATATAGTCTACTTTCCTTGCAAAATCAGTGTAAAGTATTGTTCCCGTGCTGAAAGTGGAAAGTAGAAATTAATTTACTTATCTCTGGCTGAATCCACTATACGTTATGGAATTACTTCTCGGGGACATTCTTGTAAAACTAATATAAGCTATATACAAACATTACAAAACTCCCTTATAAAATTGTTAATCCATAAATATGCCAATCAACACAGAAGTAACATTAAATTAATCTACAAGTCTCTGAATGTTTTACCTGTCAAAGGATTATTGTTTTATAATATTGTAAGTCAACATGTTGTATTGTCTGATCATTGTATAGGGAAAGAGTTTGCCATAAACATAATACAAGATTCACTCAAAATGGAGGATTGGTGGTTCCGAAATGTACCAATAAATATGGTGAAAGAACTTTAAACTATATTGTACCCAAAATATTTAATCAACTACCGATGACAATTAAAAATAATAACATGTATACTAAGTTAAATATAATCTAAGGAAATGGCTATTGGATTACCTTTTGGACTACCTTTATCTATGAAACTATTGATGTACTTAATGATTATACTAATTTGTTCATTCATTAAGTTTTACTTGCTTATTATATGTATAAGGCTTATGCTGCTATTTATGTATGTGAACTTTTCTGTAATTTGACGAACTTATGTATTTATGAATCATCATATACCGTTTAAATTGTATCATGTAATTGTATAAAATGTTGTCTCTATGTCCCTGCTGACAAACTACAAAAGTAGTTTAGCGGGTTTAATTGTAAATAAATAAATAATTAAAAAAGGGGGATTTGATGGCTGTCATTTTGCCCGAATCCTTCCCACGGCGAACCAACTCAACCAACGGAGTCGACAGTAACTGACGCCTGGGTGCCCTTCAAGTACTCCTTGAGTTTTTTTTATCATTAAAAAACCAGTATTCAAGACTACTGATAATGGTAAAACTCTATTTACCGATGGAAGGTTCTACCTTCGCTTTTTCTATCTTTCCAGACCAGTTTGTGCGTATCTTAGCGTACATGTAGGCATTAAAAAGTGGCGACCTTCACGAAGTCGCAAACTACAGACCCATTTCCATTCTCTGTTCATTTGCAAAAAATTTCGAAAAGTATTAAATATATATAATATATATTAAATATAGTAAATTTGTCTTGATCTGAATTATCATCTCAAAAACCTTATACATAACTCCAAAACAGCATGGTTTTCTACCCCAGAAATCAACATCCTCAAATTTACTTTGCTATGTAACTGCATTAACCGAAGCTGTCGATAATGGTCAACAGATAGATACAATCTACACTGATTTTAGCATGGCCTTCGATAAGGTAAATCATAGATTATTGATTATACCCATTTTTTAAAATTTATGATTCATAAATTAAAATTGTGTACAAAGTGTAGTGTTTGATGGCCATGAGTCGAGAGGATTAAATGTGGCATCTGGAGTGCCTCAAGGGTCTCATTTGGGCCCGATCTTGTTCGTTGTTTTTGTAAATGACTTGTGCGATGTTATTTTGGACTCTGAAATTTTACTGTTTGCTGATGATTGTAAAATTTTTAACTTTACTAGATTCAATACTTCTCCAAAATGATATTAATGGAGTTTCAAGGTGGTGTATTGATAATAGAATGTTTCTGAATCCTTCAAAATGTGTCCACATAACGTGACCTAGGCGTATTATTTGATAAAAAACTTACATTTACTTCTCACATTGACAACATTATTTCTAGATCCTTTAAAATGCTAGGATTTATTAAATGAAATAGTAAATATTTTCAAAATCCCAAATCCAAAATAGCGCTGTATAACTTATTCACTCGCAGCGTGTCGGAATACACAGTGCGATGTGGAGTCCAACCTACAAAGTCATTCAGCGAATAGAGCGGGTTAAAAAACATTTTATGTACCAACTAGCGTATTCGGATAAGTGAGCGCGAACGCTTCCTCGTTACACCGATAGACTTAATTTCTACAATATACGCACCCTTGAACAGAGAGGAAAAAATATGGATTTAATTTATCTTTTTAAAATTGTTAATGGTTTAATAAACTGCACTTTTCTACTTCACCAAATTAGGTTTAATATTCCTAGAATCGGTTCACGACTTGTAAATTTTATACCCCTAAATATTAAAAAATATCGAACCAAGCTGGGTTATGACACAGCCTTGCCGAGAATGTGCCCTCATTTTAAATAGACATAAAACCATTCCATTAATTTTGCCACCTTTAAAACATCTGTTAACAAGATTTAAAGCTCCATGTTGATCTAAAAAGATATTATTGTAATGTTTATATGTATTAAAATGCTAAGAATGTTATCCTTTCAATGTGGACTACATGACCATCTTAGATCGTACGTCGTGATTACTTCAAGATTGATGCACTTAAAACTAGAAGGCAATTGACAGTTCTAATATGTTTACATAAAATCATTCACGGCCATCTTGATACTACACTATGTCTTAGCAATATTGAAATAAATGTCCCCAATTCCCATTGTTTAAGACGCCATAACACTTTTCACCTGAATACATTTAAAAATAATATAGCCTACTTTAGCCCTCTGACCCAGATGTGTCGACTATATAACAAGATAGAGTGTGCCGAAGTAGATATTTTCGTCGATAATGTGTACGTATTCAGAAAAAAAGTTCTGGCGCTGTTAAAAAATTATGATTAACTAATTATATTGTGTCAATTGTCTCTCTTTGCATGCCTCTCGTGATTCCAATGTCTCTTGTCTCTCATTGTAATATATGTTACTTGAGGAGCTTGTATAAAATTTTGTATTTTTTTATATATTTTTATTATTACTTATTTTTATTTTTTTTTTTATTTGTGACTTTTCTGTTTTTCTAATTGTATGTATCTGTATTTAATTGTATGTAATTGTAGATTGTTTGTAATTGTATGTCTCTATTTGTACAATAACTGAGTTCTTATAATTGGATGTTCTCACGTAAGTGCGAACATCTGTAAAAACCCAGTATAAACAAATAAATAAATGTATGTAATGAGATATATAGCCGAGTATAATGTATTCACCAAAATGATGTCTAAATATTTGTAAAGAATATTATGTTTTCAATGCTGTGTTTGTCTTTAATTAGTGATAGTATCAACCATGTTTATTGTAATTGTTTTTGTGAGAGCTTTGATGTGAATCACTGTTGACAAGCCTTTAATAAAATAATTTTTTAAAATTATGCAGTGATCGTTGGAGACCCGTATCTGGCGAGCGCTTGTAACCGACTGAACGGACTGAAGCTCGTGTGATCTAAGTTCGCAATGGCTCTAAGTTGTTGCCCATATTTCGAACGCTGATGTCTACTCCATTATGATTTCATGTCGGTTTTAAGTTTTTTTTTTCTACTTTTGTTTTTGTAGATGAACCTTCTGGCCAACCAAACATTGAGCCCCCAGTGGACGAACGTTTACAATTCCACTGCATGTTTGAGGGCCAATTGAACCAGCACCGTTTGTTCTATGGAGCAGAAATGGACGGCGTCCTGGTGGAAGGAACCTCACTGACGGAGGACTTGCCGTTAAAAGAACTCTCCGAGAAGCAAGCCCTGGTGGAATTGAGGAAGTTGAAGTTCGTCGAGTTGAAGACCAGCAGGCAAATTGAAGAAAGGAGGCATGATATCACTTTCAGGTAAATTATATAACAATTATTTATCTATCATTGAAGAAGAAGATAACAATAATATTCAAATTTTTTTTAAATATGAAAATGAACAAGACACAGAAAAATAATAAAAGATAATGGTCGCAACTGGGACTCCAACCCAGAACCTTACGTCTTACCGGGACATACACCTCTACCACTGCGATCTATTATGAGACTGTCGTAATTGTCAACTTCATATTTCAAATTTCAGAATTAACAATATTATCTTCGACTAATGTTTTTTTTTTCCTTATTATTGGCATAACCATTGGATGGGAATAACCTTCAAAAGTTAAAAAGAGAGTTTTTCTTATTAAAAAAAAAAAAGAATTATTTATCTACTAGTAGAGTTAATGTCGATAGAAACATTGTTTGCTAACAGTAAGTTCATAAAATATTTAAAAATATTCATTCATAATGACAAGAAAAACAATAATGTTTTTTCCTGTACTCACTGTAGTAAAACATCAAATGAGCTATATCTCCAGAACTGGAGCTATTCCTAAAAAACTTAGACCATTTTTGGAATACAGAGCTATGAATTTTCACAATTGATCGTTGGGACAATCAATTTGTGAGGTACTTTTTTTATTATTATTTTATTTCAGGAGACATAGGACTCGTGCCTGGTGGGTACAGAACTTCTTGGTGGGTGTTGAGACCATTATCTGCGGGTTCAGAGACGATGATGGTATAATCAAAGAAGTACAAACAATAAGCCTGTATGATTTGCCCGAACAAGGCAGAGTAAGTCAACTTTTACTATTATGCATAGCTTTTTCTTTTTTTAAATCAATAATTATTATGTATAATACACGCCAAATTTTAATGCCGGCCTGACGTTGATACAGAAATCGTCGCAATGGGCGAATTTAAGGTTAAAAAAAAGTGGCATGCCTCTGCGCCCACGCCTTTCTCTGTCATACATATGTTTTTACGCATCTTTCTCTTTCGCTTACATTTAAAGTCTGTAACTACGCGAGAATGGATCCTACAGTGTTCAGGCCGGCATTAAAGTTTAGCCTGTACTATACAGGGTGTTAAGCATCGTACTTGAGTTACTTTAACCAGTGATTCCTGACATTATTTGAAGTAAAAAATGTAAATAAAATTTCGGTCTCCGGTGACATTTTAAATTTTTTTTTTTTTTCTTCAAAAACATAGAAATCAGTAGGTATTGGGAAGTTAGGGGCGGGGTGAGGGGTTGGTTGGTTACTTGGCTTAGAGACCTGTGACGACATGTGGAAATTATTTTTTTCTTTGATTTTGAAAAAAAAGTTTTTGAAAAAAAAAAAAAAAAACATCTAAAAAGTCACCGGAGACCAAAATTTAATTAACATTTTTTTACTCCAAATAATGTCACGAATCACTGGTTAAAGTAACTCAAGTACGATGCTTAACACCCTGTATCTGTTGTTTGGTGCTCGCCCGCTGGCGACAGATGAAAGGTTAAAAAATAAAATTCGATTTTAACCCTTATGTGTAAAGAAACTGTACAAGTACAAGATCAGAATGGCTTGAGCCAATATCATTCCAGACGTTGCTTTTTATTTCATTAGTCTAGCCTTTCGGAATGCTCTGATATTTATTCCATTGCATACGGCCATTAGTGGGCAAATGTCATCCGACAATTTGAATTTATAACAAAATAGCACACCTTACTTTTTGCATTACCCTCATAGTTAGTGGTAATCCATGTACACAAGAGACACTCGAGTCATTTCGAAAGTCGTGTCAAAGTTTTTTGGTGTTTTAGTTAGTTTTTAATTTGTACAACCTATTTAGGTACATAATCCATAAATAAAAACACAATGCAGGTTATTCTACTCCCAAATATCATGAATATAAATAATATTGCCACTAATTTTAATGTATGATGTATCTTAGAATCAGTGGCGGTTCGTGACTTTTGGTGAGCTAGGGTGCTAATATTAACAAAAATGGCATTACTGATGTCGTTGTAGCCGAAAAATATTTTTTATTTTTTTTTCGAAAATTTATTTTTTGTATGAAGATTTTCAGGAAATTTCAGTTTTGCCGTGCGCCGCACAGATTTCCTGAAATTCTTCATACAAAAAATAAATTTTCGAAAAAAAAATAAAAAATGTTTTTCGGCTACAACGACATCAATAATGCCATTTTTGTTAATATTAGCACTCTAGCTCACCAAAAGTCACGAGCCGCCACTGCTTAGAATTAAAGTAAATTGATTAAATACGTAAAAACTGAGATATTTCTTATAATCATCGTGACTACTCGGTTCAATTTGGAATTTATAAATTTTAACAGTAAAATTTGTTCCAGGACTTCTGGTATCCCGGCGTCTGCATGAACTTCTGTGACGAACTGCTCTCGTACATCAAAGAGTGCTTTGACCGTGAAATCGTCAATCGGTTTGGGGCTTGCGGGAACAACGTCCGGAGACTCCCACTCCTGGAGCTGGTCTTTGAACGGATGCCCTGGTCCAATGTGAGGCTGGGTCGGCCGTTTCCAAACGAAGACATTTCAGTCTTTGATGACGAAAGTCTAAATATGTTCCCGAAGTTTTGATCTATTTGGTATTTTACAAATTCTATTACAATGATGTTAGTGGACCAGTGGCCTACGTAGGATGTTTTTTCATAGATATTATTTCTTGGGTGCCTGAGTTAAAATTGACATATGTAGTTTCTGTCTCTTATGGCTTGTTCGCACTTGGTAAGTAGTTAAGTTGAGAGGCGAGTAACTCGCTACTTGACTGACCAAAAAGCGTTCGCATTACTGTCGAGTAGAGTACGTTAGTGAGCGGCACATTGCAAGATGAACGGGCTGCAACGCAACAAAGTAAATACGCTAATTAAGCTGATTGTAATGCTTATTTTGGAAGAGGTGAGATAATAAATTAGTGAGATGAAAATAAATAAACTGTGGACTACGGATGGATTAATAGCAGCATAAATAAAGTATTTTATAGTAGCATCTTCGCTCCAACGGGACGAAATTTCTGCGCCTACTAATGAACTCTACTAATACAAAGGGGTTCGCGCATGTCAATGCGCAGGAACACATGGTGGAGGGCGGAAAAAAAATAGAACAAAATGGATTGACTACTAAAGCACTGACTAAACTACTCTACTAAAATGATGTTCGGATACATTTAGTTACTAAATTACTAGCTACCCGACTAAACTACTTGCCCAAACCGAATGGATCTTTACTATCTGGTGAATATTTTCTAAAATTTTAAAAAATAATGTTTCGTCTTCGACAGGTTTTTCCACTGCATAGAAACCCAATTCGAATCGACTTCAACGTTCGTCTATAATTTGACTATAGATTCTCATAGAATTGATCAGGTGGAATCCTGGCATCACGCCAACAGTTACTGAACTCTAAACAGCTGCTTAGATGTTGATGGAACTTGAAGTTCCTCTGAAAAAATAGTATCGATTTCTGCTCAAATTCCTTTATAATGTTGTATGGGGTAGTATTTCATTTTTATTTTATTTTACCATAAATATGAACAGGCATAATGCCCAAAACTTACATAAAGTCTGAGAAAGAAATGTAGCAATAAAATTACCGTGGTCCAAATGCATGCTTTGCACATTACACCTAATATATTATTTAAATACAGTACAATCTCACTAATCCGGCACTATTAAAAACCAGAGGGTGTCGGATTATTGGAATGTTCGGATTACTGGATTATATAGAGAAAAAATCATAATAAATAAAACAAAGCATTTAATAAAGAGAATACAATGTATGTAATGCATGTACATATTTTTGTTTTACAGGTTTTATTGTAACTGTAACATATCTTAAAATTACATAGTTTTAAAATACTCCTTAATTGAGGTCTGCTTTTGACTTCTTTAAAATGTCCATTTTATCTTTCAAATCTAGTGTCTTGTGTTTCCATTTACTTGACATTTTTAATTACACACTATTCTCACTTCAAAACAGCAGGCAAATACGTACGCACGTGCACACGAGATAAGTGTTGAGGTTAGACTGCTAGACGGCGACGCGGCGATGGAGCGCATATCCTCAGAACAGGAAACCCTAGTGAGGAGGACTGTGAAAAAAGACAAAAAATTATACTTATATTATACTTTATACCTACATAATGTACAAACTTTGCTTTTGAAACTATTATTAAAAAAAATTAAAAAAAATAGGCGTAGAGGGGCGCGGGCGGATGGTGCCGGATTATTGGACGTATCGGTCTAGTGAAGTGCCGGATTAGTGAGATTGTACTATATATATTTTTTTTTTATGCAGTCAAGAAGTGTTCTGCCGGGGTTTGGGTCAATGTTCAAAGGATTTATTTTGATTTCAGTTACTGTGCAACGGATAGTTAAATAACATATTGAGACTGAATAAAAACAGGTTAGCGTTATTATTATGCACATATTAAATTTAGGGAACCCATTTTGTCATTCATGGCTATTAAAAATGAGTTACGCCGTTCTTCCACGTAGCTATTCACAAGCGACGCTACCGCTACCTGTCAAACAAATTTGCTAGTGTAGCACCTAGCGGCGTTTTCAAACACTAATAATAGTATGGAATACACAGACGAGCGGCGATCGCGTCGCTTGAACGTAGCTCCATGGAAGAACGGCGTTATTCTAAATATGTACAATACATTACATTTTGGATTTGGTGGTCAGTGAACCACCAAACATTTAATGCAGCTGCCGCCCCTGATTGCCAATACTATCTATGTATAGCTATTATTATACGAAAATCAATTTACGTGTATCTTTTAATATATTTTTTTAAAGTTTTAACTACTGAACCTTTTTATGTTTTTTTGTGAAGTTTTAATTAATGAAGCCTTTTGTATGTTTTTATTAAGTTGTAACCATTGAAGCTTTTCATATTATGTTATTATTAAGTTGTAACCATTGAAGCTTTTCATATTATGTTATTATTAAGTTGTAAGCATCGTAAATTTTAACACGTTTTTATTAAGTTGTAACCATTGAAACTATTTATGTTTTTATTAAGTTGAAGCTTAGAAACTTTTTATATGTTTTTATTCAGTTGTAACCATTGAAGCTTTTCATATGTTATTATTAAGTAATACCTATCGAAGCTTTTAATAAGTTTTTGTTAAGTTGTTAACCATTGAAGCTTTTCATATTATGTTATTATTATGTTGTAAGAAGCATGGTAAATTTGAACATGTTTTTATTAAGTTGTAACCATTGAAACTTTTTTATGTTTTTATTAAGTTGAAGCTTAGAAACTTTTTATATGTTTTTATTCAGTTGTAACCATTGAAGCTTTTCATATGTTATTATTAAGTAATACCCATCGAAACTTTTAATACGTTTTTGTTAAGTTGTTAACCATTGAAGCTTTTCATATTATGTTATTATTATGTTGTAAGCACGGTAAATTTTAACATGTTTTTATTAAGTTGTAACCATTGAAACTTTTGTATGTTTTTATTAAGTTGAAGATTAGAAGCTTTTTATATGTTTTTATTCAGTTGTAACCATTGAAGATTTTCATATGTTATTATTAAGTAATACCCATCGAAGCTTTTAATACGTTTTTGTTAAGTTGTTAACCATTGAAGCTTTTCATATTATGTTATTATTAAGTTGTAAGCATCGAAAATTTTAACATGTTTTTATTAAGTTGTAACCGTTTCAACACATCCTTGTCATTCACTAGCAATCTTAAAACTAAGATTTGGATGTGTCGAAACCGGTAGCAGATAAATTAAAATTAAGTAACAATTGTACATGCGAAATAAAACTCTTCAGAACAAAATGTTTAGAAATTACATAGTTAATTCCTGAGAAATACAAAAAATGTTTTTATTAAGTTGAGGCTTTGAAGCTTTTTATACATTTTCATTAAGTTGTAACCATTAAACCTTTTTATGTTTTTATTAAGTTGAGGCTTTGAAGCTTTTTATACATTTTCATTAAGTTGTAACCATTAAAACTTTTTATGTTTTTATTAAGTTGAGGCTTTGAAGCTTTTTATACATTTTCATTAAGTTGTAACCATTAAAACTTTTTATGTTTTTATTAAGTTGAGGCTTTGAAGCTTTTTATACATTTTCATTAAGTTGTAACCATTAAAACTTTTTATGTTTTTATTAAGTTGAGGCTTTGAAGCTTTTTATACATTTTCATTAAGGTGTAACCATTAAACCTTTTTATGTTTTTATTCAGCTGTAGCCATTGAAGCTCTTGATATGCTATTATTATGTTGTACCCAATGATGCCGTTAGTGCGTTTTTATTAAGTTGTTAAATGAAAATAACAGTGTATAATAAATATTTTAAACAAAATTTATCTATCTTTCTAAAAAGTCAGAAATATGGTTCCATTTTGGGATGCCATAGTCTCACTGGCTCCAGACGGAAGCCGTTGGGACTCTTGTGAGGTATTCACTATAAAAAAAATATATATATTCACTTTTAAATTTTTGTAAACTGTGTACAATATATTTATAATTATTTGTGGTTGATGTGCTAAAAAATGGGGATAACAACAAATCATTTAATCCGAAGAACTTCCCACCCTTTTCCAAACCAAAACTGATTGGCTATTTCAGCTTTGGGGCTCAGCGAAACTACACCAACAATGTTTCTCAAATGACATACATTAACAAGATCCCCACTGGGAGAGTTCATTTTGACCTGAACCACAATAACTAGTGTATTGAAGAACCCAGAAGATGAAGAAAAACTTAAATAAGGAAGCTCTTAATGTCTTCAATCGTGACATATATCTGAAGGATGTGCCTTTTATGTGTTCTGGAGGGTTGTTCCAAAAAATGAGTCAACTTCCGTACAATAATCCGGAATCATTTAGGTTTTCCGCCTGCCTTTTCCGAGGAGTCATATATATTATGTGCTATTTGACCTCTAGTGAAGCTGGGGTGAAGAAAGACAACATTACGGAGAGAGAGAGAAGAAATTTTTCACTTGAGACTACAAGTTTGAACAGTATATTTATAATAATAATAATAAAAAAAATTTATTGATTTCTTACACAATTACAAATTTTAATTTATTACATGTAAGAAATAATGTCATATAAATATATTACAAAAAATAGTTTATATGCAAAAGAAATTTCAAAGAATGTAGCAATTTCAAAAAATTTAAAAAAAATTGCAGGCAGTGGTGATGATTTCGTCAATGTGGAGAGACTCTTTCAAGAATCGAAAGAATTTCTCTTTTGAATCTCCTCACCGACGCCAAATATATCAATCTCGGAGATTTGGTTCAGGAGCAATATACTCCTCCCTACCGAGAGAACCATTGGCAGGTTAGTTCTACAGGCAGGAAGGTAGAATAATCTATGATGACGCTGTCTAAGATAGTCATCTGGAACATAAAGACTCACGCGCTCCAAAATGGCTGAGTTCACAATATCGCCTCGCTGTAGTCTGAATAGGAGGGTAGCAGCATACCCCTCTCTTCTGAGCTGCAGGATTCCCAGTATGCCCAGAAGAAAGTTTGTCGGGTAGGGCCACGGATAGTGGCCGTAATACCTCATGTAAAGAAATCTTAGAAACTTTTTTTGAACCCTCTCCAACCCGAGGGAGCACCCCATGAGGATTAAAGATAAGCTACCCACTCTCCAGCCTACTACGGACCAGGGAGAAGTATAAAATTTTCAGAGCACGGGTATCTCTATATTGTCTCAGGTAAACACATAAATATCCTATAAAAAAATTAATATAACCTATATCATTTTTTATCCGCGAGTCTGGCAAAACAAAATACCTAACCATTTTCAGGTTAAAAATTAACATCAGCTAACAATTCTGCCACAATGCTTACCTGACAAAACTACAGGTTAACAATTCTGCCACAATGCTTACCTGACAAAACTACAGGTTAACAATTCTGCCACAATGCTTACCTGACAAAACTACAGGTTAACAATTCTGCCACAATGCTTACCTGACAAAATTACAGGTTAACAATTCTGCCACAATGCTTACCTGACAGAACTACAGGTTAACAATTCTGCCACAATGCTTACCTGACAAAACTACAGGTTAACAATTCTGCCACAATGCTTACATGACAAAACTACAGGTTAACAATTCTGCTATAATGCTCACCTGACAAAACTACAGGTTAACAATTCTGCCATAATGCTTACCTGACAAAACTACAGGTTAACAATTCTGCCATAATGCTTATCTGACAAAACTACAGGTTAACAATTCTGCTATAATGCTCACCTGACAAAAGTACAGGTTGACTATTCTGCTTTAATCAGAGGTGGATAAAATTTTGAGAGCGCCCTAGGCAAGCATCTCATCGACGCCCCTCTAGCGGCCATATATTATAAATTTTGACTACTACTTATATAATAACTCATGCTGCACCACGCAGCTCAACCCGGTGACGTGGGAATTATTTTG
Organism: Limnephilus auricula; assembly: GCA_951813805.1. Taxonomy (NCBI): domain Eukaryota; kingdom Metazoa; phylum Arthropoda; class Insecta; order Trichoptera; family Limnephilidae; genus Limnephilus; species Limnephilus auricula. The sequence continues at coordinate 9,040,422 of OX638410.1, forward strand.
GTATAAAATGTGTAAATCTGGGTCTCCAGCTATCTTTTTTTTTTACATACCAAGTTTCATCACAATCGGTACAGTAATTTTTTACATATACACACACACCTACACACTTTCGCAGTTATAATATTAGTAGGGATAAATAAGATAATAAAACAATTTATAACCTAATATTTGATAAATAAAGAATAAAAGTTATCAATTATTTATTTAAAAATTAGTTTCTACTAATCACATTCAATATTTTAGGAGGCGAATATGGGTACCGCTGACCCATTTATTTACCGCTGCCCCTTTTATATGGAACCATTTATTGCATAACCAGCACCCCTGCCATAGGTCACCCCAAGTACTTCGCTACGTTTGGAGACTTAGCAGGGGTGCCCGGGATCATGGGGTGAAGTTTGTCTAGGTCTTGGCGGCGGATGTGTTTGCCCAACTGCTCGGAGAGGGAGAAACTGGTTGATGGAGATCTTTTGACCTCTTAAACCGGACCTTCTCGACCCATCGCCTGGCACCGTAGTGGGAGGAATGGATTCATACATCCGTTACTCCTGGACACACTGATCCCCAGATTCCTACCCACCCTTCAAACGTTTTTCCTTCCCAGAACTTAGTTTCCTTCCTTTCCCTAAAAAAGACCCTCCACACAGCAGCCCCAAAGATGTCATAGGCCCTGATGGAAATTGTTTTCCTCAGGGCCTCCTGTGTGGAGCTAATGTAAAAAAAATTACAATTCTTAAAAAAAAAAAAATCTGCGTCTACATTTTTGTCTTGCGCAGTTGTCAATAACATTGTCAAAGTTTAAAGATAAGTTTGATTCAACGTTAAAATTAACGAATTTAATCTATTATCTGTCATAGTTAAGCGAAGATAATTTTACACTCTCTTTAGACAGGAAAAACTCTTGATTTTTTTATTGGTTTTGTTCATGGCAACCAAAATAAAATCCCAAAACACGATCATGAAAGCAGTTTCTGCTTTCCCCTGCAATCTAGAAACGCGCGCGAAAGAATCGACGCGACGAACACACAACCATTGCAGTTGTATCTTACCAACTTCTATTATAAAATCATGCGATGTAGGAATAATCAAGGAAGCTCTACATCTCTATTGAATTAAAAAAAAATTATATTGTGTAAGTAGGTGCATACTTACTTACACAATTGATTTTATTATTTTTTTTTTTAATTCTGGAGCGCCCCTTTGTAACATCGCGCCCCATGCACGTACCTAGTTTGCCTTAGGGATAATCCACCACTGACTATACTGCTTACTTGACAACACTACAGGTTAGCAATTCTGCTTTAATGGCTTACCTGACAAAACTACAGATTAACCATTCTGCTATAATGCTTACCTGACAAAACTACAGGTTAACAATTCTGCTATAATGCTTACCTGACAAAACTACAGGTTAACCATTCTGCTATAATACTTACCTGACAAAACTACAGGTTAACAATTGTGCTATAATGCTTACCTGACAAAACTACAGGTTAACAATTCTGCTATAATGCTTACCTGACAAAACTACAGGTTAACCATTCTGCTATAATACTTACCTGACAAAACTACAGGTTAACAATTGTGCTATAATGCTTACCTGATAAAACTACAGGTTAACCATTCTGCTATAATGCTTACCTGACAAAACTACAGGTTAACAATTCTGCTATAATGCTTACCTGACAAAACTACAGGTTAACAATTCTGCCATAATGCTTACCTGACAAAACTACAGGTTAACCCTACAGTGGTCGCGTTTTAAAAATAAACACAAATAGTCGCGTGGATTACATGTATAGGCCATTTTTAAACTAAAAAAAAATGTGAATTATGGTGTATTTATTTTTTAATCTTATAATCTAAATATTGTTTATTAAAAATGATCAACATATCTTATATGTTTTGTTGGAAGAACGAAATATAGTTGGAAGAAGGTTAAATGCTTAAATGTGATTTTAACCCTTAAGTATAAAGAGACTGTTCAAGGACAGAGTCAGAATCGCATGCGCCAATATCATTCCAGGTATTACTTTTAATTTCAGTAATGTAGCTTCTCAGAAATCTTTGTAATTAATTTTCTATGGTACACGCCCATCATGTGAGCAAATGTCATCCGACATTCAAAAGAGTGGGTTATAAGGCAGAAAGGGTGATTTGCTGCAAAACGGCCCTCTAAAACAGCTGAATACTACCTTTCGTATGTAATTCTCAGACTTGATATTTTTTGTTAACAAATAATGGACTATAATTTTTTAAACTGCTGATTTTTTTTTGTAATATATTTAAGCATTCGACCATAAAAAATAAAAACTTTGATACACCATATAGCCCACCTTTCAAACTTCGATCTATGATTACCGTATTAATAATGATTTTACACAATATTCTTTATTTAAAATAAGTATATTTATCATGATAAATCATAATAAACCATATCGGATCACAATAAATATTGAATGTGTTGTCTACTACAATTCAATATTTATTGTGATCCGATATAGGCATAGATGCCTATGTTTGAAAAATATGTAATACAAAAATAAAACACAGTGTTTAATAAATTATTTGAAAAGAGAATATATTATTACATTATTTTGATATCAAGCAATACTTTGGCCAGTCTAGCAAACATAAATTGATAAATAATTAAAAAATATATATAATTTGATTGTAAAATAAGTTATTTGCTCATAAAGTCATATATTAAGTCTAGTTTATTATGAGTATGATATTAATATTACAGTTGCCCCTAGAAAAATTTTGTTCCTCCGCTGACGTGGCAACTGAAAAAAAAAACAGTTTGAATCTAAAATCGCTATACTGTGTATGTCAATGTGATGGCCCGCACACTACACAATTTTACAATAACTACTACAACTTTACCAAAAAAAATAAAAATCGATTTTTTTGAATTTTGATCAAAACTCATGAAGCTAATTTTCGAGCGGCTCCGCGTATTTTCCAAACAAACGTAAAAAAAAAATTCTTTCGGTTTCTTTTAAACTTTTGTCTTTAGTTCCTCTCTTGGCCATCTGCACAGTTAACCGTGACAAGCTACGGTCAAGTTTTTAGATCTGTAATAGAATTTTTATGTAGGTACATACACATAAACGTCATAAAGCTAAAACGGATTTTAACAGGAACCTTTCAACTGACAAAAAATCACAATTACTGAATGGCTTTGATGACTTTGTCACATTTCTGCGAAACAACTGGGCCTTATTAATGTGCTAAGGTTGAAATAGCGTCGTCATATCAACTTGTGTGAAGTTGCTAAAAATTGTTTATTATTCTTTTTATTTTATTTTAAGAGTGCCAACTGCTCCCGTCTGGAGCCAGTGAGACTATGGCATTTCCAAATGGGTTATGAAGCTGAAGGTAAGTGGGGAAGGGAAGGAGACGAGGAGAGGGAGGTGGGGAAGTACCTGGCTATTCAGATCTAGTCATTAAACACGGCTAAAGCCATTTTAAGCAACGTTTCAATTCTGAATGGTGATCTTACACCAGGGCGATTCTAAGAGTATCTTCCACTCTGGAACGTGCTGCAAATATACTATATTTATTATTTTAAATAATTAATTGTGAAATAACACAAATCAATTAAATTAAATTTATTTGCGCACGCCGGGTTCGAACCCGCGGCCTTCGGAATGGGAGTCGAACGTTCTACCGCTGGACTACGCCGGCCGTCATTTTAGTCCAAAATTAAAAATAATTATTTTGATCAAATCACGGTCATCTGCTAGAAAAATGCAGAGAGCATAAATATAAAGAATTTTTTTTGATCCCAGAGCTCATTGTATAAAAGATTAACTAATACACAGATTTGTTGGTTGTGAATATTATTTCTCGGGGGCTCACTGAGAAATTGTAAAAAAATATTAAATACGAATATCATTCAGTTGATTAGTCAGACATAATAACAAGGTACCATCTGTTGCGTTAACGTCATGCGATAATGGGATCTATAGTAAGCTACGCTAGAGTTCATTATCGCATGATGTTTCTGCAACAGATGGAATCTTGTTATTCCAAAGGGTCGATAAAACAAATACGGTTTAAACGTGTCTGTGTTTTACTTATTAAATATGCAATAAAATAACACCGGGAAACATAACAGTCCGGTACGTTAGAATGACATTTTGAAATATCCTACTAGTGACCCAGAAAACATTTTTTCTTTTTTGTTTCACTACAAGTTTTTCTGCATTGCAATTGATTTGGTGCTGTTTATCAAGCCCGGTTCAGACACAGCTATAAAACGCGAGCAGATATCTGATGAACCGCTAGCGGTTATATTTTGAACCGTTCACATGACGCTTAGACCCGCGATAATGCATGGCTCCGAATGCTGGACCAAGTACAACTCCTACACCAGGCAACATGAATCAGCAGAAATGCGAATGCTTAGATGGTCGGCAGGAGTGTCACTAAAAGATAAAATTAAAAGTTCACGCATTCGTGGTAGCCTGGGTGTCACGGAGATAAACAATAAGCTAGAGGAACGACAGTTGAGATGGTATGGTCACATAAAACGGAGACCACCAGACCACACAGTGAAGCAGGCAATGTCTATGGAGCTTCATCGACAGTCATCTAGAGGAAGACCAAAGAACTCCTGGATGACTCAATGCTCTAAAATCCTAAGAAGAAATGGCCTGGAAGAGAGCGATACCCAGAACCGAAGAAGCTACAACCTGAGAACGAGGAGAGCCGACCCCAACAGCCTACCTAGGCAATGAGTTGGGACAGTGCAAGGAAGAATAAGACATGACGCTATCAAACATGTCTTCCTATGGTGGGATAGGGTGTCAGATGAATTCAGATAGCTCGATACGAGATACAATTTCTTTGTAGATTTTGTACTAGATCTGAGAATTTGACAACTGACATTCGCGCGTTTTAATTAAAATGATTCCCTCTCCTTTTTTCGGTGGGAGAGGAGGGCGCTTATCAGCGTAAGATGTGCATTGTCTATTGATCTGCGCATAAAGCGCTTAGGTGTTAGTTGTGCGAACGGTCTAAAGTGATTGTATGGCCAGCGATATTTGGCGTGCTATGATCTTTTATAATTTATAGCTGTGTCTGAACAGGGCTTAAGTATTGTACCAGATGGAAGGTACACTTTTACATATAACTGCACACTCAACATAAATTTCGATTTTTCGGAGATGTCTGACAAATCAACGAACGATCAACATTATAAGCTGTATTCAGACGTGAGTAAAAAGAAGCACATCTTTTCCATTGGCTATTGTTGACTAGAAAAATATGCCTGGATACTTTTTCCTCTCATCTGAATTCTTACGACGGTTAGAAGCCCTCCATACTAGGGACCAAATCCTAGTAAAAGCATTTTGAAATCTAAGGTTGTGGTTTTGCAGAAATTCAAATGTAACTTTGTCATCAATTGGCCATTGAACGCCATATTTTTTTTTCATTTGAAATTACCCTGTGAAACGCCGAGTCTGGGTTTGTTTCAACTTTATTTCAAACTAGCTTCTGCCCGCGACTTCGTCTGCGTAAGATTAGTACTTCGAGTAATCTATTTTCTTTTCCTAGGTCTCATCTACGTTATACCAAAATTCTTAACCTATTTATTTAAAATATTTATAATTCTTGATTCAATCCAAAGTATTAGGGGAGTACTTCAAATAAACTCACTAATTTAAATATTTTCTAAAATAGAATTTTGATTTAACAATCATTGTTTTGCAAAATGTCATTCTCAAATTTTGACATTTTCTATTGAACAATAATCATTATTTTCAATGTATTGAAAATTAATAGCTAGCTTTTTAAATTATAGCCTTTATGTTATTCTGATGTACGAGCTATATTATTGTAAAGTTTCATAATCCAATCAGTAAATTTTGAGAGAAAGAGTAACAAACACACATACATCCATACAAACTTTTGCGTTTATAATATTAGTCAAATTGTGTTTAGCTGACAAGAGTAACAACATGACAGTAGTTGTGCTTTTATGCCAATCAAAAATTATTGTTCTAAAGCTGAAACGGACTTAGAATCGACGTACAAATGGGGGGGGACTTGTCAAAATAAAACATAACAGTATTGAATGGCCATTTGATGACAATGTTACATTTGATTTTCTATAAAACACCCCAACATAAGTGTAAGAAGGTATTTAGCAAATATAAATTGTAATTTACATCATGGAAATCGGTAAGTAGATACCTAATTTTTTTATTTAACTTTCTTTAGTATCCGATTAATTGTGATATTTAGCTTAGATCTTCAATTTAATTTTGATTTTGTAAAAAAGAATTGGTCGCTACTGCGTAGGGCTGTTAACCAAAATATTTATAAAATTAAATAATACAAAATAGTCACCTAAAACTACATTTTAGGTAAGATAATTCATTATTATTGTTAAGTTTGTGAAAAATTTGTAGATGGTTTAAAAAACATTGAACAAACAAATCATTGTTTAATGATACATTGTTTAATATTGCACAAGCTCAAACTATCTCGGCACGATGTAACACCGTTCACAGTTGATTGGGACAGTGTTGACTGTCTCTATGCGAGGTTGGTACAGTGGAACACCATCAACAATTGAATTTCTATGGGAGTTTGGCACGATGTATCACTGTTCATAGTTGACATAGAATGCCTGCTGTCTCTATGAGAGATTGGCACGATATAACACCACCCACGGTTGACTGACAGAGTGTTGACTGTCTCTACGGGAGGTTGGTACAGTGGAACGCCAACAACAATCGAACATCTCTATGGGAGTTTGGCATGTTATAACACCGTTCATATTTCAGGTGGAGTGCCGGCTGTCTCTACGAGAGACTGGCACGATGTAACACCACTCGCAGTTGACTCTATGCGAGGTTGGTACAGTGGAACACCATCAACAACCGAATGTCTATGGGAGTTTGGCACGATGTAACACTGTTCATAGTTGACAGGTAGAGTGTCGGCTGTCTCTATAAGAGATTGGCATGATGTAACACCACTCGTAATGGATGACACTGTGTTGGCTGTCTCTATGAGAAATTAACACAGTGTTGGTCGTCTATAAGATGAGGCACGAGCTGCTGGGCACAGGTCGCTTCCTAATGGCAGACCTGACGGACTCCTCAAACACGGCTAGCAAATTCTCGCCAGTGAGTGCCGAACATTCCACGAAGGCGGCAGCTCTATAACAAATTAAACATAGCATTAGTTTACATCCTTAAAAAGGCTAGTGTTAAAAAAATATATATTTTTGTGTGAATACAGTCAATTGGTATTTTGTATTATGAAGTGGCAGGAACAGAGTTTTGAATCACGGTAGGCAGAAAGAAAAACAGAGAATTCATTGATATTAAATAAAAACTTCCCGCCGAAAACTCCCTTCGTGCAAGTTATTGCTAATGATGACTGAGCTGTTGGTTGTAACCGTAAAAAAAATACATTATGAAAGAAAGCCAACCAGCATAATATTGTCAACCGATGACACTGATGCATTTGGCAATGGTGGAATATTATTATTTGTACTCAAAAAGCTCAGAATCATAGAGAATTGAGATAGAATTTCAAGATGTATATTAAATGGAAATGTTATACAATGGAACCTATCTCACAATTTCCTATATCCAGGTATCCACCGTATTATTGATTAATTTATTTAAAACGGAGACGGTTTAAAGATATGTACATAGTTCCCGTGAGCTCTCAGGACCATCTGCCCATGTGCTATAGGTATATTCCCTAAAATAAACCATAAGTTATTATAAACTAAGGAAAACGACAATCTTTACCTGCTTTCTAGACCTAAGTAAAGCGTTTGATCGTGTATATCACCATAAACTATAGGAAAAACTAAGGAAAAGAACAGTCTCGGAAGATGTAATAGCGATCCTTTCAATTTGGCACACCCAGCAAGAAAATATCGTAAAATGGTCTGGGGAGTTTTCCAACCCATTTTACTTGAAAAGTGGAGTAAAACAAGGAGGAAGCATGTCTCTGGTTCTCTTCAATTTATACACTGATGAACTAATTCAAAGACTTGATGACACAAAAATTGGTTGCCATATACACGGAGTATTTGTAAATTACGCTGATGATATGGTTCTTCTAGCATTGTCACTTAGCGCACTAAAGAAATTACTCTGAATATGTGAAGACTTTGCAAAAAATCATAACCTTCTTTATAATACATCCAAATCAATCGTTATGGTTTTCAAATGTAAAAACGAATTTATGCAGACACCCTCAGTATGCCTAGATGGAAGGAAAATGGAAGTTAGTCATAGTGTTAAGTACCTGGGACATATCATCACAGACGACCTGAAATCATCGAGGATATGGAAAGACAAAGAAGAGCGATATCCATTAGAGCAGGTATGCTGTCAAGGCGTTTTAACTTTTGCAGCCCAAACGTGAAAAGAATACTGTTTAATGCATTCTGCACATCGCTTTACACGTCGGAACAGTGGGTTGTCCATACTGCATCGCAATGGCAAAAGCTAAAAGTCGCCTACAATAACTCTCATCGCCAACTTTTCCGCCTACCGAGATACTGCAGTGCTACGGAAATGTTCTTGGAGGGACGAGTGAACACTTTCAGAGCACTTCTCCGCCACAGCTTATGGCGCAGACTGCGCCAATCCAATAATAAGATCATTAGTACCATGATTGTCTGGATGGGGTGAAATATCCTCCATAAACAGTTGCTTCCATTAATTTTTTAGTGTTAAATATATATTAAATAAATTAAATAAAACAAATTACTTTGTGTAAACCACTAATCACATGTTATAATATCTACATGTTTCAAAACCGATGGTTTCTTCGTCAGGATAATAATTCATGTTATTATTATTATATATCATTGATTATTAATTCAATTATTATTAATTATTATAATAATTGAAATAATATTATAATAATTATTATAGTATACATTTATTAATTCAATTATTATTATTTATATATCATTTCACCTCATTTCTTTAACAATAGCCCGGTCCCTTTGATACAATTTACCAGGGTTGTCATTGGATATTAGGCTATGTCTTCTGGTTCCACAATGTATCTTCCCAGGTATCTGAGCCTTGTTTCCAACAGAGAAGGACATTGGCAACATAGGTGAACTGGAGTCTCTTCACATTTCCTGCCTAATGGTGTTTTCCACTCCCGACAAGTTGCAAGTGTCTCCTGAGGTGGAAGTACCTCATTAGTAGTCCTACCAGTTCCCTCAGTGAGTGTACTGTCCATATTGAGTAGTAGTCTGGTCCGTTTGAGTAATTTAAATGATCTAATTCCTGGTGCCCTCTACGTATTGTATCGTCGAATCCACCACAAACAGATTTGAGTATACTGCACAAGAATCCCAGCTGTCCAGAGCCAGTGGAACTAGGGTGTCCCCAATTGGGTGTTGTGAGACTATGTATCATATGTTGTGAGACTATGGACTGAGAAAAGGAAGGAGATCGGTAAAAGGAACCTTAGGAAGTAAGTGACTTGTCTGATCTGGTCATCATTTTGAATGGTGTGAAAATAAATACAGAAACAGGCAAGTATGTAGGTACTCACTTGATTTTCTTTTTAAGTTTTTTTCCTTCTTGTGTGGTGACGAGGTTTTCTTCTTTGGTATTGCTGTGCCTTAAGTCTATCTTTGTAGCTGAAATAAATTAACAAGAAATACTTTAATGAATGAATTAAAAAAAAAAACAATATAGTTTATTTGGGTGTACCATAGACATCCAAAATGATAGGCAAGCCCCATTAGGGAAAGGGGAATAAAGAACAAACCAAGTTGCATGGAGTGAAGCAAAGAACAAACCAAGTTGCACCTCTCATTTTTATATCACTACAAAACCCAATTTGTAGGAAGTTTGGTTAAAAATTTACATTCAGATTCAGTCCCCCAATGAACTGCGCTGCAGACCGTTTGCCTTACTTTAGTGTACTTTAATTTTCTGTATAGAGCCTGGTATTTCAATGTGCGCTCTTCGGCGGTCAACGTGCAACTATGACACAGGGCAAGTTTATCAATTTGGTTGTCTATGGGCATACGTTCAAATTTGGAATTGCTGTATGTATTGTGTAAATTAGTAAATTATAAAATAATCTTTTAAAATCCAGACAAGCGGAGTACCTACTTACAATTTATTTCACTAAATGATTATTTTTTATTCTATAATATATATAATTGTAAATATAATCTTTTAGCATTTATAATTACTATAATTTTTTTAAATTTATTTATTTTTTAACGCCCAAAGGGCTTTTACGTGTTGGTACAGTACACTTGTTACATTTTGTTGGTAGTGAATTTTTTTTGGTGTACGTTTTGTTGGTAGTAAAAAATACAAAAAAAAATCATAAAAATACAAGAACAAAAACTGAAAAATTCAGCGATTAAATAGATTTACAATAATACAGGTTAGGAATAGTGGTGTAATAAATATTTTACATGATTCACAAATCTCGCCATCTTGATATTAAAAATGTCAACATCACCTATATAAGTGTTGATTTCCCATAGTGTTAAATCGTTGTATCGGAGAGTGGGCAATGTAGTTACGCTTATGAATGCTGCAGCAGAATAGTGTATTTCGTTGTGTTATTACTGTGGGTATTCGTAAGTTTATGAGTTGCAAGAGTTCGCAACAGTCGAATTTAGATTTAATTTAAATTTTATATGTACATGATAATAAAACATGTTTTCCAGAAGATAATAATAATTCGACAATTTGTAGAGCGCCGTTTTTGTGAGAAATCACCTTAAAAAGCTTAAGGGCGCTCAAAAGAGATAGTCAGTCATTGTCAAAAATATTTATCATGTAGGCAAAGTACTTGCAAGATATCTCAAAATTTTAAAATTCTTACTATGTAATTAATTTTTTTTTAAATAGGTTATTTTCACAAACGAGGGATTCTGTTGAAAATGTATGGAATATTTAAATATCGTTTTTCTGATTTTAATCATCGTATTAAAAATGTTTGTTTTTACTTTTTCATTCAAATTTATTTATTTTAAAAACGCTCAAAAAATCTACGAAACCAAAACAGCACATGATTGCCAACGACGCTTTGTACGCACGTCATCAAACCAACAAAGTAGAACTGTCGGAAATTTTTCAACAACAATTTTTTTTTTTTTTGGACAACATAAAAATAAAATAAAAATGCCATAATAATCGTAATTTTATGCTTTTTTTTTAAGCAATAAAAAAAATCGTGGAAATACCCTATTGCGGGTGAACTTACCTACTAATACAATTGGAATGGTGGGTGAAAAGTGTTTGACTTCTGGGAACCATTTGTGCTCTATGTTCTCGTAAGAAGATCTACTGGATATCGAGTAACAGATTATAAAGCAGTTGGTCTGAAAAACAAAACAAAATATAAATTTAAATTACTACATAAAATATTATTAATAATAGAGTTGTCAGGCTCAGTGTTCATTTTGTTATGTGACACCAGCTGACTTGAGTTTTTAACACTTAGGGACTCGCTAATGGGTCTAACAGACCCAGTTCTTGGTATTTTGTGCAGTAACTATAAAATGTTGACGTCTGCGACGTTGCCGCTCTTAGTACCTTTCAACGGGTGACCGGTCTACTCAGAGAAAACATTTTAAGTGTATGAATATTGAGTACAAACTTTTCCTCACATAATTGGGGTTTTAACCTTAGGTTAGGTGAGGGGGGAAAGGGGGAAATGGAAGGGTAGGTTAATGTGAGTTATGATGTAATGAATTATCATGTGAGGAAGTATCGTGTCTGAATAAATATACTATGGGAATTCAGACGCTGAGATCTCATAGTCCGATTAGACATGGAACCCTTTCAACGATGGTGTAGCATGACAGATGAAAATCTAAGTTGTCAGTTAGCACAAAGCGTGTGAGTGCTACAGACAAAAAAGGTGTGTATGGGTCCGCTGGACCCGGTAGCGACTAAATACGTAAGTGTTTTTTCCATCATTTTATTACTATTTATTTATCTTTTTTTATACTTTATTTCATAGAAAATGGCTACCAACAGGTTTTTGTGATCTAACGTTAGAAGAATATTATCATAATATAATATAATTCCGGAAGTAAAACCAACTGTGGCATCCATTTACGGCACGTACTCTAGATTCATTTTTTGCCGCACCCTAATCAAAATATGCAAACTATGCCCGTGGCCATGGCCGTTCAGCACCATTTTTTTTTGACATTTAAAAGGTTCCCATTAAACGCCGATTTCTAAGTGCATTTCAGCTTTTTGTCAAATTGCAATAAGCTGAAAAGCTTAACCACTGGAGCGACCGAGCAATTAAATTTTTTCTCGGATTGCTAAAGGAAATTTTTCCACCCACATTAAAAAATTATACCTCCGAATTTGAATATGGAGACATACAAACTAAATATAGTTCTACGTAGCCAATGAATTCTTCTATCTTTTTCCTATTATCACATATTTGTAGGATTTATAAAAAAAATATAATTAAATCTTTAACCTTAAAACATTTTTAAAGAATCTAGAGAATACTTATTTTGTTATATTTTGAATGTACAATATATTATATAGTCGGTTTAATAAAAATTTATTTTTGAAAATTTGCCACATTTTGGCAACAAAGCAATCCGAGGTTTTGGAAATAGTGCCATAATGTGGCAAAAAGCGCTCTAGTGGTTTAAACATGATAGTTGCCCAATTTTTTTATCATAATTTGCTGAAAATCAAATAGCAAACCAATAGGATGCTATATTGTCACAATAATTGTTATGGTGACCAGAATGTTCAGTGGAAACTTTTTAAGTGTATGAATATTGAGTACAAGCTTTTCATCGGATGTTAATTCCTCACATGATAATTCATTATGTCTCGAAGCGTTGAAAACTGATAATTGGAGTTTTTAACCATAGATTAGGTTAGGTAAGGTTAGGTTAGGTTAGGTTAATGTGAGTTATGATGTGATGAATTATCATGTGAGGAAGTATCGTGTCTGAATAAATTTACTATGGGAATTCAGACGCTGAGATCTCATAGTCGGATTAGATTAGGAACCAATTGTTATGTATTGTAAAATAACTCACGTTGGGGTATGACAGCGGTCTCAGGCGTTCGTAATCCTCCTGACCGGCTGTGTCCCAGAGGGTTACGTTGTAAAGGTTGCCGTCCACTGTTATATTCTCCGCGTAATTGTCGAATCTGAAAAATATGCATTAGATAGGTATATTGTCACAGAAACAAAGGGAGAAGTGGCATGGAAGGATGCAACGACCAAACTGGACAGTGGTTATGCAAATACAGGGTGTCCGGGGGTAAAGTGCATTAACTTCGGGAGGTGATTCTACATGATAATATAATTGATTCTACATAATTTCGAAAAAAAGTCATTTATTTTTTTTACTTATATTATCATGTAGAATCACCTCCCGAAGTTACTGCACTTTACCCCCACACCATATATATCAAACTAAACTAACTTTTTTTATTTTATTTATTTATTAACCGCTTGGGCACATAAGCTTGTTTTCATGACAATTTAACTTATTTTTAAATTGAATTGCTCTTTATTCGTTTTTAGTAGACATATATTTTTTCTTGGACGGAGGGCAGCGACTCGCTTCGCGTTTGAGGTACCGCATTCAGGGTAGGTACCAGTACTCCATTGTGGACTGCTAACTTTGTTTTTTAAGACAATTTTTTTATTAAAATAGGTAGAAACTACAAAATTATGTGGTAAGGATAAGGATTCTGCTTCAGCATATTTGCAAATGATTAAAATATTCTTCTCAAACCGGTTCCTCATTGCTCAGGATCGTAAATTTATTCCCTGCTCCAATTCCCATGACGTCCTCCATGCTACATGGAGAGCCAAGGACTCCCTAGTACCAGATACTAGTGATACTTGGTCACTTCAACACATTGGAAACCTTCCTCTGCTTCATCTGCGTTCTACTTTGCCAGTAACAATGAGTTTCTCTATGTTAGAGTCCTCAGTTTGGCGAGCAAAGTATCTTAAGATACGTTATAGGCAGATAGTTGAAAGCCTATTGTAGATCCCTAGCTCTTTTTTTGTGAGTCTAATTGTCCATAGTATCCTGAGCATTTTTCTACAACACCACATTTCGAGGGCATCTATACATTTATCGCTGGCTTTAAGTATCCATATTTCCGCACCGTATAAAAATATAGGGAAAATCAATGTCCCGAAGTCTCTCACGATGAAAATATAAATATCGTGGTGGCTGTTCTCCCACAGTTTTAGAAAAGGTTAACCTCTTGAATGTCAGATGACATTTGGCCACATGATAACCATGTTTGTTTATTTATACTAGGTTTTTACAGATGTTTGCATTTACATTAGAACAATCCAGTTATAAAAATTCAGTTATTATGTATACAAATAGGGACATAAAATTACACAAATCTACAATTAAGTACAATTACAATTATATTAACCACTGGAGCGACAGAGCAATTCAAAACTTTTTTCTCGGTTTGCTAAAGGAAATTTTTTCGCCCACATTAAATCATCATCATACCTCCGAATTTCAATATGGAGACATACTAACTGATTATAGTTCTGAATATCCAATAAATTCACCTATCTTTTGTCTATTATCACATTTTCGTAGGATTTATAAAATCGTTTTATAAATATATAAATAAATATTAAAAACTTTAAAACCTTTTAAATAATCCAGAGAGTATTTGCCACATTGTGGCAACAAAGCAATCCGAGGCTTTGGAAATAGTGTCATAATGTGGCAAAAAGCGTTCAAGTGGTTAAACTATTCTATTCTACAATTATTAGAAATACAAAAATATCACAAATGAAAATACAAAATTATTTACAAGCGCTCACTCAAGTAACACATATTACAATGAGAGGCAAGAGACATAAGAAACACGAGAGGCATGCATAGAGAGACAATTGACACAAAATTAAACATATTTTTTAACCTTTTAAATGCCGGATGTACCAATATTTTATTAATAGATTATTTATTATTTAATAAATAATCCTGAACTGAATCCGTACAAATTATCGACGAAAATATCTACTTCAGCACACTCTATCACGTCGTTATGGACAGAAACTCACTGTGGGAACTGGTAGGACTACTAACGGGACACTACCGCCATCTCAGGAGACACATGCGGCTGTTGGGAGTGGAAAACACCGATAGATGCAGGAAATGTGAAGAGGATGAAGAGACGCCAATTCACATATGGTGCCCAATGTCCTGCCCTGGTGGGGACTAGCTTCAGATATCTGGGGAGACATACAGTAGAACCAGAAGACATAGCAACATATCCAATGACAACCCCGGTGAACTTTATTAAAGGAACTGGGTTGTTATTAAAGGATTGATGATCGTGTACGATGAAACGATTCTGACCTTGTCCTTGTACAGTTTTTTTCTACATATGGCATTTGAAAAAAAAAATCCCGGACGCCGGCGTCCTAGCGACATATTATGTCAAATTAAACGCTGTTACTGTGATGATAGACTTACACAGTGGGGACGTAGTCCTGTGGGAACTCCTTCCTGGTGTAGACGATGAGCATGCAGGTCTTGCCGACCATGCCATCGCCCACTGTGGTCACCTTCAGGGGCCTCAGATTGCCGTTGACCATGGTGCCGCGGTCATTCACAACCACATCAGTCGATCAGCAGTCAGCAGTCAATCGGCTAGTTGGGGGCACCGCCAACAGATGGCATTCTCTTGTCGCCACAAAGTTGAAGATCTAGAAATATTCAAATTTATGTAATTTTTTTATTATTGCTTATTAAGATATCATATCATTGAAAAAAGTAATTATTTCAAGTGATTTTTAGATTACAAATGGTGGTTTTTCACCAAGGCTACTAAGTACAATAAAATGAAAGAATAAATGAACATCTTCTTTTGCCAACACTGATTCTTAAACCTTAATTAGTCGCATGGGGTAAAGACCATTTCTAATTGAAAACAAAATATGTTAGTATTTGGAATGAGACAGTGCTCTTTCTACCTTCCGGTGGGGTATGCAAATCAGAAGCGGCCAGAGGCCCTAGCACGCTTGCTCTATAACGATCGATAGGATAACTATCGGTAACTTCTCATCGTTCCCTATGACAACTGTAGATCACAAACGAATAGGTGACAGTTCACAATGACTAAATGTCCTTAATATATTCGATATCAACTGTCGTTTGTACAGTTGAGATCTGCAGTTGTCCTAGGGAACGATGAGAAGTTACCGACAATCGGTCGGTAACTTCATATCGAGCGACCGTGCTAGAACACCAGAAAGCCAACTGTGTACGTACGTGTCGCTGCTCTCTTGGGAGTGGACCCCATGCGACATGCGACCAATTACGTAACAATTAACAAAGTACCAAATAAGTGTGGTAAATTTATTTGTCAGCAACACTTCAGGGCTTAATGCATTGGATGCAGAATTAATAAATCTGCTGATGAGTCTGAATAAAAAAAATGTTAAAGTTGGTCTCGGCTATATGAAAATTTTGTAGTTTTAAGAGCGAACAGAAACTGGTTTATTTTTTTAATTGTTTAATGGCTAAGTTGTGCTTTTATTTCTTGATGTTAATTATAATAAACTATTAAATATTTTTGATAATACATTCTTCATTTTATTTATTTCTTCCACTGCATTTTCATTTCTTTCTCTGGGGTCAGTGGTGACCCCATGCCACTAATTATGTAATTTTCTTATTGCGCATAATTAAGGGTTAATCGTTTGGAGCCAGTGATAGTACGGTATTCCTAAATGGGGTATGTTGTGAAGTTGAAGGTATTGGGGAAGGAAAGGAGATGGGGAAGAGGCAGGTGGGGAAGTACCTGACTATTCACATCTGGTCACCAAACACGGTTAAAGTCATTTTAAACAACGTTTCAATTCTGCATGGTTGACCTAAGAGTACCTTCCACTCTGGAATGGGCCGTAAATCTAATAGGTAGATATATAAAAATTAATGTTTGTTTGTTCGTATGTTATACGCCACGTCATTCATCCGATTGCGATAAAACTTTGGGAATATGATATTACGCATACCCGGGATGGTTATAGGATTACTATTTCTATATATGCTGATGAACTCTGGCGTTATGAAATTTGCATAAAAAAATGAAAGAGGTCACGCTAGTTGTTGGAAAAATGGGGCCTCTGGTTCCTACCCACCCTCATACCTTTTTCCTTCCCAGAACTTCTTCCTCTTTCTTTCTTTCTTTTTCTAAAAAGACCCTCCACACAGCATACCCAAAGATGACATAGGCCCTGGGGTTTTTTTTCTTCAGGGCCTTCTGTGAAGGATATAATGTAAAAAAATCAATCACCGATACATTGTGTTTTTTTCAATTTTACCACTCTACCTTATGAAAACTCACGGACCGCCACTGGCAGGAGGGTACCAGATATATACACCAGTTTTACAGGTATCTATATAAATTATAAATATTGGCCTATCTGACAAAAAGTACCCAATAAAAAACAAATAAATTGTAATGACTGCTTTTTACTTATATTTTGCATTAATTTAAACGATGGATCAAACACAAAGGAAAAAAAAATTATAATCTGAAATGGATAAAGATAACAGAGTGGTTCCTACTAGATACTCTCAGTATCGCTCTGGTGAAATACAATCGTTATATTTGTGGAATGTTCCATAGCGGAATATACTCTCAGTATCGTTCTGGTGTAAGACCACCATTCAAAATTGAAAAGTTGCTTGAAATGGCTTTAGCATTAATTGGTGGACTAAATATGAATATACAGGAACTTTCCCACCTTCCTCTTCCCCTCATCGCTACCTTCAACCTCGCAACATACTTAAATCGGGGTTGCCATAGTCTCACTGGCTCCAGGCGGTTGGGATTAGTGTGTCTTGTGCGTTATTCACATAAAACAATCATTATCTAACCACTCGAGCGCTTTTTGCCACATTATGGCACTATTTCCAAAACCTCGGATTGCTTTGTTGCCAAAATGTGGCAAATTTTCAAAAAATTTTTTTTTATTAAAACGACTATATAATATATTGTACATTCAAAATATAACAAAATAAATATTCTCTAGATTCTTTAAAATGTTTTATGGTTAAAGATTTAATTATATTTTTTTTATAAATCCCACAAACATGTGATAATAGACAAAAGATAGGGGGATTCATTGGCTACATAGAACTATAATCAGTTTGTATGTCTCCATATTCAAATTCGGAGGTATGATTTTTTTAATATGGGCGGAAAAATTTCCTTTAGCAATCCGAGAAAAAATATTTTAATTGCTCTGTCGCTCCAGTGGTTATGAATAGAAACTTTGCTTGGAACGGCTAGAACTAGCTTGAAATGTATGTAACTAGCTTGAAATAGCTAGTACTAGCTTGAAAATGCCAGAATTAGCTTAAAATGGCTAAAACTAGCTTGAAATGGCTATTACTAGCTTAAAATGTCTAGAACTAGCTTGAAATGGTTATAAATAGCTTAAAATCGCAAAGACTAGCTTGAAATGGCTGAAACTAGCTTGAAATAGCTAAAGTAGCTTGAAACGACTAGAACTAGCTTGAAATGGCTGGAAATAACTTAAAATGGCTAGAACTAGAAAGGTACTTCCTCTTTCCCATCTCCTTCACTTCCCCACATCCTTCAACCAACCTCACAACAAACTCCAATTGGGGATGTCGTAGTCTCACTGGGTCTGGACTGTTGAGAACAGTCGTGGTATTCAGATTTTTAAAAAAAAGCGTGAGATTATTTGACATATCTATGAAAATAATGCGCATATTTATATCTTAAAGTTATCTCGTTTTACAGGTGTAGGAAAGCCATAGCTAATCTAGCGATAAGTACCTAAGTACCTACAACTAATTGAAAAATAAATATGTCACTAACTTACAACATTGCAGATACCGACATTATAAATCAGGTAAAATATCATTAGTTACAAATTTATGAAATTTGTAACTAAAGATATTTGATGAAATAATTGACTTAAGAGCTATTGACCAGCGGCTGAAAATAAACGTTTAAAAATGCTTGCAACTGTGAAGGGAGGTTCCAATGAGAAAGATCGATTATTCCCGTATCAAATTTTTCAAATAAAAAAAATTATGTCGATTTATTTCATTCATAACATGCTTTAATATATACCTACATTCAAATAAGCTATAAAAATACTCAAAACGCACGATGATAAATTATTAAATATCGTGTACTTCTTGTAAGTATTTTTTGATCGTAATTTTTTAAAATTTTTCAATAATGTCTAAATAATATAAGTGTGTAAAAAAAATTGAAATATTTTAGTTTGTAAGACCTTAAATAAATAGAAAAACTGAGGTATATTTGTCACAAAACACGTTCTGGAATTTGATTTTAATTTAACTAAAATTAAAATTCTGAAAACTGTTTTTACTATATTATGTATTGATTTATTTTGTTGTACGATTATATGATTTGAAATTGGTGTTGTTTAATAGAATCTATCGTTTGAAAATTGAACAAATCTGCCAACGACCAACGGTGTAACCTTAGTATGTTAAAAACAAACTTAGTTTTTCAAAATTTTAAAACTGCCTACACCAGATAAAATAACAATCTTTAAAAATCAGTTTATTTTTTTTTTTGTAACTAGAGTCAATACATCTAGAATTTGATTCAAAAATGACTAATTTCCGGTATTCTCTGGTGTTGCCCTTTTAAGTATGGAGACATTAGATGACTTATATAACACTAAAAAGGACATACCCTTGAAAATATCAAACGTAATACGTTTTTTCACTCGGTTTATCCTGGATTAATCACTTATTCCACAGTTTAAATCACTTATTTAACATCTGATAGATTTAACAATGACTTCGTTCAGGGAGCGTTTCTTAAATTCAGTGTTCACTGTAAATTCTTATCACAGTTGATATCAAATGTTGCGTTATCGGCTTATCGTTGGTGACTGTATATCAAAATATTTAGACGTGCTATATTGCGATATTAGCGGGACTGTAAGGTGTACAGTAGGTTCAATGAAGCCAGCATTGTAATAATTATTATCAATTATCAGATTTAATGCACTTGCCGTTGATAGATGGCACTGCTTGTCTTAATCTGTTCAATATAACCATTTTTTTATTATTTTACTATTTTATTTGAATTTCGATTTTATTTTCTGAATTAATGAATGCAAATCTTGTAGTGTAAATTGACCCACTTCCCGACATCCGATCGAGCTGAAACTCGGTAGATAAACACGTTGTCGATGACAATGCATTCTGTCAACTGTGGTTTGTACTCACGCATACACACACGCACACACACGCAAAATTCTCTGAAATGTGCAAAACTGGTCGTGCCGTTTGATGCGTAGGAACGCGGCGGAAAATAAAAACTGATTTACTACATTAAAAAAATAGATGTATTATCTAAAAAGTCTTCGAGAAATAATCGAAACATTGCTTGTAACTGCTTTAGCCATGTTTGGTGACCATATATGAATGGCCAGATCCTCCCATCAGCCTCATAACACAGCCCAAGCGGGGAGACCTATTTGCTCCAGAAGCCCTAGCATACTCGCTCGATAACGATCGGTAGGATAACTATCGGTAACTTCTCATCGTTCCCTAGCATGACTACAGATCGCCAACGAAAAAGTGACAGTTCACAATGACTAAGGGTCCTTAACATATTCGAAATCAACTGTTGTTTGTACGTTAGCGATGTGCAGTTGTCCTAAGGAACGATGAGAAGTTACCGATAGTTATCCTATCGATCGTTAAAGAGCGAGCGTGCTAGGGCCTCTGATATTTAGGAGCAGTTAGAACTCTTGTGTGGTATTCACGTTTGTCTAAAATTGTAAGTAATTGTAAGTAGGCAATATTGACGGCCAACACTTCGCCTGGCAACATCTTGCCCGGCATTGTCATTGACAGTTATTGTAATAATTATCTTGCTGTTTTTATATTGTGTACATGTACATAATATGTATTGTGAATATGAATATCGTAACTAATATAATGTATTGCTCTATACTATAGGAACCATACATTATATGAATACATTATAAGTAAACTGTAGACAAAATGCGAGAAACAATTTACTAAAAATTCTGCCTCAATACAGGTTCGCCTAGTGAGGCAGGCTATGCACAACATCAAATATATTTATTATAATTGTTCTATTTCTATATGACCGTTCTTACATACATATTTTTTTTTTCTCCTATTAGATACTGATCTAGTGACATCAATTATTATAACATTATTCCTATAACAATTTTTTTTTCTCCTATTAGATACTGATCTAGTGACATCAATTATTATAACATTATTCCTATAACTTATTGTTATTAACTTATAGTTATTAACTGACCAATGAATATGTTATTAACTTTTTAATTGAATGTTATTGTCACTAAAATATATTATTAACTTTACTGTGTAAAATAAAAGTAAGAAAATAAAAAGGTAAAAAGGAAAAATATAAAAAGTAACCAATACTATATTATATTATATATGTTATATATTCATGTTATTTTCTGGATGTAATAAATATGTAATAGTTTATATAATAATGTATTCCTGTTCTTTTTGATAAATAAATACTTTATACTTTTTAGAACATTAATTGCCAAGAAAGACAATGGGCAATGGGCAATTATTTATCTAACTTTTATTCTCTTTTAACTCTCTTTTCATCACTTTTAAAGGTTATTCCCTAAGAGTATAGATATTAGAGAGACGGCATGTGAAGTGTGCCCGCGCGCTCCAAGTGTGCCTTTTCGAGAATTTTACCCATACGGCTGACATTGGCTGTCACCATGGAAGATGGCTGCTATCGTAAAAATGTCGGAACGTATTAAACGACCAAAAAACAGCAGCCAATGTCAGCCATTTAAGTAAAATTCTCTAAAAGGCACACTTGGAGCGCGCGGGCACACTTCACATGCCGTCTCTCTAATATCCATACTCTTAGGTTATTCCCATCAATGTAAGTCATCAGTCCCGGTAAGACGAGAGGTTCTGGGTTAGTATCCCAGTCGCGACCACTATCTTTTATTTTTCTGTGTCTTGTTGAAGTAAAACTTCTTTACGCACGCTTGACTTGGAGAGTAAGCTGGCGAATGCGTGACGAGAGCGTTACGAAAGGTGTTATTGGGCGAGGCGAACGGAAGTTAAGAGGGAGATAATAGATTTCTGTCTTCACAAGTTAGTGAAGACAGAAAGAGAGAGAGTTACGTTTCGTATATTACTGAAGGGGCAAGAGAGAGGTGCGAGCACACATTTTCTTTCTCTCTTTCTCTCATAGCCAGTTACGTTTCTTATATCTAAGATACAGTGCAGGACTATTGTCTGTATCACACTGTAGGAGCAAGAGAGAGCAATGCGCGCGCATAAGTTTTACTTCAGTCGTGTGGTCTAAAGCATCCTCGTATTTTTCTTTTTAATATTTTTGTTTAGATTATTAGTGTTATCTTCTTCTTCAATTAATTATTTATGTTTTTGTGCGGTATAAAGCAGCGGGAAAGGGAAGAAGGGGGGGAAGTATCTGACTATTCAGATCTGATGGTCGCCAAAAACAGTGGTGTTTCACTAGGGCGATACTGGGAGTATCAATTACTCTAATATTTATTATTATTATCACGGGCACCATGATTACATAGTAAATCATTTATTGTACATCCCCCCCCCCTTTACCTCACGTGAGATTTACACTACAGTTATTCTCGAAATAAATATTATTCGTAAAAGCCATTTTTTTCAGCATGCAAAATGGGACACTTCAAAAAACATATATATATTTTTTTAAATTATTTCTATTACAATATATGTTCTTTAAATGAGATTTGATGAGATTTTTCTGGACCCCTCCCCCCCCCCATTTTGAGCTCACGTAATTAATTTATGTCCTCTTATTTATATAAATCCACATAGTTTGTGATAAGTGTAATAACAACGGTTTTACGTTGATTGTTATTTTTTATCGGATTATTTATTTGGAAAATCACGGTCGCTGCTTAGTAAGACACCATAAATAAATGATGAGTGATAGTCCTGTTACTTAAACCTAGTCACCGGAACTTACGCGTAAAGTTGGATTATCCCGGTAGCGGTTAATAGGAACGACTGCGCCACACAGTGGGCTGAAAATCGCCTTTCATAGACACTTGAATTTTCAAGGCTCTTTTTTTGGCTAGAAATGGATTCTGCTGTTCAAAATTTCGTATGAAGCAATTGTGTGTACAAATGAAGGAGTTATCATTTTTTAAAGAAAAAAATGTATGGAACTGACATTAAAAATGAAGCTATCTCTGGAATCATATAATCATAATCAACTTTGAGGATTTAAAAAAAAGCGCAAGTTGCGCCACAACACGAAGTATGTCAAAAAAATACAAATAAATAGTAGTATATCTGTGTGTAAGGATATAATGGCCAACCTTACGATGGCCAACCAGAGATAGCCTCATTTTTAATGTCAGTGCCATACAAATTTTTCTTTAAAAAATGATAACTCCTTCATTTGTACACGCAATTGCTTCATACGAAATTTTATAGCATAGTAATGATCAGCAAACTCCATTTCTAGCCAAAAAACACCCATGAAAATTCAAGTCTCTATGTTTATGAAAGGCGATTTTCAGCCCACAGTGCGCCACCCTTTTCAAACAAATCTTAAATTTGTGTTTGAGGTCAAAATACCCAACCAAACTGAAATATTATTTTTTAATCAAATATATTAAATATAATGTGTACTTACTAGTTAATATCTAACTACTTCAACTTTTTAAACTTATTTTTTTCGTCCATATTAAGCGTGTCCCGGTTTTGTAAATATTTTCATTCATATTTCACACAAACAAGGGACCAGATGACGTCACACACTCTCTCGTACCGTGCCGGGCGTTTTCGCGGGCTTAATCAAATTCAAACTTGTAGAATTAATTTCATTATGAAAACGAACTTAACTAACTAACTAACTAACCATCACGCCGTTTCCCCGCAGGGGTAGGCAGAGAGGACGGACCGCCAAAGACCTCGGTTATGGCACACACTCTTTGCCTCATTCACATTCATACATCGTCTCATACATACTCTTCTATTTTTCTGACTCTTGACATGGCCCGACTCAAGTATCTGATTCACTTGATCGTGCCATGTCTTTCTCGGACGTCCCCTACTTCTTATACCATTCACACTTGCATCATATATTCTCCTTACGTTCCTTTCTTTGTTCATTCGTTCTACATGCCCAAACCATCTGAGGGTTCCTTTCTTAATTTTACTCATTACGCTTACATCAGCCTTGCATTCCTTTCGAATCTCCACATTTCTCACACGATCATACATGGTTTTACCACACATACGCCTCAGGGATCTCATTTCAACAGCATTCAGTCTACTTTCAACCTTCCTCTGCCAGTTCCATACCTCACTGCCATACATCAGGGTAGGTACAAGCACTCCATTGTGGACTGCTAACTTCGCTTCTTTGGACAGCTTTTTGTTAACGCCAACGGCATTCAGTCCTCCATTAATGGAGTTACCTGCATTTACCCTCCTTTCAATGTCTCTATCAGCCTTCCCATCACTCGTAAACATACTACCCAAATACACAAAAAAAATACTAGTATTTAAGTTTGCACGTGAACATTGATAAAAAAATAAAAAAAGGACTCAACTTCCTTATTGTTTGCGCCTGTACACACGTAATATGAACATGAATAAATAGTTTTGTCAATAAAAAAACTCAAATCATTCAAGAAAGGCATATAAGATATAGTAAGTGATAATCTTAAGATTTTATAGCTCTCAAACCGATTTGCTTAAAAATTGCTACAGGAAAGGTTTTGGGAATAACTCGAATTATTTTTTTTTGAGTATACCTCACAAAAGTCCCAACTGCTCCCGCCTGGAGCCAGTGAGACTATGGCATCCCCTTTTGGGGTATGTTGTGAGGCTGAAGGAAAGTGGGGAAGGGAAGGAGATGGGGAAAAGGAAGGTGGGGAATTACCTATATATTCAGATCTAGTCACTTAACACGGCTAAAGCCATTATTAAGCAACGTTTCAATTCTGAATGGTGGTCACACACCAGGGCCATACTGTAAGTATCTTCCACTCTGGAACGTGCCGCAAATATATCTAGTATATATTATTTTGTATTAATTAATTGTGAAATAACACAAATTAATCGAATAATATTTATTTGCGCACGCATTTTATGTCAAAAAACACCATTATTGCTTAAATATATTAAGCAAAAAATTACGATTATTATGGCATTTTTATTTAATTTTTATGTTGACGAAGAAAATTTTCTACAGCGAGTCAAAATTTTCCATTTTTGTAATACCGCCAAACGATATTTCGGACGTGTGACGTCATAAGCGTTGCCCGGCTTTGAAAAAATTCTGACAGTAGTATTTTGTTATTTGTTGACGTGCGCAGGTATATAGCGTCGTTGCCAACAACGGGCCGTTTTGGTAGGATGTTACAGCCGTTGTGTCCAATCGTAATAATCAACTACTGAGTCGAAATCTCGGCTCAACCCTACTCAAATGCATAAATATATTCTTTCCAAACCACAATCATTGCCATACACTACTCAACGTAAGCATAAATAAACCATTACCTAGATCGATATCTTCGGCCTTTTCTATTCATATTTTTTTGACATCAACTGACAACTTCACCACAGATATCTAGTTCGGCGAATCGCGTAAGTTGAAGAGAAAGATCAAGGCCATTTGTCACCATAGACAAAATAATTGCATTCGACCTGCTCCAATAATTTACTAGCCCGATAAATTATTTAAAAAATAAAAATGTGTCAAAAGCAGAAAAATATCAAAATGTTTCCCCAGGACAACAAGGTTTCATCTGAAAAAGTGCTGTCCTGAGGAAATGAGTTTTACAGCTGATTTTCTCAGGAGGGAGCTTTGGAGAAGGAAACCTGTTATCACGAGATAAAAAAAATCAAGCAGCAGTAAAAAACCTAAGATTGAAAGACTTGAAATATGAATTCCTTATAATAGGAAAAAAAATTCAAATAATGATTATGGTTTTTTACAACAGAAACGAATTTTAACATTTTTCTGCTTACATTAGAAAAATGAAAAACTCACAGGGACATGGTCAAATCTTTTTTTTATTTTCAAAAATACAATGGATAAACAACACATAAAAACACAGGGTCGGTTCAACCGTTCGATTGACCATGGGTAGTTCTTCCAAGTGAATGAATGAAGGATTTTCTTGAAGGAATGGAAGAAAAAATCTACAGTTAGATGAACAAAATGTACAATACTATTCCTTTCAAGCAGTAAAAATCAGATGTTATGATCAGATGTATACCTTCTCCTCGAACCCCTTTGGCAGGATCAACCACACTGTATATATACACTGCTGGTCCCTTCGAAAACGTTTTGTTCTGAAATAAACATATTTAACACATTAATCAAAGTTTGGGAATAACGGGAATGGTTATTACGATCACGGCAATGAGCAATTACCAAATGATATTTTAGTTTAGACTTATTTTAATATAATTGTTGGCTGTTATAATTTTGTCAACACTATTTCTAAATGGATCGTTGGATTTGAAAAAAACCTTAAATAGGGGGAATTATTATCGAAGTAAGCAATAATTATTAAAGGCAGCGGTTTAGCACAGCGGTTAGATGTTTTTTCTCGGGTGATGTTAGTTATAATGCGTTGATTGTTTTGTGGAAGAAATTGAGAAACATGAAAGCAAAATCTTTAAAACAATCATTAAATGTGGGGCTTAAAAGCAAAAACGCCACTCTCCATAAATGACGAAATTGAGTTATAAATGCCAATCTATGCGCAATGTCCGTATCTACAAGATGGTTTTTGAGATTCTTAGAAAATCAACTGCAAATCATAGAAAAATGGAAATGAAAATAGGGTTTGGATGAAAATCACCTTCTCCACAGCGATTAACAATCAAAATAACCACTTTCCACAAAAGCCAATCACAAGCCTGAATTCAAAATAAATTCAACATGACCAATGAACACATTATTACAACATTTTTTATTATAATATTTCACTTTGAATTATACTTTTTAACATTTTACTAAGAAATCGTATGAAAAGTGCGATGCATTCTTTGATTGGTTTTTTGTCATTTACAGAAAACAATACTTTTGGAGAGTGGCGTTTTTGCTTCTAAGGCCCTCAAATATACATTCAGCCAAACTTACCGGGAAGAGCCAGTGTTGGCAACGCATATTTTATTAATCCATCGTGCACCGTGTGTTTACTATCTTCTGCAATGACATCCACAAACTGACGCTCCCCATGCTAACATGGGATTTTCAATAAAATCGTATCTGTCAATTCTCCAAGACCACTCGCGAAAATGACTTTCATTATTTTCATATTTCGGATACCTATGACGAGTCAAATATCTGTCTGTACAGCCTTTAACGCTACACGGCTTGTATTCTTTTCCTCGAAGTACTTTAGCAAGAGACATTTTAAATTCAAAACATTTACGTAACGCAACTAAGTTCACTGATGCCGTGTGTAAGCAATAGTAAATATTGGTAAATATGGTAACTATGGTAAATAGTAAACAAAATCCGACCGGATATACGGGTTCAGTGGCTCTTTCTGTTACACGGGTCGCTTATGATAGAGAGCGAGAGGTGGCATATCAAAATGACAGATCTATCTATAATTCAGCTTCATCTATGAGATGGCGCGAAATCAAAATGACATATCTATCTATAATTCAGCTTCATCTATGAATGCTGCTGGGTGACGTCAGTCAAAATGGCGGTTTTGGGCGGTTACGGGGTCATAACGGAGTTAACCCACCCTGAACGTAAGGAAGCTACCCTGGTGGATTGGGGTTACCTGAGGATGCCGTACTTATAAAAACTGCCAACAGAGTCTGACATCTGTCATCTCATTTACACCAATTCACACTCCTGCCGGTTTTTTAGAATTGCGTTTTTTAATTTGAATTATGGACATATTGACTACAGTAGATATTGTGGGATGGACGAAAATGCATGTTGATTATATTATAGGGTCACACAAGAGGCAATAATAGGCAGATATTAATTATATCGGGTAAACTTTCGATCGAATTGGACACGCTTATTACGAAGATACTTTGTTTGGCGGCCAGCTGTCAGTTTGATATGTTGGTATTCCCGACAGAACTAGGAGCTAGATGATCGTCGCCGACTTCATGCGAAACATAATTGGCGCGTATAAAAACACTAAATAATTCATTTATAATAATAATTTTTTTTTTCAAAAAACCTTTAGATTCACCTTAATTACTGTAAAATACAACTTTTTGCATTCGGGGAAGTGGAATATATTGCAATTAAAATTTCCGTAAATTAAAAATTTACTGCCGCGTACGACAGCGCGATGCCGCGATATTTGGCGGCCCGATATAATACCGTAATATAACGAGGAGCTAGAAATATGTCACTACTAGACAATCTATGCGAATTAGGTAAGCACTAGTTTGGCGAAATTCTGGAAATAAAATACAGTAAATTGAATAAAGACCTTCAGGCACGTTTTTTTGTTTACATTAAATTTTTTAATGTTAAAAGGTTTACCTAAAAATCTGTTTTAGCACTAGTTTGGCGAATACTGGAAATAAGGGGAGAGTACGATTTCCGTGGCGCCGACATTTGACGATGGATTTTGATAAATTGATCCAAAATAAATCGAAAATGAAGAATAATTCGATATCTTGCTTCGTTTCGAGATATCGACACTATGAAGTTTTTTAGTGATTTAATAAAAAAATACATTCATTTTTGTATCACACACCATGTTACACAAACCTAGCGTAGCCGCTAAACTACTTGAAAACTGGGATGTTTTCCTTGCCTTGACGCGAGCAGGCGTTACGAAGAGGGCACTTTCTTTTGTATCACAAACCATGTTACACAAACCTAGCGTAGCCGCTAAACTACTTGAAAACTGGGATGTTTTCCTTGCCTTGACGCGAGCAGGCGCTACGAAGGGGGCACTTTCTTTTATATCACAAACCATGTTAGACAAACCTAGCGTAGCCGCTAAACTACTTGAAAACTGGGATGTTTTTCTTGCCTTGACGCGAGCAGGCGCTATAAAGGGGCACTTTCTTTTGTATCACAAACCATGTTACACAAACCTAGCGTAGCCCCTAAACTACTTTAAAACTGTCATGTTTGTGTAACATGGTTTGTGATACAAAAGAAAGTGCCCCCTTCGTAGCGCCTGCTCGCGTCAAGGCAAGGAAAACATCCCAGTTTTCAAGTAGTTTAGCGGCTACGCTAGGTTTGTGTAGCATGGTTTGTGATACAAAAGAAAGTGCCCCCTTCGTAGCGCCTGCTCGCGTCAAGGCAAGGAAAACATCCCAGTTTTCAAGTAGTTTAGCGGCTACGCTAGGTTTGTGTAGCATGGTTTGTGATACAAAAGAAAGTGCCCCCTTCGTAGCGCCTGCTCGCGTCAAGGCAAGAAAAAACATCCCAGTTTTCAAGTAGTTTGGCGGCTACGCTAGGTTTGTGTAGCATGGTTTGTGATACAAAAGAAAGTGTCCCCTTCGTAGCGCCTGCTCGCGTCAAGGCAAGAAAAAACATCCCAGTTTTCAAGTAGTTTGGCGGCTACGCTAGGTTTGTGTAACATGGTTTGTGATACAAGAGAAATTGCCCCCTTCGTAGCGCCTGCTCGCGTCAAGGCAAGAAAAACATCCCAGTTTTCAAGTAGTTTAGCGGCTACGCTAGGTTTGTGTAACATGGTTTGTGATAAAAAAGAAAGTGCCTAAAGTGAAAAAAAAATTGTTTATTTATTTTTATTTTTATTTATAAATTCTTATCTAGTTAACAACATTTAAAACTTGAAAGTATCGAAATCTCAAAAACGAAGCGAGATATTGAAAACTTTTATTCTTCATTTTCGACTTATTTTGATATATCGAAATCCATTGTCAAATGGCGGCGCCACGGAAATCGTACTCGTGCCGGAAATAAAATAAAAGGAATAATGGCTTTAACGCAAGTTTTTTTTTACTTTTAAAAAAATTCTCATTAAAAAAAAAAAATTTCTAACCTAGTTTATATTTAAAACAAAATAGGTTTTCAGACTAGTTTTTTTAATCAATTGTATTAATTTATTTTTAGTTATTTAATTTAATTTAATAGGGTACATGCACTGTATGGTATTTTCAATGCTTTTAACATATGTAAAACAGTAACTTAACTCGATTAACGTACTTAAAACCCCCAAAAAATTATTAAATTAATTAATTCACTTTCAAAGTTGTGTGAAAATTCAAATATCGAGTCATCATTGACTGGCTACATTATGACGTCACACCGCACTCCCGAGCCCGAGAAATTTGGTAAAAAGAAAGGGTGATGGTTCCCTATTGTTTCTAGCCGCTCGTTTCTTCCCGCTTATTTCCGATTTTTAATTAACAACTAGTTAGTTTTTTCGCTCAGATAGACCTCTTGCAAAACGAAAAAAAATGGATTGTGTATCGTGTTCGGTTGGTTTGGTGGGATTTTTAGAGATCATAGGAAAGGAGGAAATGTTGGTGGAATGGTTGAAGAATCACGGTGTGAAATTATGTAGTTTTATACGCGCCATTTATGTTTCCGCGTGAAGTCGGCTACGATCATCTAGCTCCTAGTTCTGTCGGGAATACCAACATATCAAACTGACAGCTGGCCGCCAAACAAAGTATCTTCGTAATAAGCGTGTCCAGTTCGATCGAAAGTTTACCTTATATCGAAATAAATAATGGGAGGATTTTCCAACCGTTTTAAGATGACATAAAATGTGTTTTTTATATGTTTTGCGCCCAATTTTGTCATGAAATCAATTGCTTGTAGCTTTATGATTCTCTGCAACTGGAAATGTTCACATTATAAATCGAAACTGTTTCAAAATTTGCCCATCCGCATCCAACAAAATCGTAATAGAACAGCTGTTAAACGTCAGACTATGGTCAAACTGTAAAATAAATAAAAAAGAAAGTCAAGCCAACACTTTATTTTCAACATATTAAATACGTTTGTTTAAAAAATATAAAATGTCAGTTTATGTATTACACTATTTAAAAGAAATAATTTATGTAAATAATAAATACAATTATTAACGTTTTAATATTAATTTAACATGAAAAGTGTTTACTTTGACGTCATTTTATTCTCTATTATAAACAGGAAGGTCCCACACACGAGTAGTCAAAGTTATTACGTTGGACACAGGCAAATAGGAGCGTTTCCTGAGGATCTCTATAGGATCACTTGACTGAGTGGCGCTTCTCGGTATACTCAGATTTATCAATTGAAAAGTTGGTCACAACGGCTGTTAGTATTACATAGACATATTTAGTAGGATGATTAGAATAAAAAAAAAGATCTTTAAATATTCCATACATTTTCAATAGAATCCCTCGTTTGTGAAAATACCCTTTTGGAGTTTGAATTAAGTTTGTTACTAAGTAGGCATTAGTTTTCACCCTTTCAGTAAATTTCAAATGAACGAAGTTATACAATACTAATATTAAGTAGGCATTCATAAATGGTTTTTATTTGGATAGAAAAATAAAAGGATACCTATGTAACAAATAAAATTTTGAAAACGCTCGTGCTGATGCTGATTGCGTTAATAAGGAGGTTGAGTCATTTAAAAAAAAAAATTATCAATGTTCACATGCAAACTTAAATATCTACTAGTACGTATTTTTTTTAAAGTTCGTTTTCATAATTAAATTAATTCTACAAGTTTGAATTTTATTAAAGCCCGCGAAAACGCCGGCAAAAGCATAATAGCGTGCGGCTGAGTTCGTGACGTAACCCGGTCCTTGATTGTGTGAAATATAAGGGAAAATATTTACAAAACCGGGACACGCTTAATATGGACGAAAAAAATATTTTTTTTAAAGTTGTAGTAGTTAGATATTAACTAGTACTAATCAATTCAGTTACCGGAATTTCGAAAAAAGTGCATTTTAATGGTTATTTTTTAAATTTAAAAACACGTAATGTCATTTTTCAACGAAACTTGCAACAGTTCCTAACAGAGCGGTCGGTTATTAAAACGAACTTAAAAAAAAATACTGGTATTTAAGTTTGCATGTCATCTACATGAACATATTTTTTATAAGTCAAAATATGTTTCGCTTAACTTCCCTATTGCTGATGTAACATACAAAGGGGGCAAAGATCTACTATTAGGGAACGGTACTAAATTGGGCGAAGTCCATCAAAAAGCCGCAAAAAACCGCATCCTAGCAGCAAAAGTCCGTAATAATTAGGGTATTTTGCTGCTAGGATTATTACGAAATATTTTTGTCCGTTTTATTTGTTTAATAAGTTAATTACTCATGAAAAACCGTTGATCCTCGGGCGAAACCGGGTTGTAACTACTAGTACATAATATACTTACTGGCTTAAAATCTTATATGTGCTGTCGAGGGCGTCGCTACTGTAGGTGTTTTGGAAACAAAAATCTATTGAAGTCAAAATAGCTCATTCGTTTGTTAGTCCTCTTTTGACCGTCTGCAGAGATAAGTATGAGAATTTGTAATCACTTAACTGATTGTCACTAATTTCTTCACAAAAGAAATCTTAAAAAATAGGTACACAAACAACAAAACACAAAAATTTCTTAAATAAGTTAGTTTTAAATTAAAAAATCATCACGAATAAGTGGGGTACGTGGGTGTCACAAAATTAGGGGAATTTGTTTAAAAATTGCCACTCCCCGCCTAAACTAATATCGTTTTCCGTGTAAATGGTGGATTGGTGATATCACAATATTAACAATAGTGCAGCTCGCGACTTACTGCGTGTGCAGATTAGGCACATAGCCGTTATTGCTTGTTATTATTACGTGTTACACATCGCACATAGTCGGTTACACACACACACACACACACACACGACCATAAAACAAGGGCATGCAAAAAAACATAATTTTTTTATACTACTGCTGCACTTATGATGATAGATTTCGCTTTTCGGGCCAATACAAAAAGGATGCCCAGGAAAAAACACTTTTCTACATCGAAAATTGCACAAAATGAATATATTTTTTTTATACTGCCTTCTAGAAGGTAAAAACTATGTGAGTATGTTTTCAAATTTTCGATGCGTTTCGTATTAACGTAAACATTCACTGTCAAACATGTACGATTTACCAAAAAATATTATTTAAGGAAAAAGTGCTGCTAACTCAACTCTTATAAAGAATTATAAAATTATAAAAATCTACCGACGTAGCTTTTTCTTTCTAAAAAATATATATTTTTTAAAATTTCAATTTCGTGAAAGTTTCGGTGTAGAAAAGTGTATTCTCCATAAACCCCTTTTCGAGCGATATCTGTGGGTAAATTTGAGCGTTGTCTCATTCGCACATTTCGCATTCGCATGTGCGTAAGTGTGCGTGAGCTTATTGTGAGCGGGACAGAATGACAGACGCGGGTTTTCCGCGTGTGGTTCAAAGTCTAGCCTCTTAAGGCTCGGAATTCCGATTTTCTACCGATTTATATCCCTTGAACACTTTATGTTTCTAAGTTCTAAAAAAATATATGTGTTATTTTTTAAGATAATCTCTTGACATTGTCGAGCCGAAACGGTAATCATATTAAATTCCCTCGATAGAAAAAAATCGCAAAGTGTGCCCTGAAAATTTAAAAAAAATACACACGGTTATGTTAACACATCACAGGTTTGAAAAAATTCACAGCGTTTCTTTACATGCTCCTTAAGACGATAGATTTCGCTTTTCGTCCCATACAAAAAGAACGTCCGGGAAAAACACTTTTCTACATCGAAAATTGCACGAAATTAATATATTATTTCTTCTTTCGAGAACATATTTTTGTTTTTAAATTACAATTTCGTGGAAGTTTGGGTGTAGAAAAATGTTTTCTCCCGAAATCCTTTTTCGAGCGATTTCTGTAGAAAAATATGAGAGTTGTCCCATTCGTACATTTCGCATTCGCATGTGTCGTAAGTGTGTGTGAACTTATTGTGAGTGGGACAGAATGACAGACGCGTATGTTCCGCGTGTGGTGCAAAGTCTAGCCTCTTAAGGTACATATTGTTGAGAGTTTTTTTTGCTCTATTTTAAACTTGTTATAACTTGTTAGGCGGGTATGGGTACCGCCGCCCCGGGAACCATTTATTATATAACCAACATCTCTGCCATAGGTCACCTTAAGTGGTTCGCTACGTTTGGTGACTTAGCAGGGGTGCTCGGGTTCATGGGGTTTATCCGGGTGGTCTGTTGGTCTGTTGACTGGTTGGTCCGGGTCTTGGCGGCCTATGCGTCTGCCCACCAATGGCGTGGCAGACCAGATCGGGAGAGACTGGTTGAGGGAGGCCCATCTTTCGGAAAATCACCTTGCACCGTAGTGGGAGGGATGGAATCATTCGTCCGTCACTCCTGGACACACTGACCCCTATATTCCTACCCACCCCTCATACCTTTTTCCTCCCCAGAACATCCCTTCTCCTTCCTTTCCTAAAAATAAACCACTACACAGCAACCCCAAAGATGACATAGGCCCTGAGGGGATTTATTTTCTTCAGGGCCTCCTGTGTGGAACTATTGCAAAAGTTAAGTCTTTGATTATTGTTTACATATTTAATTAGAACATTTTTTTAAATATGTAAATACTCCTCCCATAAACACGAGCTCCTAGAGCTCAACTTATGGAGTAGTAGAATAATAATGAATAATCACGTAAGTAATTACTTGTAATGTAAAATCTATTTCTTGTAAATAAATAAAAAACGAGTTGTGTTTTATTAAACACAAGCTACTGCCCGCGACTTTCGTCTGCGAAGGATTCGTACTTCGAATAATCTATTTTCTTTTCCTAGGTCCCATCTTCGTTTACACCAAAATTCTTAACCTATTTATTTAAAATATGTATAATTCTTGATTCGATTCAAAGTATTAGTCGAGTACTTCAAATAAATTCACTAATTTAAATATTTTCCAAAATAGAATTTTGATTTAACAATCATTTTATAGAATTTTGATTTAACATCATTTGTTTTGCAAAATGTCATTCTCAAATTTTGACATTTTCTATTATACAATAATTATTATTTTCAATATATTGAAAATAAATAGCTAGCTTTATAAATTATAGCCTATATGTTATTCTATGTATGAGCTCTATTGTAAAGTTTCATTAAAATCCATTCATTAAATTTCGATTTAAAGCTTAACAAACATACATACATCCATACAAACATTCACGTTTATAATATTAGTAAGATTTTCCCAAACTTTTTTCTAGAAGTCCCAACGACGGTGAAATTTCTCGTGGAATTTTGGAACGCTTATTATGTGCTATATATTTTTTATTTTTGAAGTTGTCGTATTCTGGGCGGCGTTTTGTCCATACTAATTACACAATTTTCTTTCTGGATTTTGACACCAATTTTGCAAATATTTTTAAATATAATACAAATATCGAGTATCGGTACGTTATAGCGAATTTTTTTTATATAAGTTACTTCTTTTAGGAGTTAGGACTCTCCAAAATCATTAAAATTGTCTGGTTTTCTTTTCAGCAGACGTTCAGTATTCAAACTAAACAATGTACTTTAAAAAAACTTTTCTTTTAATGCAGTTGGTAAAAAAAATCTTTAAAATCGGTCCAGATTTAGAGGAGAAAAATTGGTAATACAAAAACTAGCACTTGACGATTTTATTTAGGTATTATCAGCCTGAGGCACAGTTGTCCTTTTCCCTCAGTATTTTTTAATATATTCTAAGCAAGATAAGTGTAATTTTTTTAATAAATATTTTAGTCTGTAAGCCCTTAAATAAATAGACAAACTTAGGTATTTTCGTCACAAAACACGTTCTCGGATTTATTTTTTTATGTTTTTAATTGAAATAACATTAAAATTCCGAAAAGTGTCTTTAATAGATTATATATTGATTTATTTTACTGTATGATAATATGATATGAAATTTGTGTTGTGTAATACAATATTTCGTTTAAAATTTTAACAAATCTGCCAACGACCAACTTACTATATTAAAAATAAGCATGGTTTTTCAAAATTTGATAAAGACTTTACCAGATAAAATAACAATCTTTCTAAATCAAGTCAATACGTCATGAATTTGATTTAAAAGAGACAAATTTCCGGTATTCTCTGGTTACACCCTCTTAAGATGGATTATATATTATATGTTCCTTCTTAAGAGGGTATTACCAGAGAATACCGGAAATTAGTCATTTTTAAAGTCATTATTCAGATTTGTTCAATTTTCAAACGATAGATTCTATTAAAAAACACAAATTTCCAATCATTTAACAAAATAAATCAATTCATAATCTAGTAAACACAGTATCAAAATTTTTAATTTTAGTTAAATTAAAATCATGAAAAAATAAATCCGAGAACGTGTTTTGTGACAAAAATACCTCAGTTTTTCTATTTATTTAAGGTCTTACAAACTAAAATATTTCAATTTTTTTTTTACACACTTATTTTATTTAGACATTATTGAAAAATTTAATACTTATGATCAAAAAATACTTCAAAAAGTACACCATATTTAATAATTTATCATCGGACATTTGGACCATTTTTATTGCTTACTTGAAAGTAGGTAGGTATATATTAAAGCAAGTTTTAAATGAAAGAGATCGATATTAAATTTTTAATTTTAAAAATTTGATACGGGGAATAATCGATCTTTCTCATTGAAACCCCCCTGTACAGTTGCAAGCATTTTTAAACTGTTATTCTCAGCCGCTGTTATGGAATTGTCCTTCCGAGGCTTGACGGGTCAACCCGCCTGACGACGCTTCCCAACCGGGTGGCGATATAGTTCCCTCGCCTTTACACTGCTCAGACAGAAGCTTTCGTGTGAAGCGTAACAAAAAAATATATACATACATTAAATAAATAAATAAAAAAATCAAATTTTCTCTCACAACAATATCCTATTTATCGAAGATATTTCTATATAATTCCTAATTGAATTCAATTCAGAAAACACCAATCAATTGCGTGTTGTATTTTTCCATCGTGATATTATATTTATATTATTTTCGCTAATCATATTTGATGGCATCCCTGTTGTTAGTATGACGCGTGCCTTTTGTGACGCCTACGTTAATTAATCGTTTCATTCATCCTCTTTACTCGGGATGAGTTTATCAATTAGAACTTTGAAACAATACAGCCATTTAGAATGGGGACTTTAGAATATTGAGGTGAGATTCTGTCATTATATCTAACTAGCTGACCCGGCAAACTTCGTACCGTAAATTAAGTTTTTATTTAGTAAAAATAAATACTCTAAGTTCAAAAAATGAAATTGAGCTGTTCACTAAGCACGAAATGTTCGGCACACTACACCCATTGACAGTTCGAATTGATTCAAATTATGTCGACTAACGCACTTGGGGATGCCATAGTTTCACTGACTCCAGACAGGCGCAGTTGGGACTCTTGTGCGGTAATCAATAAAAAAATTCGTTTGGTTGGCAAAAAAATATGCGCTTCGGCGGGCCACAAATATGCGTATGGCAATTATTATTGCCGCCAAAAGATCACTGGTTGGGTGTTGCCAGTTGTTTCCCATGAATTGTC
This sequence comes from Limnephilus auricula, assembly GCA_951813805.1. Lineage (NCBI taxonomy): Eukaryota > Metazoa > Arthropoda > Insecta > Trichoptera > Limnephilidae > Limnephilus > Limnephilus auricula. Next base: position 9,078,017 of record OX638410.1, read on the forward strand.
CTAATCCATCATGGAGGTCGACAAAAAACGTTAATAAATTAATTTTACAAAGTTAATTTCTCCGTACGCGTCAGGGTACGATAATAATTTTATTACACATTCCGTCGTGTAAATTAAATTCGCGGTTTTCGACATCAATTAAGTTATGTTAGTTGACTTATAGGTGAATAGGCCGTCATCGTGCCAACCATAGATAATAGAAGAAACGGAGATACATCATAAATAATGTAAGCATGATAGCGCCAGGTTTAGGTATTTGGGTTGGTATATTTCAGCATATCGCTATATTATATTCCCATTGTGCAGAAACGAGCGGTCCGTTTGATAGATTCTACCGTCGGATTAACGTAACGGATTGCAATCTTTAAAGCACAGGCGTCGGGTGGGAATGCTATCCTTGTTCTACCGGTGTTTTAATGGAAGATGCTCAGGGGAACTAGTATCATTGATCCCTTCGGCACCGGTGCATAATCGGGAAATTGGAGAACGTTTTTACGACTCGTTCTTGAGTTCAACAGCTCGGCTGTGGAACGATTTGCCGGCCTCTGTGTTTCCTCCTTCCTACAACATGGGTCTCTTCAAGATCCATGTTCACTCCTTCCTCTCCTCAAAAAGACCCTTCACGCAGCATCTTCAAAGCTAACATACGAGGAACGATTTGCCGGCCTCTGTGTTTCCTCCTACAACATGGGTCTCTTCAAGACCCATGTTCACTCCATCCTCTCCTCAAACAGTGGTGGCTAGAGACTTTCAGGATATGAATTATTTAGTTTTATTAGATTCCACCAGTAAGTCCATCATCCTATAATTTCCGTTACACACAACATTGTATGTTATAGTTGAAATTGATTATTGATTGTACACGCGGGCCATTTATAATTCGTTTGCGGGCCTGGGGTTGGTCAGCCTTGCCCTATCTGATGGAAACTCAGATTACATTATTATATTTATATCATATATATTATATATTTATATCTTATACCACATTATTATACCACAAAATAAATTATAATTCAGAAAAACTTTGGCGTATTTTGTCAGAGGCTAAAAATATTCCCGCTTTGCAATAAAATCCAAATAAATGGAACATTTGTTAACGTATTCGAAAACTGAAAACTGTTTTCGAAAGGTGATGAAATAGGCTTTCAAAATTCTATATTGAAAATTACTATGTATTTTTTTTAAATATAATTTTTTTTTGCGAAAACTTTAAAAAGTTTTAAAAATGGCTCACTTTACTTTTTTTTCTAACTAAAATTACTGATAATGAAAAAAAATAAAACACATACTTATTTCATTAGATAAATGAATTATAAACCAATTTAACCAAAAAAAAATTTTCGTTTCATGTAAAAAAAAATCTTAAAAAATTCACAAAGTTCCATTTTTTTTTTCAAATTTAAAAACTTTGGTTTCAGAAAGGGGTAAATTAAAAATTTTTTGTGGTTTTCTTTTAGATTTGAATATATAGTTTGTTGTATTCTCTTTCCAATACCGTTTAGATCACATTTCTGACTATGATAATAAGAGAAAAACAACGATTTCTGTGAGACCTATGTGAGCTGGGACAAATATGGTCTCCTGTGATTAAACGGGTTAACATAATAAACTGATGTTTTCTGAGTCACTAGTAGGACATTTCAAAATGTCATATTAATGTACCGGACCATTATGCCTGTCGGTATTATTTTATGGCATATTTAATATTTAAAACACAGATATTGTAAATAATATTACATTAATTTATGGTGAGTATTCGAATATTGTTTCCCTCATTATCTCAAAACTTTGTATTTGGAGAAGTCTAACTAATCAATTGGAATCCAGTTACTGGATGATCGATATACCTGGGTAGGTACCAGGTGTGCTAGCATGGTCGATCGATATCGTTCCCTAGGACAACTGTAGATCGCTAACGTACAAACGACAGTTGATATCGAATATATTAAGGACACTTAGTCATTGTGAACTGTCACCTTTTCGTTTGCGATCTGCAGTTGTGCTAGGGAACGATGAGAAGTTACCGACAATCGGTTGGTAACTTCAAATCGATCGACCATGCTAGCACACCAGGGCCCCTAGCACACTCGATCGATAAGGATTGACAGGATAACTTTCGGAAAGTTCTCATCGTTCTCTAGCACGACTGCAGATCGCCAACGAATAACTGACAGTTCACAATGACTATCATCAACTGTTGTTTGTACGATAGCGATCATCGGTTGTCCTAGGGAACGATGAGAACTTACCGAAATTTATCGATACAATCCTTATCGATCGGGTGTGCTAGAGGGCCAGGCCTACCAGATTGATGGGATTTATCATTATCTTATTTTGAGCGGGTTTCTCACCATCCTGCTAATAGCTTATCCATACTATAAAGTTTATTTTCAATTTAATTGCTAAGTCAAAGTTTATTACTCGGTACTCAAACCTTTTGTTAAAATGAATAGTGGCTATATGTTGGATAAGTTGATCGAGTTGTCCAACTATTGTAAGTATTTTATTTTTTATTTTATTATTCGTTATACTATGGATAAGCTATTAGGAGGATGGTGAGAAACCCCCTTATATATTTTTAAAACAAATATTTAATTGTACCTCTACCTGTTATTATACTCATCTATGTATTTTTTTCATATAAATCATATAAACATATAAATCATATAAAATCATTTAAATCATATAAAATCATTTAAATCATATAAACTGTATAGATATGTAAAATCCCAATGATGATTAATAAAATAAATAAATAACTTTCGGTAACTTCTTATCGTTCCCTAGCATGACTGCAGATCGCCAATGATTAAGTGACAGTTCACAAAGACTAAGGCGCTCAACTGACGAGGCAACTGAAATCAAACTAAAACCGGCTGGTTTCTATGTCTTGATTGGTCAAAAAGCTTGTTTAACCATAGACGAAGAACAATCAGCAGTGCGAGTCGCGAGTCGCGAGTCACCGCTTGCGTTACCATTGACAACGGGTTGTTGAGTGATTTTGTAGTGTGCGGGCCATCACATTGTCATACAAAGACAGTTGCCAGTTGACAGTTTTCAGTTGCCTCAGTGAGCGGAGCGCCTAATGGTAAATACATACTGGGTCGACGTACGTATACATCGCTACGCCTAACAATATCTGGGCTACTTAGCAACCATACATTTTCTATGAAAATTTATGTTTTAGAATCACATTGGCCACACCCATCGCGACGTGCGATGCCTGTAGTCATTTTAATAGAAAATGTATGGTTTCTAAGCATTGTTAGGCGTAGCGATGCGTCCTGTTAGTGTCCTAGGGAAGGATGGGAAGTTACCGAAAGTTATCCTATCAATGCTTATCGATCGAGTGTGCTAGGGGAGCAGCACCTTATTTCGCTTCTGAGCAGATTTGTTTGACGTGCCATAACCCTTAGAAATATTATGACTTTATATATTTCCTCAGATTTTTTTCAGAATAGAGTGTAGAATGAGTCTGATAATAATATTATAATATCGTTGCACTGAACACTAATCTCCAAGCGATAGCGTTCCACAATGTCTGATATCAGAGGATATCCGTTCTAAGCATTCTAGGAAATTTAAATGAATTCATGAACGACGTTTTTAACAACTGACAAATTAGATTAGGTGAGTATTTAAGAGCCATTGACCAGCGGCTGAGAATAAAAGTTTTAAAATGCTTGTACAGGGAGGTTCCGATGAGAAAGATCAATTATTCCCCGTAACAAATTTTTTAAATCAAAAATTTAATATCGATTTATTTCATTCAAAACTTGCTTTAATATATACCTACTTTCAAGTACGCAATAAAAATGCTCTAAACTCACGGAGATAAATTATTAAATATCGTGTACATCTTGTAAGTATTTTTTGTTATTAATTTTTTCGGGTTTTTTAGTAATGTCTAAACAAAATAACTGTGTAAATTTTTTTTTTAAATATTTTAGTTTGTAAGACCTTAAATAAATAGAAAAAACTGAGGTATTTTTGTCACAAAACGCGTTCTCGGTTTATTTTTTTTAATGTATTTATATATAGAATTTATGATTTTTTAATAATGTCTAAACAAAATAAGTGTGTAAAAAAAAATTGAAATATTTTAGTTTGTAAGACCATAAATAGACAAACTGAGGTATTTTCGTCACAAAACACGTTGTCGGATTTATTTTTTAATGATTTACTAAAATTAAAATTCTGAAAATTCTTTACTAGATTATGTATGGATTTATTTTGCTGATTTTTTTTTAATGTGAATACCACACAAGAGTCCCAACTGCTCCAATCTGATGCCAGTGAGACTATTGAATCCCCAATTGCAGTATGTTGTGAGGCTGAAGGTAAGAGGGGAGGGGAAGGAGATTTTGGAAGAGGAAGATATTCAGATCTGGTCACTAAACACGGCTAAAGCCATTATTAAGCAACGTTTCAATTCTAAATGGTGGTCTTACACCAGGGTGATACTGAGAGTATCTTCCATTCTATGATGATCATATGATTTGAAATTTGTGTTGTATAATACAATATTTCGTTTTCAAATTTAACAAATCTGCCTTATCTCTACGTTATAACCTTAGTATATTAAAAATTAACTTAGTTTTTCAAAATTGTACGTGTAGTGCGTGTACCAGATAAAATTAACAATCTTTCAAAATCAATTTATGTTTTTTTGTAAAAAAGAGTCAATACGTTCTCTGGTAATACCCTCTTAAAGTAATGCTGAAAAAAGGCTGTGACTTTAATTTGAACCCCTCAGGCCTTGGGCATATTTTGTCGGAAGGTCAAAATATTTCATTTTTGCAACAAAATGCAAATAAATGGAACATATCTGAACGCATCCAAAACTAAAAAAACTGCTTTTGAAAGGTGTTGAAATACACTTTAAAATTTTATAATTCGAAAAATAAGTAGACTGAAAAGTTCACCAATTTTAAAATTTTGCAAAATAATAATTTAAGTATCTATTTTTATTTTTTTTAATTGGCAGTTATGATGCTTTCCTCTAAGCCAAAATCAAACTAGTGTTGAGTACCTCATACAAGATGCACTACAAATGTCCCGTACAAAGGCGTAAAATGTCCCGTCACCTCACAAAATGTGTTTGTACCAACTCTTTTTCTTTGTACCACTTCAAATATGAGGTGGTGAGGTAGTTGGCACTACATTGCATGGGACATATTTGAGGTCCAACTCTTTTTCTTTGTACCACTTCAAATATGAGGTGGTGAGGTAGTTGGTGTAGTATTACTACATTGCATGGGACGTATTTGAGGTCCAACTCTTTTTTGTATTACTACAAATGTATGAGGTGATGAGGTAGTTGGTGTATGGGACTTATTTGAGGTCCAGCTCTTTTTTGTATTACTACAAATGTATGAGGTGATGAGGTAGTTGGTGTATGGGACTTATTTGAGGTCCAACTCTTTTTTGTATTACTACAAATGTATGAGGTGATGAGGTAGTTGGTGTATGGGACTTATTTGTGGTCCAACTCTTTTTTGTATTACTACAATGTTGGTGTAGTAGCACTACATCGTACGGGACGTATTTGAGGTCCAACTCTTTTTCTTTGTATCACTACAAGGTGGTGAGGTCGTTGGTATACTAGCATTACATCGTAGGCGACGTATTTGTATTAGATCCGCGAGCTAGAGCTACTATATTACAGCGCCTTTGAGGGGTTTTCTCACAAAAACGGTGCTATACAAATTATCTAATTATTATGATTATTTTTTTTTATTTTTTTTTTTTTAATATGTTAATAAATACGTACATTTAAAAAAAAATTGTAGTATGTGAATACCGCACAAGAGTCCCAACTGCTCCCAAGGGAGGGGGACTAAGAAAGAGTCGCGATGGTAAGGGGTTTAGGGGGATGGGGGAGGGGGGGGGCTAAAAGTTGCGAGGATGGTGGTGAGGAGGGGGTGAGAAGGGTGGTGATGCGGGGGAATGATGGGAGGGTCGAGGGGGGAGGGGGGGGGGGGTGGTAAAAGTTGCGAGGATGCTGGTGAGGAGGGGTGAGAAGGGTGGTGATGAGGGGGAATGTGAAGAGGGGGAAGGGGGGGGGGGTAAAAGTTGTGAGGATGGTGGTGAGGAGGGGGTGAGAAGGGTGGTGATGAGGGGGAATGAGGGGCAATGAGGGGGGGAGTGGGGAGGGGGGGGGGGGTAAAAGTTGTGAGGATAGTGGTGAGGGGGGGGGTGAGAAGGGTTGTGATGAGGGGGAATGATGGGAGGGGGGAGGGGGGGAGGAGGAGGGGGGGGGGTAAAGTTGCGAGGAGGGAGGTGAGGAGGGGGTGAGGAGGGTGGGGAGGAGGGGGGGGGGTGGCGAGGAGGGGGGAGAAAAGTGCGGAGGGGGGTGAACAGTAGGGAGGGGTGAGGAAGAAGTGGTGAGAGGGGGTGGGGTGAGGGGGGGGATAAGAAGGGGAAGGGGTGAGGATGGGAGGGGGGTAGGCGAGTTTTTATGCTGGACAAGAGAAGAGTCCCAACTGCTCTCAATAGTCTGGAGCCAGTTAGGAACATAGACAACAGTAATACGTACATTTGTTTGTCCAATTCGGTGCTACCTACTGCGTTTGGATTAGAGTTTTTAATGATCAAATTTATCCCACGTCCAAGATATCAGTTGAGTTAGAATACTCGCTAGCGGGGAGCGGGGACCATTGCCTGCAACGTTAATTTAAAATAAGCTTCAAAAACGTTAATTTTACCCGATTTTAAGACCCCCCCCCCCCCCCCCCGACGGATGTGAAAATATTGCTACACCTCACCTCATATGAGGTGGTACACCTCAACACCTCATTTCAGTATTTGAGTACCTCATACAAACTCACCCTGATATCGTGTCCTACCCAACACTAAATCAAACATGATAGCTACGTACCTAGATATGTTTGCAACATTTCTTCTCCAATTTACTGGCTTAATAATAGGTTTGCGGGCGTTTTGAGAGAAAACTGGAGTCGGGTAACAATCCATCTTCAAAGATTGTCGAAAATATTAGTTCCGAACACACTTTTACATGCTTTAAAACATCAAAAACACACCTTGAAAAATCATCACTAACTGTCATTTTAGTACGGAGAGCCATCTGGTCACGTGACACTTTCTATGAATTTGATTGGCCGAAATGGAGATTTCTGTGTTTGCTTTTGAAATGACATGGATATTGCTATCTTTGCTTTTAATACGTATTTTCAAAATCGAATTTTGATGGAAGGAAGCTGAGTTTTCAACTAACCATTGAATGTATTAGATTCACAATTTAAACTTCTACAAAACTGCATTTACAACTTTAATTCCATATTCTGGAGATTTCTGCCTTTGCTTTTACACACCTCTAATTATTAGATAATATCGTAGAGCTATTACAATAACACCAACAGTACATAACACCCTGAATTGTGTAATGCAGTGGTCACCAACTTTTTATGAAAAGGGTTTAAATTTTTTGAAAATGTTGGGGCCGGATGAAAAATAAATTCTTTATCTGACTAGAATTCAATTAGAACATTACGTATTTATTTTACAATAGAAAAATATGTATTATAATGTAGGAATATCTAATTTTATTTACAGCTAATTAAAAAAGAAATACAGTAATAAATAAGGCCTTCCAATTATTAAAATTGTTTATTTGTGTGGTTTTACAATTTTACATATTGTATGTATGTTATTCTGTCAATTATGTTACAAAAAAAAAAAAAAAGAAATATTAACATACAAACATTAACCACTTAAATTTTAAAAAGGAAAAAATAATAATAAAGCTTCTCCAAGAATAGAATTTATTTCTACATATATGGTTTTTCTAGTTTTACATATCGTAAAACTGTGAATAGATATTGTCCAAATTAAAATATAGAGATACATTTCAAACTGTCACGTGTAATTTGTGATTAGTGCGAAGTGTGCACCTTTTTTGAAGAAATTATTTCTTTTAAATTGTGGTGCCAATTTGCAAGTACGATTCGAGAAGAAAATCCATTTTGCTTGATCGATTTTTTGATTTTATATATTTTAATATTTTTTATATTTTAATAATAAAGGTAGCTGCCAATAATATGGAAAAAAACATTAGTCGAAGATAATATTGTTAATTCTGAAATTTGAAATATGAAGTTGACAATTACGACAGTCTCATAATAGATCGCAGTAGCCCAATTGGAAGAGGTGTATGTCCCGGTAAGACGTAAGGTTCTGGGTTCGAGTCCCAGTTGCGACCGTTATCTTTTATTATTTTTCTGTGTCATTTTGATATTTAAAAAAAATAGATTATTATTGTTATCTTCTTCTTCAATGATATATTACATTGATGGGAATAACCTTCAAAAGTTAAAAAGAGAGTTTTTCTTATAAAAATATTATATATTTTAATTTGAAAAATATTTGTTCACATAAATATGTACTAAATATTTTCGATTCGGCCTCTGTTTTGCCTGAACTACCCTTTTTATCTTGCCTGCACTTCTTAGATTCACCTTCAACCTTTGGAGGGCCAAGTTTTAAAAAAAATCACACATCACTTCAGAATTTTTTTGTGTCGCATTTTATAAGTTAACAGTAACAATTCTTTCAGATTTTGGTAGTTTATACAACGGTTGTTACGAATAATATTATTTTGTAATAGAAACTCGTAAACAAATAATGCTTTTAAAAATATATATATAATTTTCACCGGTGGCCCACCTGTGGCAAACGGCCAATTAAAGGTGAATACCAAACACACCGAAAACTCTGGGTATCTCAAATACTCAATTTTTAAACTTTGGGTCAAACCCGTCGGTACCTAATCAAATTCCGATTGACGAATTGAAATATAGCTGCCGTGAAATCACAACCAAATTTTTAAAATCCGTAAAATGAACATAATATATATCCTACATGAATTATTTTTACGCAGAAATTAGGAATATTTGGAGGGCCGGATGAAAATCCTTGGCGGACTGGATCCGGCCCGCGGGCCGTATGTCGGTGACCACTGGTGTAATGTCATTATGTATAATAATATATTATATAAATGTACGTGATTATTTTGGTTGAATGGTTATCAATGTTATCATTCAGTAGGCGCCGGTTATAGTGATCACTTATTAATAAGAATAACATAGACTGAAGTAACGTGGGAAGTGGAAGAAGGTGAAGAAGAGGAAGGTGGGGAATTGGAAACCTAACTATTCAGATCTAGTCACCAAACACGGCTAAAGCCATTTTAAGCAACGTTTCAATTCTGAATGGTGGTTTTACACCAGGGTGATACTGAGAGTATCTTCCACTCTGGAACGTGCTGCAAAAATACCTCATATTATTTTTTAATTATCAAATTGTGAAATAAGGCAAATCAATCAAATAAAAATGACTTGCGCACCGGGATTTGAACGCACGACCTTCAGATCGCTAGTCGAGAGCCTTAGCCTTGACCACGGAGGCCGTCATCTGCGTGACTACTGTGGTTGTTGGTAAACTGTTGTTGTTGATGAGTAGCTTTATCGAATTTTTAAGAAAATACTATCGAAAAACTTGTGATTCATTCTGTCCGCCATTATGGCTGAATCAGACGGTTCACTAAAGCGCCAATCAGACGGTTCACTAATCGTTCATTTCCGTATTTCATTCGGCCTAGTTTACTCGGAATGACACGTCTGAACATGAAATGAAACGAAAGTGCCGAATACTGCCGAATGAAATCTTCAAGTGAACCGATCCAACAATGTTGGATATTTTCATTCCGCATCCTTCACTCCCGCGCGTATTTTTATTTAATTGTGTCAACAAAATTGCGTAAAAATCGATGCATCTGACATGTTTTTCCTTAAAATTCGGGGCCGGACCGCGCTGGAAATCAAACAAATTCCAGCGCGGTTGACCTCGCTCGGCGACGCTGTGGTGGGAATGGACGAGTGAATGCTTATTTCTATAGCGCCGTCTGAACATGGAATGAAACGAAGATGGAAGATTAGGCCGAAAAAACATGGCGTAAACCTTCACTCGAGTGAACTGTCTGATTCCCGCTTAATCATTTACAAACTTCACTGAGAAGTCTCAATTAAAACCTGTGGAAAGTTAATAAGTATAAACAATAAGTATAACAACACTAATCGTTAATTTCTGTATTTCATTCGGCCTATTTTACTCGGAATGACACGTCTGAACATGAAATGAAACAAAAGTGAAACAAAGATGGGAACATTCGCTCGAGTAACCATAGAGTAAACCTTCACTCGAGTGAACCGTCTGAATCCAGCCTTGCCATTATAAATAAGCTACCGATCACATTAAGCGGTGTCTATTGTGCGTCAAATAAAACAATGAGTAAGAAAAACACGTCGAAAAATTTGTTTGGACTAAATTGTTCGGTTTAAAAATAAGAACAACGGCATGTAAAAGCGTGTCGTAATAAAATTATTTATGCATTATGCTAGAAAATAAAAAGCAGCTCTCAGCGCTTGTGGTATTTGCAGTTGCGGTTTAGCATTCCGAAGTGATAAGTAGGTAGGTGCCTATTTAAGTACTTATTTAACATTTAAAGAACTTAGGTACCTAGCTTGAAAATTTCCTAATAAAACAATATTTTGGCAAATATTAGGTGAGAGGGCAGGTGCTGCAATACTTATTTCTTATCGACTTAATAATTTATGTAAATATTTCACTAACCGCCGCACTTTAATAAGTCACAATTTTTAAGATTTTACATTATATTATTCATTCAATTTAACACAATATTGTGCTTATTAGGACCTGTAGAAAGATTATTTTCTTTACCAGATTTTTTTCATTTTCCAACAAGAAACCGTTTGTCTGATGATCCATTTAAAAATGTAGTGTTCATAAAAGAAAAATTTTCTTTTACTGATAAATAGGCTGTGGATTATTTTTTTTTTTCTCACCAAGGGGGGGATCTAATTTTTTTTAAACTGCTCTCGTAATTAATGTATGTCCCCTAATTTAATTAACATATTTTAGTTCATGATTAATGTTCCACAAAATTATTATATACGTACATCAGATGTTTGTAAAAGCACACATGGGCATATATTAAAATAAATAAATAACGTTTCTTTTTCTTTATTATTTGTAAAAAAAAAAGTATTACAATCATAATAGTTGTAGAGTTTACAGTGTATAGGTAGCTCCATATAGAGGTTTCCTAAGATTTTAAGAGGACCTTCCTCTTCTCGTTTCCGTTCATATGAACGGAAACGAGAAGAGGAAGGTCGGGAAGGCTAGCTATTTAGATCTAGCTACCAAACACAGCTAGAGCCATTTCAAGCTAGGTTTCTATTAATCTTTAACCTGGGCGATATTGAGAGTGCCTATACCGCTCTAATCTCTTATCTTTGCGTTGATTACTCATAGCATTTATAATATTTGTATAGCACAGTTTTGTTTTATTTCACTTCAACTTAGATGTTTTATTGTGCTTAACTATAATAAACTTAAAAATAATCCTGCAGTGCTCCTTACGAGTCCTTACAAAATATTGATCAAATAATATTAAACAATTCAAAGTATTGCCAAGAGAACAAAAAACTAAAAATAACAGGGCTGTCACAGTCCTGTGGCACAGGACATAATAGACAATAACGGGGCTATAACAAGAACATTAAGAAATAAGAGATCTTACTAATCTTATCTTACTATCTTACTAATATTATAAATGCGAAAGTTTGTATGGATGTATGTATGTTTGTTACTCTTTCACGCAAAAACTACTGAAAGGATTTGAATGAAACTTTACAATAATATAGCTCATACATCAGAATAACATATAGGGTGAAATTTATAAAGCTAGCTATTTATTTTCAATATATAATTTCAAATAAATTTGAGAATGACTTTTTGCAAAACAATGATTGTTAAATCAAAATTCTGTTTTGTAAAATATTTAAATTAGTGAATTTATTTGAAGTACTCGCCTAATACTTTGAATCCAATTATGAATTATACACATTTTAAGTAAATAGGTTAATAATTTTGGTATAAACTTAGATGAGACCTAGGAAAAGAAAATAGATTACTCGAAGTTCTAATCCTACGCAGACGAAGTCGCGGGCAGAAGCTAGTAGTAAATATTTTGACAAAACATAAAAGTACAATAATGAGGAAACCGAAACCAAACAATTACCGGAAACTTGAGAACATGGCTTATACACTATTATACAGTATATTGAAATTGAAATACCTAAAGCCCGTTTAAATTCAGCCAAATTCTGGATAATTAGTATTAAACGGGCATATGTCCGTTAAAAATAACAAAAATTGTACAAACCTTGCAAGAAAAATCCTAAATATACACTTTGCTTTAAAAATATTGATAAGATTATCAAAATTTTAAATTCACCTCAAATCTACGATATTAATTCGTACCTAATAAAAACAACACAGTCACTTCACAATCGTTGGCCAACTAATAAGTAAGTACCTGAACAATTAAATTGAAGTTGAATGGCTGAATATATAATAATTTCACTTTCATTTGTGAATACCAATCAGTTTTATTCCGAATTTGAATCTTGCACTCGGCGACTGAGCACTGATCGGCGATATACTGAGTATGGCCACACTGGGACGGTTGACACTGCATCGACTGCTTAAAAACAGATCCGAATTGGATATTATAATTTTTTCAATCATGGAAATTTAAAATGCTGTTAAGTACAATATATCAAAAAATGAGTGAAATATGTCATTTTCTCCGACTTTTTTCGCGTCATATAGTGTAAACACTATATAAAAACAGTCTAGTGTAAACATGGATATCTATCTATATTATTGTCGTGTCGGTACGTTTTCCTTTTTTAATAAGCTACTTCTTAAAGTACGGCTGGCGTAGACCAGCGGTAGGGCGGTAGACTCCCATTCCGAAGGCCGCGGTTCGAACCCAGCGTGCGCAAATAAATTTTATTTAATTGATTTGTGTTATTTCAAAATTAATTATTTAAAATAATATATAATATATTGCGGCACGTTCCAGAGTGGAAGATACTCTTAGTATCAACCTGGTGTAAGACCGCCATTCAGAATTGAAACGTTGCTTGAAATGTTATCGTTACGTTAATGTTACGTTATTATCCTCAAAACAGGCTTGTCCTAGTGAGGTTAATATTGAAATGTGAACAATAATACCTACCATGTAAAGAAACAATAAATAAATAAATAATAATAAAAATGGCTTTAGCCGTGTTTAGTGACTAGATCTGGATAGCCAGGTACTTCCCCACGTTCCTCTTCCTCGTCTCCTTCCTTTCCCAACTTACCTTCAGCCTCATTACTTACCCCAATTGGGGATGCCATAGTCTCACTGGCTCCAAACGGGAGCAGTTGGGACTCTTGTGAGGTATTCACTATAAAAAATAAAAAAAATTAGGTAGGACCTTCCAATAATCGTTAAAATTGACTAGTTTGGACGCTATTAACAGAGGTTCAGCTATAAAAACTAAACAATGTATTTTAAAAAAAGCAAAACGTACAGACTTCTAATATAGTTAGGCAAAAAAAAGTTTAAAATCGGTCCAGTTTAGAAGGAGGAAAATGGGAGAAAAAACCTCGATTTTGACGATTTTATTTAGATATTTTCAGCCTGATTTGGAGTTGTCCCTTTCGCTCAGTATTCGGATGAGTAAGAGAGACAGTGACAGCAATAGTATTTGTACTACGGTACGTATATATTATTATAGAGATAATAAAAAAATAAAAAAAATTATTTCACTTTAGAAATGAAATAATTTAATTTTAATAACAATTAAATGAAAATGTCTATTATGAAAAAGATTGAGTACTCGATCTTCTTTCAGGAAGAACAGACACTTTACAAACGCTTTACTAGCTTTAAAATATGACTGTAAGCGAAAGAGAAAGATGCGTAAAACATACATGCGACAGAGAAAGGCTTGGGCGGGGAGGCATACCACTTTTCGGACCTTAAACTCGCCTAATGCGACGATTTTAGTATCAATTCAGTATCATTTTAGTTGTTATTATTAGTCAACCAATGTTTGGTTCTTTTCATTAGTTTCATCACAATTATGTTTTAAAACCCAGACGAAATTATTTAATGACATTTTACAGATTAACGTAATAGGTAAAAAACCATGTAATTTTTTTTAACATACTTTAAAACTTATATTTAATGTACTATGTATATCTTATAAACAAATAAATAAATAAATAAAATAAAAATCAACAATAATTTATTTCTGAACACTGTTTGCTGACGTGGCAAATATTAACTTGGACCGTAGTGCCTCAAAATTAAGAGCGATTGACCAGCGGCTGAGAATAAAAGTTTAAAAATGCTTGCAACTGTACAGGGAGGTTCCAATGAGAAAGATCGATTATTCCCCATACCAAATTTTAAAAATTAAAAATTTAATATCGATTTATTTCATTAAAAACTTGCTTAAATATACATACATTCAAGTAAGCTATAAAAATGCTCAAAACGCACGATGATAAATTATTAAATATCGTATACTTCTTGTAAGTATTTTTTGATCATTGTATTTATGATTTTTTAATAATGTCCGAACAAAATAAGTGTGTAAAAAAAATTGGAAAATTTTTATTTTGTTAAGACCTTAAATAAATAGAAAAACTGAGGTATTTTTGTCACAAAACACATTCTCGGATTTATTTTTTAATGATTTTAATTAAACTAAAATTAAAATTCTTAAAACTGTCTTGCTAGATAGATTACGCATTGATTTTTTTTTTGTTGTATGATTATATGATTTGAAATTTGTGTTGTTTAATAGAATCTATCGTTTGAAAATTGAACAAATCTGCCAACGACCAACGGTACAACCTTAGTATATTAAAAATAAACTTAGTTTTTCAAAATTTTAAAACTGCGTGTACCAGATAAAAAAACAATCTTTCAAAAACAATTTTTTTTTTTGTAAAAAATTGTCAATACGTCTAGAATTCTATTTAAAAATGACTAATTTCCGGTCTTTTCTGGTAATAATACCCTCTTAACTAGGTACCTCCCCTCTTATCCCCCACAGCGCCCTTGAGGTGATTTTTCACAAAAACGGCGCTATACAAGTCATACAATTATTATTATTATTATTATATTAATTTTCCTCTGAAATTTAAATATTATTGGACCCCCTTAATTTTTTTCTATTTTTTTTGTTGGACATAATAAAATAATAAAATGAAATAAATAAGTTCTCATGTGCACGTGTGAATTTGTGACGTTGTCTCCCCACTATTCCAATGATAGTGCCAGTGGCGATGTGTGAAAAACATTTTTTTTTGTTTTTAATAAGTAAATAATATATTATCGGACAGCAAAACGACATGTACATTTTTACTTCAAATAAGCTCAGGAATCGCTGGTTAAAATCCCTCGGGTACGTCCTGTGTATAGGTATATATATGAGCTCTAGCGTTATTAAATTTGTACAAATTTGTTACGTATAAAATTTTGTAGCGCGAGATGTTTTGAAAAATGTGTACATTTTATATAGTTAAGCGGCATGAGGGGAGGGGAATCTGGAAGGGGGAGGGGATACGATGGAGAGAGGAGGGTTTCGAGGGAGGGGGGACGAGGGAAAGGGAGGAGGGAAAGCGAGGAAGGTGAAGCGGGAGGAGAAGGGAACGCGGGACGTATGGGAAAGGACACACAGAGGAGGGGTGGGGGACGAGGGAGGGGCAAAGGGAGGAATTGCAAAGGAAGGGATTTCAAATGAGACATAGTAGCTGTAGAGCAGTGGTTCCCAAACTCTTTTGGGCCACGGACCACTTTTCATAGTCAAAATTTGCCCATGGACCCCCGAGAAAAGGAATGCGTGATCCTGCCAAAATTCCTGAATTAGCAATAAAACCATCCATTCTGGGGGGGGGGGCTAGAGTATTTGAAGTTATGAATTATATATTTTACTTAGGACGTAAAAATCGCAAATAATTTGTGCATTGGTATTGGAAACCACTGGCCTACATTGATATATAAAGCCAAGACAACATATTTATTCTTTACTATCGAAACCAGATAAAATTTCGTGGACCCCCACATACAACTTGTGGACCCCCATTGTTTTATCACGCCAACATAGACCCCCATCGAGTCTCCCGTGGACCCCTGGGGGTCCACCTGCACCACTTTGGGAATCACTGCTGTAGAGGATAGTAGGGAATAAATTTGGAAAATCCATGCTATTCACATGGACTGCTCACGCGTCGGAAAACCTGCTGATTTATTTTATTTTTTTTTATTTTAATTTCGTAATATGAATACCACATAAGAGTCCCAATTGCTCCCGTCTGGAGCAGTTAGGACTCCAATCGGGATATGTTGTACGGCTGAAGGTAGCGAGGAGGGGAAGAAAATGGATCAGAGGAAGGTGGGGAAATACCTGGCTATTCAGATCTGATTACCAAACACGGCTAAAGCCATTTAAAGCAAAGTTTCAATTCTGAATGGTGGTCTTGCATCAGGGCGATACTGAGAGTATCCTCCACCCAAGATCGTGCCGCAAATATACTATATATCGTCGTTGCATATTTAATACGAACAATGTGACGGTTTTGACAAAAATGATTTAAATATAAAGTTCTTTTTTTCTCTACCTTCTACAATTTGAGCTATGTAAATATATCAAATATTTAAGGAGCTACAAAATAAACCATGTGAGGACAATCGAAATAGTACTTGATAAAAAATTTAAAAAGTCAGATACTCCGCATACGACTATACAATTCAATTGCCTTGGTACGTACATAATATTAACATCATTTTGTGATGCCTAGCTGTCAAAATTGAATAAATTTAAACTAAATATTTTGACATTATTATGGTATTTAAGATTATGACGAAAACTGTACCTAAATAGAATATGAACCATGTGAGAAAAACTGTGCATAGAATACTAAGCACGTGAGAAAAACGCGTTAAAATTCAATTTTCTGGCATAAAATAATTAATGTTTGCCATAAATATATTCTTATAATGAACGAAATATATTTTTCCTAATTTAAAAAAAAATAGAATTGTTATTTTCCGTTTCGTAATTTTTTTTAAACAGTTTTATCGATTTTCTCAGAATGTGCTCAGTCTCACATAGTTCATATTCTATATGCAACGACGATATTATTTTTAATTAATTAATTGTGAAATAACACAAATTAATCAAATAAAATTTATTCGAACCCGCGACCTTCGGATTGGGAGTCCAGAGCCTTACCCCCGGACCATACCGGCCGTCATCCGTGTATCCAAAATCACTGCAATAAACAGATTTATTTAGAAATAATTTCGAATAAATTCAAGCTGGCTGGCGCGGCGTGTGGATGATATCGGTTTAGCAAAACCGATTAAATTTCAAAAGAATTTTTCGGTAACCTGGTTTTTAAACTCGCATACAGTATACAACAAAATCAAAATACCACTAACAGTTTATAATTAAAATAAGTTTTTTATTTAAAGTTTTTTTTATTCCATAAAAAAAGAAAATAACATTTTCATTTACTTAATTAGAATTTAAATTAAATTACATTACAGTAGATTAAATTACATTATATTATCATACAATATATTATCATACAATATTATTCACTTTCACTATATTGTTTTTTGTGAATAAAAATGAATAATTTTTTTTTAATTTACACACACTTTTTTCGTTTTTAATATCATCTGGAAAACAATTGTAGAAATTGCCCCCCTCATAGCTGATTGATTGCTTACCGTAGTTAGTATGAATAGTGTTTAAATGTTTATCGTGTTGTCGTGTAAAATGTTTGTGTACTTGTGACGTTTTAATGAATTCTGTGTTTGTATGTATGAATTTATTATTTATTTTGTATATAAGGAGACATATATTGTATTCGTATAGTTTTCTTAATGTTAACAGTTTGGTTTCCAAATATAGTTTTTTTGTGGATGTTTTGGATTCGTAGTGAAGTTTGTTGATTAGTTTATGTTGAATTATTTGTAATTCATTAATGTATGTTAAATACGCATTTCCCTAGATTTCAATTAAGTAATTTAAATGTGAGTGTACGAGACTATAATATAAACTTGTTTTTAATTTAATTGGTAATAGATAAGATAATCGGCTAAAAACGTTAATTAAGGGTGTGATTTTATCTTTAACATCTTGTATATGGTTTTTAAAAGTTAGATGCTTATCGAAGCACAGCCCAAGATATTTTTCCTTTATCAGGATTTGCAAATCATTCTTTTCAATTTTTAAGGGTACGTGGGGAGGAATTATCTTACGGGTTGAGCTTAAAACCATGTATCCTGTTTTTTTATGTTCATTGTTAGGATATTTGATTGGAGCCAACTGCAAAATTTTTATAGGTCACTTTGTGCATTTTCTAGTAAGATTTATCAACCGCCATAATATGCTTTCTGTTTGTATAATCAGTAAAATGCGTGAAGGGATGATCGGAAAATTAAACGTAGGTATGTGTGTACCTGCCAACTTAATAAAATCGATTTATACGCACGTCACATCTTGTCCGTTTCTTTAAGGAAATGCATTCGTTTGTTATTCCGATTCGGTTTAAGTATTGTTAAAGTAATTAAATACAATAATTATTTATAGATGAAAGAGCGTGTGTGTCATGGTATTCACCTAACTTACATTTTTAGCTTTGGACCTGTTCTAAGGTGAATAAAAAAATATATGTTTTACGATGTAACAAAAGATTTTGATAATCTAAAAATTGTTGCATTGTAGATGCGTAATGTTCGGTCTTATTTTTTAATTGTGATATCACCCACGAGTCCCAACTGCCATACGTCAGTGGGATAATCGCATCATCCTAATTGGAGAATGTTGTGAGACAATAATAACGAATTCCTAAATTTCCCGATTTTCTTGAGTTTGTCTCTTTCTATGGGCAATATTTCGAACAAGATTACTGTGTCCACAATTAGAACAGATATTGCATGTAAAAATAATATCATATTATGTAAAATAATGCGAATGAAAATTCTTGTACAATAAATAACAATGAATTTTTGTTAGTTTTTTTTACTATTTCATCTCGCTCTTTCTCGTCGATCTTTTCTTTTTAACCTAGGTTATCCTTATGTACCATTTTTATTATTTTTGTTAACTTATAATATTTTTATAATATAAACCTAATATTTTCAAGCAGAGACATAATACACCGTTGTTGTTTCAGAGTGCCAAAATTTTACCTGTTAAGGCACAAAATAATAATTCAGCATATATTTACCCCGCAGCATAAAGAGAAATTAGAACATAAATACAGCACTAGATTCACGCGCAACGACGGGTTAATAGTTCCGAAATTTAATAATAAGTACGGACAGAGAACGTTTGAATACAACATACCGAAGATATTTAATTTATTACCTGACACTATAAAACAATGTAATTCTATGAATAAGGTTAAATATATGGTGAAAAATTGGCTATCGGAAAAAAAAATTATATTGTGTATGAAAAAAGTATGAAAAAATATTATCTGTAGATATAAGATGTAAATTATGTATTTATATTGTGTATGAAAAAAGTATGAAAAAATGTTATCTGTAGATATGAGATGTAAATTATGTATATATGACTAAATTATAAGCACCTACTGACAAGCCAATTCATCAATTGGCTTAGCGGGACTTGTGTGTTGATTTATTTATTATAACTATTCTTTCAATAAAAAAATTTAAATAAATCTTTACTTTCCAATTATTTACTTCTTCTTTGCGTGCCTTATCAGGTCCCCCGACGTTGGCGATCACCATGGTGAATATTTATCTATCTTGCGCTGTCCGGAATAGCTCCTCCATACTTCTAATACCGGCTCACTCTCGTACATTTCGCAGCCAAGACATTTGTCTCCTGCCTGGCCATCGGCGAACCTCCATATTGTCTTTTCCTTTGTCTTTGTCTTTTCCCTCCATATTAGTTGGAAGAAGTGATATTTCTCCCCTCGAAGTATATGACCCAGATATGAAATTTTCCTGACTTTTACTATTGTGAGTTGTTCTCTTTCTGCTCTAGTCCGCCTGAGAATTTCTATGATGGGGATCATGTCGGTCCATTGGACTTTGAGCATTCTCCTTGGTATTTACTTTCAATGTCTCACATCCATACAGCAAGACCGACCACACACAGCATTTTAACATTCTCTGCCTTAGTTTTAAATTAATATTGTCATTGCAGAATACGGGTTTCATTTTACTGAATGCAGTTATTGCTGCTTCAATTCTGCGCTTAGCCTTCTACACCTGGGTCAAGAGTCTCTGTGAGAATGCTGCCGAGGTATCTAAATCTTTCCACCTTTTCGATATTGCAACCATTTAACGGTATCACGTCGTCCAAATGTCATCCATTTAGTTTTATTGACGTTGATTGTGAGGCCCAGTTGCTCACCAGAATTATTAACAAGATTAAATAGGTCTTGGAGGTCATCGATACTGTCAGCTGGTAATACAGTATCATCTGCATATCATAATTCCGTTGTTCTTCAGACCCTTCTCGGTGTTACTTAGGGCTCTTTTAAAGACGTAGTTGGAATAGAGATTAAACAATAGTGGCGACAGGATACAGCGTTGTCGTACTCCACGATGAATGGCGATTGCATTAGATCTCTCATTCCCATGACTTATTTCTGCTGTTTGGAACCAATACAGATTTTTAATGAAATTCTGGTCTTTGGTGTCAATGTTACAATCCGCATATTGTTTACTTTATTTTTTAATTCCTTACTTTCCCTAGGTATCTACGTACGTAAGTAATAATATTCTTTACAAATACTTAACCGGAATTCATGTGAACTTCTAGTGATTGAAACAACCTTTTAATTTCACAGAAATATAAATAAAAACACAAGAGATTATCTAGAATCTATTTCTAATTTATTTAAATATATAGGTAAGTATTAATAATATAATTTAACGACAACTTTCAGAGTTTCCGATGGTCATGAAGGTCTTAGTTGGAAGTGGGGTAGACAAAGGTACTGATGGAATCCTTTCCCAGGGAATTGCGCGCCACGCAGGTGTAGAGGCCCATGTCGGACCAGCCCAGACCCTGGATGACCAGCTCTCCGGACTTCAAGATCTTAATCCTGGGATCTAGGCTGCTGATAACCTCATCGTCCTCATCCATCCAATAGACCTCCGGCCTCGGGTACCCGGTGATCTTGCAAGGCAGCACCAGGGTAGATCCAGAATTCTCAACAACTGTCTGGTAGAAGGACACGATCCTCGGCTTTGAGGGGGTATCCTGATAATCTTGGTTTAGAAGAAGATACTCGCTGAGGTTTGAAGACTTTCCAGTGTGTGTGGTGTGGACTACGGTAGTTGTGAAGTCTGTCTTTGATCCTGCACGAGCCAGACATGTGTAACTAGCCTTGTTCATTAGGTTATCGATGATAAGCCTGGAGCGAGCCATCACGACTCCGGTGTCACTTCCTTCTATCAGCATATTGTTCTCGTAGTCTTTAGCTTCTGTGATTGGGACGTTATCTCTAAGCCAGGTGATGACTGGAGCTGGACTGCCAGACGCCGCACATTCAAGTTCTGTTTTAGACCCAGCAGCGCGGCGAACTACAGGAGGAAGATCTTTTGAGATCTTGACCCAAGTTGGACGCACAGGTTCAAACCTTACTCCAGAATTAACTTCTAGAGAATTGTCACTTTGGTTGTCGTCATCTTCGTACAGCGGAATGGACGCTGCACTCTGGAGTACTAAAAATGCGGTGAAGGTGAAAATATAAACTGCCATCTGCATATTGATGGTGTGTAAACAATGAAAATGACTCAATAGTGAAATATGCTATCAAACTCTGGTTGTTTGATCGTTGTATTGATGACTGTTCGATGGTGTTTTTCGTCGAAGACTGATACTAACTTTGGAAAATTGTCTCCCTTTTATACCAAATTATCTGCCTGTGATCACTGATTAACCCCCTCTCTTGGAAGAATAAGGCTCGACGGGGAGGGGTGGTTATGTTGTGGGCAGTTTTATGCTTGATAACAAGTTAAGTGCTTTATCGGCGTTAATTTGTTGTTCACATCTCATGAAAAGATACCCCAAGGTAATAATTAAATGGGTAGGTATCTACCTGCTTACTTTTTAACCCTTAAAACTATTGACTAATCCTAAATCCCTCAAACAATATATTTAGCGTAAAATGTGATGTGATGAAGGATTAGCGGCGGAATTAACCAACGATACCTGAGTGGGAATCCGACGCGTGTGTCCACGAAGCTACCAATCGGTAATATCAAACAATCGTAATATACTAGTAGTTACGTATATACAAAGAATTAGACATTCTATTATCTGTTTTGTTTGTTTTAAGAACGTCGTATATGTACAATGTTTTCGTGATAACGAAGAAATCATTAGAAAATTACTCTCTACCGATTCTATTTTAAAACGAAAAATCTATGTGCCGAAAAAGCTAAAACTGAGCAGGGAAGTCTGACCTCGTGAAATTTACACAGCTTTTTTAAGAGTCTCAAATTACCACAACTCAGAATTGAAAGTCTGCTTGAAATGGCAATAAATAGCCGCGTTTAGTGATCAGATCGGAATAGCTAGCTGTTTCCCAACCTTCCCCTTCCCGCTCCCTTCAGCTTCAACCCCACAACATACCCCAATAGGAAGTGACATAGTCCAACTGGCTTCGGACAGTTTGTAGCAGTTGGTATTTGACAGCAAGACTAGCAAGAAAATCACCATTCAGAAATGAAACGTTGCCCGAAATGGACTTTAGCCGTATATGGTGACCAGATATGTATAGCCAGGTACTTCCCCACCTTCGTCTGCCCATTTCATTCCCCTTCCTGTTTCATCTAGCCTCACAAAATACCTCAATTGGGGATGCCATCGTTACTTGAAATGAGTTCAGCCGTATATGCTGACCAGATATGTATAGCCAGGTATTTTCCCACCTTCCTCTACCCATTTCCTTTCCCTCTCTATTTCATCTAGCCTCACAAAATACCACAATTGGAGATACCATAGTCCCACTGGCTCCAAACGGTTGGGAACAGTTGGGGCTTGACAGCAAGAATTTCAGTAAATAGTTTGCTTGTGATTTCAATTTTCATTCATGAAAAAAAAAATATTATCCTATTAGCTGCTTTTAGTGTTCCCGCGGAAACGGCACGGTGGCGGGAATGGTTGGCGCCATCTCATTTCTTTTACACGAGTGAGAGAGAGGCCAGAAAATGATTACCTTTTTTCCTTTGAAGGAAGCAGACATACGTATATCGTTGTCTTATCCTTTGTCTCACTCTTAATTAGTGTGTAAGAAAGAGCTGCAGCATTATTGTGGTAAAAACAATCTCTATTGCCCTTTTGTAACGCGCTCAATCATAATATAGTTTGTTAGTTATTATTCTACAAATAAAATCTGTAAAAAATCCCGCGCCGGGCCTTCCAGCCAGGAAATTCCACAAAGGAAATGGGCGCTATCTCATATCTTATCATGGATATGTTTAGTGACGCATTCTCACTCATGTTTCGCAGGAATACCTAGTTCCCATGTAGGTACTCTACAGCAGGCCTGGCCAATAGGTCGATCGCGGGCTATAATCCAGTCGATTGCGAAACTACGTAATTACCTCAGAAAACCGTTCTCTTGTTCCGAATGCAATTATTTTTTTCTGTTACCAAAAATCACGCTTGCGGGGTGCTCTCATGAAGCCGCGATTTCGAGATAAACCAATTCTGTGTTCGGAATGCAATTTCATTTTCTCGAACTTCGCACAAAAAAACTTATATTGATTGCACATAAAAAAATTATTGTTTTTTGCTTAGGTTATATTTGTACAATAAAGAAGAACTCAAGAAATGTAACGTAGGCGTGTTTTGTGATGGTCTGACGTTTATGATGATTTTGAGTTTGCAGGTTACATGTGAAAGTGAACCCTGTCTCTGGTACAGTACTCAGATTACTCATAAAACCCACCAAATCAATTATAACGCAGAAAAAAGTGTAGTGAATTATAAAAAACTTCAGTTAAATAAATAAATAAAGTTCTTTGTTCCATGATGTATAAGTACATATATTATTATTTATATTGACAACATAAGAATTTTATAAATAATGGTAAATATGAAACTAGAAATAAAAAAAAAATATAATAAAAAATTTAAATAAAATCAAAGCATAGAAACGCAGGAATCCGTCGGATCTTAGTTTGTGGGAGCCAGTGTCTTTCTCCAATGGTCTTCTGTGCTCGATCCTGATGTCAGACGGGATTCTATGATGAGAATATTTCTGGAATGGTTTATCCTTCTCCTAGTCTGGCAATCCTGGTTCTTAAAAAAAAGTTTTTGCAACGGTGCCTTTGTAATAAACTTCACGTACGAATTATTATGCTATAAATTGACATAGGCCGTAAGGAATATTATTTTTCTCGTGGCCTCCTAGCCTCCTACTAAACAAACCTCCTACTTAACAAAATAATTGTTTTCATTTGGACATTCATTAGTCCAATTAGACGTTTGTTTTGTACAATCAGACAAAAGTACAGTAGCTAATTTCATAACGCCAGAGCTTACAAAACCATCCCTGGCATGCACACATCAAAGCTAATTTCAACATCGAACAACATGGCTCGCAAATCCCATATAAAAATTTCGCGAAAATTTTCATACAAAATGGGCTGAAACAAAAGCGAATCGAATTAGTGACGCTCCCTGGCTACCGAAAAAGAGCCTTGCAGTCGGTTAAACTTCAGGGGCAGAGTGTTCGTTTTTCGCCTGTAGGACCCCCACTGAAAATTTCTTGCGACAGACATTAATATGTATATATATATATATATAATATATATATTGATGTTTTCTGGGTCAGCAGTAGGATATTTCAAAATGTCAACTAATGTACCGGACCGTTATGCCTTCCGGTGTTATTTTATAGCATATTTATAAATAAAAAACAGACTCGTCTAAAGAATATTTGATTTGTGGTGTATTTGATATATAGAAACAAATATGAGGCATGAAAATAAATTAAAATTGCTGGATTGAAAAGGAAATAAATAAGTCAGTGGCGACATTGGATTCCATCCAAATCAAAGTGTTTAAATGAACATAAATTCGAGTGTTAAATTTCATATTGATCTTCGTTCAGAAAGTAACCACTAATTTACGAACATTGTTTTTAATTTTGATGTTAAAAATAGGCCCTTTGACCGAAGTACTTTTTAAAGTTACATTATTATTTTTCCGAACAATCTTGGAGTTGCCACTTAAAACCATTTATAAGATTGCAGCGCTTTGTTTTTCTACAATTTCTTGACGGACTGGTACACTTGACTACTGAATTAAAATTAATAAATAATAAACTAATTTAACATAATAAGTTCAAGATGAGGAGAGTGGATGATATCAGTTTTGCTAGAAATATCAAATTTCAAAGAAATTTCCCCGAAAAATTTTCAGAACTTGGTTTTTAAACCCGCATACATTAATTAAAAATCAATTCAGAAGTACTACGAGTAAAAAAATTACACAGACGTTGATTTAAAAAGGTAATCCCAAGGTTCGTAGAAAATGTACTTTTCGGAATAAAAACGCATCGAGAATGAATTTTTCACGAATGTTAATTTTTGAAGATTTTGTTATTGATTCCTCTTCAGATCATAATTTTTTATCAGAATCCAAAATGTCAGTCGGTTCGGCCCAGTACAGCCCGAGAAAACGGCTTTCAAATCCGAGCCCTTGGGAAAATAGTGTATTTTTTCGAATGATAGTTTTTGAAGATTTTGTTACTGATTCCTCTTCAGATTATCATTTTTAATATACTGGCGATTTGGCGCAAACGCAACAATATTTATGCCAATTTTTCGATGGTTGATCAAATATTTATTCAAGACAAGTTTTTACGTAAACTTTAAAAAAAAAATGTGGGTATAACCAGACAATACCGGAAATTTGTCCTTTTTAAATCAAATTCTAGATGTATTGACTCTTTTTTGCAAAAAACATAAATTTGATTTTAAAAGATTGTTATTTTATCGTATAAGACGTACACGATATTTAATAATTTATCATCATGCGTTTTGAGCATTTTTATTGCTTACTTGAATGTAGGTTGAATGATATAAATCGATATTAAAATTTTAGTTTAAAAAATTTGATTCGGGGAATAAATTATATAGATCTTTCTCATCGGAACCTCCCTGTAGAGTTGCAAGCATTTTGGAACTTTAATTCTCAGCCGCTGGTTAATGGGTTAATGGGTATCAATATAACTTAAAAATGAGATGTTTGGTTTTAGAATAATATTAACCTACAAATATTTTATACACAACCAAGTTATTTTTAAATATGTAGATGTAGATCAATCGAATTGTTTGTGATTGTATTTCAAGTTATTTTGTGATTTTTGATTATAGTGTGCAGTATCTGGCCCTTTGATGAATATGTTAATATACTTTGGTAAAGTAATTTTTCGCTCTTATATCTCCATAATTCTTGAAGCCGATTTCTAGCCAATTTATGAAGAATGTCTAGCCTTTTTGTTTTCCAATTAGTAATAAGTAGACATCGGATTATATGCACTAACAAAGTGCCAAAATATGCATGCAAATATGCCCTAAAAAAGGCCGAAATATGCACTAAAAACCCTTGATATGTCCAAAATATGCATAATGCAAAATCAAAAAACCTTTTTTATTTTTATATATTTTAATTAAAGAAGGTAAAAAAACAGCGAAATATTCTTAAAATTATGCATAGTTTTTGTGACCATATACAATTAAGTATTTTTCCAAATTTTCGGTCGAAAATTTGTGACGTTTGTTACCCAGTATTAATTTTGTACGCCTAAAACGACCTCTCTACGGCCAACTGTTGTCATTTATCAAAATTAAAAATTTGGCATACTTCTGGAGATTATTATTATTTATTTTTTTATTTTTTTAAAGAAAGACAAAAATTTCCGGGTTACAAATAACCCAACAACATTTGTAAATCTCCTACTACCACCACACTAAGCGGAAGATGTTGCTTGTGTTGTGATGGAGGACTTAGCCAGCCGAGGAACCGAACACGGAACGCCTGGGTGGGACCCAAACGCGATGGCCACTCCATCACTGACCGGTCAATAACAGATACCTGTTTAGGCAGGGTATGGACCTGTGCCGTTGATGTAGGCAATAATGTTCTTCATGTCTTCCAGACACTTTTTACGAATCTTTTCTAATATTGAATTACTAGGAAGGGCGTTGGTGAGTAAGATCATTGTTTCCAGTATTTCTATTGATTTTAATAGAGGAAGATTTTTTGGTTCTAATTTTTTTATGGCATCTGGTAACTTGTGGAAACGTGTTGAGATGAGGGCGATATTCTTCAGATGCGTAATCAAATGCTTGCTTGCTTGACTGAATTGCAAAGGCCTCAGAACTGTCAAATTTACCAGCGAAATATGCATGATTGGGAAAAAAGGCTAAAATATGCGTTAACCCCGTAATTAGAGAGTTATATGCATTTGCATATAATCAGATGTCTAGTAATAAGTATACTGGTGTATATTTTTTGACGTAAGAATGTAAACTCTCATTGCCCCAGAGATGTTTTGTTCATAATTGGTACAATTGGATTACTCCGTGAAATCATTATGTCACGAGAGTGTTCCATAGATGTAGAAGTGACGAAATTTATGTGTATATACAAGGTGGCGCAAGAGTTGTGTTGGTGCCTTGCATTCATCCTTATGTACATAATTCTACCTAGAAAATCCTTTTTTCTTCCTTACCCACATTGTCGACTGAACACAACAAAATGTCACAGTATTTATCAGTTCGACTTAACAACCTCTTCCTGTCAACATGTCAGTGTTGAATACGGAGCCGTTATTCGACCGTTATATGAAAAGAATAATTCAATCGTGCGCTAGTGAGTTCAATTTGGATCTGAGAACCAGCAGATAATTGAAAAGCGAAGGAAGAAAAGCGGTAAGTCGACAATCCTCTCTTATCTATTTTCCTTCCGCTTTGCGGGACCGATTTCTGTCCCGAACAAGTTGTCACCGATGTTCTTTGGCTGTAATTTTTTTTATGAATGAAAAATGTTGGTTCTGCTTTTGGATTGTGTTTATTTCATGTCTTAATTTTCTTCCTATTAAGTCGAGAAAATGATATCGGTAAATTGGCCGCTGCCAGAATTGTGACAACACGGGCCCGATTTATGGCCTTTTCCATCACCCTTCAGGCGATAGGTTTTGGCATTCTTGACGTATATTCTCTTTGAGTAGATCTAGCACACTCGGTCGATAAGGATTGATAGGATAACTTTCGGTAATTTCTGATGGTTCCCTAGAACAACTGCAGATTGATATCGTACAAACAACATTTGATGTCGAATATATGAAGGACACATAGTCATTGTGAACTGTCACTTATTCGTTGGCGATCTGCAGTCACGCTAGGGAACTATGAGAAGTTACCGAAAGTTATCCTATCAATCCTTCACGATCGAGTGTGCTAGGCCAGAACTCGTAATTTCTCAAATAGTGGGTCACTGGGATAAACTTACCTAAATGCACCTCACTTTTTGTCTGTTTGGGAGGCTGGAATGGGTACCGCCGCCCCGGGAACCATTTATTGGATAACCAACACCTCTGCCATAGGTCACCCCAAATGGTTCGCTACGTTTGGTGACTTAGCAGGGGTGACCGGGTTCACGGGGTTTATTGTCTAGGTCTTGGCGGCGGATGATCTAAACACACAACACCTCAGATTCCTACCCAACCCTCATACCTTTTTTCTTCCCAGAATTTCCTCTCCTTCCTTTCCTTAAAAATACCCTCCACACAGCATCCCCAAGGCATGAGGCCCTGAGGGATATTATTTTTCTCAGGACCTCCTGTGTGGACCTAATCTAACAAAAAAAAAGTTCCCTTGGAAATGCAAATGTTTATTATTCGAGTCCGGTGAAAGCATTGTTAAAATAATTATTTATAGATTAAATAAAATATTGGGTAATGGTGTTACTACATTTTTGGCTGAGTTGGCATCGCATCTGGTTGCCTCTGGTTATTCAATTCCTCGGCTGGCTAAGTCCTCCATCACGACACGATAACATTTTTTAACCCTAGAGAAAATATTGTTTTTGCATAAAATAGATATCAACTACTAGCGTGTCGGTACTTTTTGTTTTTTTTGATAAGTTACTTTTTATAGAAGTTATGACCTTCAAAAAACGAATAAAATTGACTGGTTTAAACGCCGTCAAAAGATATTCAGTATACAAACCAGACAATATTTTTTAAAAAAAATCAAAACGTACAGACATAGAATAGTTTTTTCTTATGTAGTTGGTAAAAAAAAATTGAAAATCAGTCCACTTTTGGAGGAGAAAAGTGGGGAATACAAAACCTCCATTTTAGTTAGGTGTCAGTGCATTGTCCCTTTCGCTCAATATCCGGTGGAGTAAGAGCAACAGTGACAGCAATATTTTAGTAAAATCTATTTCTGCACCACCGGGTATCATCTTAATCGTGTAGAGTCCCAAATGCCCATTACATTCCCAATCAGTGAATGTTTTTAGACCAAAGAAACTCGGCAGAATGAGCCCCTTTCTGTTTACATGTGTAATAGGTTCATTTTCGGACGTGCTTGATATAGGACAGATATGCCATTAGGTAATGTTATTGGTTATAAAAAAATAAATCATTTGTAAAATAATACATAATGCGAATGAATAAAACCATTTATAATATTATTTTGTTTAATTGTTCAATACTGTTTTTTTGTTATATTCCTTTCTTTTCGTAGGAACACGAACATAAAAATATATTTTATCTAAGAAACAAGCTTGCATATCAAGTTCTAAAGATAAAACAAATTTAATTTGATAGAAATATGAATAAAAACACAAGAGAATTATCTAGAATCTATTTCTAATTTATTTAAATAAATAGGTAAGCATACATACAGTACGTGTGTAATATATATCAATGACGACTTTCAGAGATTCCTAAGATCATAACCTCAGTTGGAAGTGGGGTAGACAAAGGTACTGATGGAATCCTTTCCCAGGGAATTGCGCGCCACGCAGGTGTAGAGGCCCATGTCGGACCAGCCCAGACCCTGGATGACCAGCTCTCCGGACTTCAAGATCTTAATCCTGGGATCCTGGCTGCTGATAACCTCATCGTCTTCATCCATCCAATAGAACTCCGGCCTCGGGTACCCGGTGATCTTGCAAGGCAGCACCAGGGTAGATCCAGAATTCTCAACAACTGTCTGGTAGAAGGACACAATCCTAGGCTTTGAGGGGGTATCCGGATAATCTTGGCTTAGAAGAAGATACTCGCTGAGGTTTGAAGACTTTCCAGTGTGTGTGGTGTGGACTACAGTAGTTGTGAAGTCTGTCTTTGATCCTGCACGAGCCAGACATGTGTAACTCGCCTTGTTCATTAGGTTATCGATGATAAGCCTGGAGCGAGCCATCACGACTCCGGTGTCACTTCCTTCTATCAGCATATTGTTCTCGTAGTCTTTAGCTTCTGTGATTGGGACGTTATCTCTAAGCCAGGTGATGACTGGAGCTGGACTGCCAGATGCCGCACATTCCAGTTCTGTTTTAGATCCAGCAGAGCGGCGAATTACAGGAGGAAGATCTTTTGAGATCTTTACCCAGGTTGGCCGCACAGGTTCAAACCTTACTCCAGAATTAACTTCTAGAGAATTGTCACTTTGGTTGTCGTCATCTTCGTACAGCGGGATGGACGCTGCACTTTGGAGTACTAAAAATGCGGTGAAGGTGAAAATATAAACTGCCATCTGCATATTGATGGTGTGTAAACAATGAGAATGACTCAAGAGTGAAATATGCTATCAAACTCTGGTTGTTTGATCGTTGTATTGATGACTGTTCGATGGTGTTTTTCGTCGAAGACTGATACTAACTTTGGAAAATTGTCTCCCTTTTATACCAAATTATCTGCCTGTGATCACTGATTAACCCCCTCTCTTGGAAGAATAAGGCTCGACGGGGAGAGGGGTTGTTTTGTTGTGGGCAGTTTTATGCTTGACAACAAGTTAAGTGCTTTATCGGCGTTAATTTGTTGTTCACATCTCATGAAAAGATACCCCAAGGTAATAATTAAATGGGTAGGTATCTACCTGCTTACTTTTTAACCCTTAGATCTTCTGAACTATTGACTAATCCTAAATCCCGCAAACAATAAATTTAGCGTAAAATGTGATATTTATTTATTTATTATTAATTTTCAATGTCCTGATGGGATTTTACATAATAAGTACAGTGATATATATGTAATTCAATGTTTAAATAAGAAATATAAACTTATAGCAATTAACATTATAAAAATGGTAGGTATAAAAGTAAGTAAAAAATATTATATTATAATAAAAGAGAAAAAGTAAAAATAAATTAAACAGAAACCAGTTTTTAAATTGCAGATGGCATAAAAATAATAATATATAGTGTAAGTTAATATTAGAAATTTACAGATGAGTAATACAAGAAAAAGTTTACAATACAGAAAAACAAAAGAGAGTAACAAGTTTTTACATTATAGATAAATAGAAATAATACAAAAATATGTGCAACAGCTCCTACATTATAAGAATATGCTACATCAAAATAGTATGGAATCTTTTAAATAACAGTAGGTACTGATTTCACATTCTGACATGAATGATTTAAGTATTTCATGTTTGTATTGTATCAGCGATACATTCCATACATCTACGTGCGAATACATATTTCCCAAGTTTTGAATTCTCTGTAGTGGTGTATTGAATTGGGCCCTGGTCGCAGTATTACTACAATAAAATGGTAGTACTGACCTTGTATTTCTGGCTGCCACATTAAGATTTATGAGCGATAAGAATTCAGGGCTATCAATTATATTATGCAAGATTTTAAATAGAAATATTAGATCAAAAACAATTCTCCTGTCACTCAAATTTAATAGATTAGATAATCGTAGTAGAAAATGGTATTTTTTTTGTTCTTTCGGTATTTTTAGTTTATAATTTAAAAAGCTTAGGAATTTTTTTTGTACTCTTTCTATTATTTTTCTGTTTGTGAATGCACGTTATAGTGGGGAGACCATACAGTTGAATTATATTCAACCTGACTCCTCACTAGTGATGTGTACAGAAGTTTTAATGTTTTAATGTTGGTGATATGATGAAGGATTAGCGGCGGAATTAACCCGCGATACCTGAGTGGGAATCCGACGCGTGTGTCCACGAAGCTACCAATCGGTAGTATCGGGTAATATCAAACAATCGTAATATACTAGTATTAGACCATTCTATTATCTGTTTTGTTTGTTTTAAGAACGTCGTAGATGTACAATGTTTTCGTGATAACCAAGAAATCATTAGAAAATTACTCTCTACCGATTCTATTTTAGAGCGAAAAATCTATGTGCCGAAAAAGCTAAAACTGAGCAGTGAAGTCTGACCTCGTGAAATTTACACAGCTTTTTTAAGAGTCTCAAATTACCACAACTCAGAATCGCAAGTCTGCTTGAAATGGCAATAAATAGCCGCGTTTAATGATCAGATCGGAATAGCCAGCTGTTTCCCAACCTTCCCCTTCCCGCTCCCTTTAGCTTCAAGCCCACAACATATTCCAATAGGAAGTGACATAGTCGAACTGGCTTCGGACAGTTTGGAGCAGTTGGTATTTGACAGCAAGACTAGCAGCAAGAAGATCACCATTCAGAAATGAAACGTTGCCTGAAATTGACTTTAGCCGTTTATGGTGACCAGATTTGTATAGCCAGGTACTTCCCCACCTTCGTCTACCCATTTCGTTCCCCTCCCTGTTTCATCTAGCCTCACAAAATACCTCAATTGGGGATGCCATCTTGAAATGAGTTTAGCCGAATATGCTGACCAGATATGTATAGCCAGGTACTTCCCCACCTTCCTCTACCCATTTCCTTCCCCTCTGTATTTCATCCAGCCTCACAAAATACCACAATTGGGGATACCATAGTCCCACTGGCTCCAGACGGTTGGGAACAGTTGGGGCTTGACAGCAAGACTTTCTGTAAATAGTTTGCTTGAGATTTCAATTTACATTCATGAAAAAAAAATATATTATCCTATTAGCTGCTTTTAGTGTTCCCGCGGAAACGGCACGGTGTCGGGAATGGTTGGCGCCATCTCATATCTTTTACACGAGTGAGAGAGAGGCCAGAAAATGATTACCTTTTTTCCTTTGAAGGAAGCAGACATTTATTTACACATTTATTTACACATATACGGCACAACATGTGCCATTAACATAATTGACATAACATATAAATAGTACAACATACGTATATCGTTGTCTTATCCTTTGTCTCACTCTTAATTAGTGTGTAAGAAAGAGCTGCAGCATTATTGTGATAAAAACGTATCTCTATTGCCTTTTTGTAACGCGCTCAATCATAATATAGTTTGTTAGTTATTATTCTACAAATAAAATCTCTCCAAAGCGGGGTATTTCCATCAATGAAATCTACAAACAAACTACCATTACTCCAATATTTAAATCTGGAAATCCGGAAGAAGTAAACAATTACCGACCCATATCAGTTATCTCCAACATAGCAAAAATTTTTGAAAAGATAGTTAAAAAAAGGATGAACCAATTTATAAGCAGTAATAAAATAATTAATGAAAATCATTTCGGTTTTATGGAAGGTAGAAGCACTCAGGATGCAATTGCAAAATTAACTAACCTTGTTCATAATTCATTAGATAAATCTTTAAAATGCATTGGAATTTTCATAGATCTCAAAAAAGCGTTCGATAGCCATATCACATGATAAACTTATTAGGAAATTAAGAAACATTGGAGTAAATGGTACAGCTCTAGAATGGTTAAAGAGCTACCTTTTTGAACGCCCTCAAGTCGTAAAAATCAACGATATATTTAGTCAACAAAAAACAACTCACTTCGGCATACCTCAAGGTACAGTCCTAGGACCATTACTGTTTATCATTTATGTAAATGACATATTCATTCAAAGATTAAATGGAAAAATAATATCATATGCTGATGACACTGTCATAATAATTGAAGGTTGTGATTGGAATACTGTTAATAACTTAGCAAATACTGATATTAATATACTGAAAAATTGGTTCGACAAAAACCTCCTCTCATTAAATACTGATAAAACCAAATTTATCCCATTCTCTATCAATAAATTTAGATTAAAACCAGAACTAAAAATTATATTCATCAACTTAAATGTAACAGAACAAATTGCAATCAAGCATGTTCAATACTTAGTCCAACTTCTGAAATTAAATATCTTGGTATATATATAGATCAACATTTTAAATGGAAAAAACAAATATGTGAACTTGTCAAAAGAATTCGAAAATGTATTTATATATTTATAAGACTAAGAAATATTCTTAGATTAGAAAACTTAAAAATAGTGTACTATGCAATTGTTCAATCTATATTACAATATGGTATTATTGGTTGGGGAGGAACTTATAATAATATTTTAAATCCACTTAAAATTGTTCAAAGATTGATACTTAAAGTAATTTTGAAAAAACCATACAAATTTTCTACTGAAATTCTCTTTTCAATATTCAATGTACCTACAATAGACAAAATATATAAAAAATATTCAATTCTACAAATTTACAAAGAAGTACAGTTAAATAACTTACCATTCCATTCATCAGCAAGATATCAGAATACTATCAAAATCCCTAAATTTAGTACAAAGCACACACAAAATACTTATCTCTATGTAGGTATAACATATTATAACAAACTACCATTATATCTGAAAGTTATCGAAAATATTCAGGAATTTCAGCAAATATTAAAAAAATACCTAAAACAACTATAAGAGTCTATATCTCACTATTATTATTATTTCTTTCAAATCCTTTATTGATAAATCTTGCATTTTCTTAATTATGCCTTGTTCTTTGCCATATTGTATTATTTACTTTCACATATGATATTGTATAATTGAAATATAATTGAACTAACATTCCCTCACCAAACACAAGAGCCTTGTCTCTTTATGGTGAGGAAAAGCTATTCTTATCCACTATTTAACCACTGTATAAAATGTAAAAATTATGTATTTATTGTAATAAAAACCTTTAAATATTAAATAAATATTTTTTTTTTTAAATCCCGCGCCGGGCCTTCCAGCCAGGAAATTCCACAAAGGAAATGGGCGCTATCTCATATCTTATCATGGATATGTTTAGTGACGCATTCTCACTCATGTTTCGCAGGAATACCTAGTTCCCATGTAGGTACTCTACAGCAGGCCTGGCCAATAGGTCGATCGCGGGCTATAATCCAGTCGATTGCGAAACTACGTAATTACCTCAGAAAACCGTTCTCTTGTTCCGAATGCAATTATTTTTTTCTGTTACCAAAAATCACTTTTTCTGTTACCAAGCCGCGATTTCGAGATAAACCATTTCTGTGTTCGGAATGCAATTTCATTTTCTCGAACTTCGCACAAAAAATCTTATATTGATTGCACATAAAAAAATTATTGTTTTTTGCTTAGGTTATATTTGTACAATAAAGAAGAACTCAAGAAATGTAACGTAGGCGTGTTTTGTGATGGTCTGACGTTTATGATGATTTTGAGTTTGCAGGTTACATGTGAAAGTGAACCCTGTCTCTGGTACAGTACTCAGATTACTCATAAAACCCACCAAATCAATTATAACGCAGAAAAAAGTGTAGTGAATTATAAAAAACTTCAGTTAAATAAATAAATAAAGTTCTTTGTTCCAGGATGTATAAGTACATATATTATTATTTATATTGACAACATAAGAATTTTATAAATAATGGTAAATATGAAACTAGAAATAAAAAAAAATAGAATAAAAAATTTAAATAAAATCAAAGCATAGAAACGCAGGAATCCGTCGGATCTTATATTGTGGGAGCCAGTGTCTTTCTCCAATGGTCTTCTGTGCTCGATCCTGATGTCAGACGGGATTCTATGATGAGAATATTTCTGGAATGGTTTATCCTTCTCCTAGTCCGGCAATCCTGGTTCTTAAAAAAAAAGTTTTTGCAACGGTGCCTTTGTAATAAACTTCACGTACGAATTATTATGCTATAAATTGACATAGGCCGTAAGGAATATTATTTTTCTCGTGGCCTCCTAGCCTCCTACTAAACAAACCTCCTACTTAACAAAATAATTGTTTCCATTTGGACATTTAGCAGTCCAATTAGACGTTTGTTTTGTACAATCAGACAAAAGTACAGTAGCTAATTTCATAGCGCCAGAGCTTACAAAACCATCCCTGGCATGCACACATCAAAGCTAATTTCAACATAGCTGGCTCGCAAAACCCATATAAAAATTTGTCGAAAATTTTCATTCAAAATGGGCTGAAACAAAAGCGAATCGAATTAGTGACGGTCCCTGGCTACCGAAAATGAGCTTTCGCAGTCGGTTAAACTTCAGGGGCAGAGTGTTCGTTTTTCGCCTGTAGGACCCCCACTGAAAATTTCTTGCGACAGACATTAATATGTATATATATATAATATATATATTGATGTTTTCTGGGTCAGCAGTAGGATATTTCAAAATGTCAACTAATGTACCGGACCGTTATGCCTTCCGGTGTTATTTTATAGCATATTTATAAATAAAAAAAACAGACTCGTCTAAAGAATATTTGATTTGTGGTGTATTTGATATATAGAAATAAATATGAGGCATGAAAATAAATTAAAATTGCTGGATTGAAAGGGAAATAAATAAGTCAGTGGCGACATTGGATTCCATCCAAATCAAAGTGTTTAAATGAACATAAATTCGAATATTAAATTTCATATTGATCTTCGTTCAGAAAGTAACCACTAATTTGAACACTGTTTTTAATTTTGATGTTAAAAATAGGCACTTTGAAGTACTTTTTAAATTATTTTTTTCCGAACAATCTTAGATTTCAGCGCTTTGTTTTTTTACAATTTCTTGACGGACTGGTACACTTGACTACTGAATTAAAATTAATAAATAATAAACTAATTTATCATAATAAGTTCAAGATGAGGAGAGTGGATGATATCAGTTTTGCTAGAAATACCAAATTTCAAAGAAATTTTCCCGACGAATTTTCAGGACTTGGTTTTTAAACCCGCATACAATAACTAAAAATCAATTCAGAAGTACTACGAGTAAAAAAAATACACAGACGTTGATTTAAAAAGGTAATCCCAAGGTTCGTAGAAAATGTACTTTTCGGAATAAAAACGCATCGAGAATGAATTTTTCACGAATGTTACTTTTTGAAGATTTTGTTATTGATTCCTCTTCAGATCATAATTTTTTATCAGAATCCAAAATGTCAGTCAGTTCGGCCCAGTACAGCCCGAGAAAACGGCTTTCAAATCCGAGCCCTTGGGAAAATAGTGTATTTTTTCGAATGATAGTTTTTGAAGATTTTGTTACTGATTCCTCTTCAGATTATCATTTTTAATACCCTGGCGATTTGGCGCAAACGCGACAATATTTATGCCAATTTTTCGATGGCTGATCAAATATTTATTCAAGACAAGTTTTTACATAAACTTTTTTTTTTAAATGTGGGTATAACCAGACAATACCGGAAATTTGTCCTTTTTAAATCAAATTCTAGATGTATTGACTCTTTTTTGCAAAAAAACATAAATTTGATTTTAAAAGATTGTTATTTTATCTGGTACACGCAGTTATAAAATTTTGAAAAACGAAGCGTATTTTTAATATACTAAGGTACCGTTGGTCGTTGGCAGATTTGTTAAATTTTCAAACGAAAGATTGTAATAAACACACATTTCAAATCATATAATCTTACATTAAAATTAACCAATACATTAACTAGTAAAGCCAGTTTTCAAAGTTTTTATTTTAGTTCATATAAAATTATTAAAAAAAAATCTTAGTTCGTGTTTTGTGACAAAAAATACCAGTTTGCCTATTTATTATATTATAGTATTTCAGATTTTTTACACGCTTATTTCGTTTAGACATTATTCAAAAATCATAAATACTTATGATCAAAAAATACGTACAAGACGTACACGATATTTAATAATTTATCATCATGCGTTTTGAGCATTTTTATTGCTTACTTGAATGTAGGTTGAATGATATAAATCGATATTAAAATTTTAGTTTAAAAAATTTGATTCGGGGAATAAATTATATAGATCTTTCTCATCGGAACCTCCCTGTAGAGTTGCAAGCATTTTGGAACTTTAATTCTCAGCCGCTGGTTAATGGGTTAATGGGTATAAATATAACTTAAAAATGAGATGTTTGGTTTTAGAATAATATTAACCTACAAATATTTTATACACAACCAAGTTATTTTTAAATATGTAGATGTAGATCAATCGAATTGTTTGTGATTGTATTTCAAGTTATTTTGTGATTTTTGATTATAGTGTGCAGTATCTGGCCCTTTGATGAATATGTTAATATACTTTGGTAAAGTAATTTTTCGCTCTTATATCTCCATAATTCTTGAAGCCGATTTCTAGCCAATTTATGAAGAATGTCTAGCCTTTTTTCGTTGTTTGTTTTTGGGGTGTTATGCCGTGTTGTGCTACCTCCTTCTTTAGCCGACGTTTCGGACAGCGTTGCAGTGTCCATCATCAGGGCAGATCCGCCTTTTTGTTTTCCAATTAGTAATAAGTAGACATCGGATTATATGCACTAACAAAGTGCCAAAATATGCATGCAAATATGCCCTAAAAAAGGCCGAAATATGCACTAAAAACCCTTCATATGTCCAAAATATGCATAATGCAAAATCAAAAAACCTTTTTTATTTTTATATATTTTAATTAAAGACGGTAAAAAAACAGCGAAATATTCTTAAAATTATGCATAGTTTTTGTGACCATATACATATATATATCTAAGTACTTTTGTCACCCAGTATTAATTTTGTACGCCTAAAACGACCTCTCTACGGCCAACTGTTGTCATTTATCAAAATTAAAAATTTGGCATACTTCTGGAGATTATTATTATTCTTTTTTTTAATTTTTAAAAGAAAGACAAAAATTTCCGGGTTACAAATAACCCAACAACATTTGTAAATCTCCTACTACCACCACACTAAGCGAAAGATGTTGCTTGTGTTGTGATGGAGGACTTAGCCAGCCGAGGAACCGAACACGGAACGCCTGGGTGGGACCCAAACGCGATGGCCACTCCACCACTGACCGGTCAATAACAGATACCTGTTTAGGCAGGGTATGGACCTGTGCCGTTGATGTAGGAATTAATG
Source organism: Limnephilus auricula (assembly GCA_951813805.1). NCBI lineage: Eukaryota > Metazoa > Arthropoda > Insecta > Trichoptera > Limnephilidae > Limnephilus > Limnephilus auricula. The sequence continues at coordinate 9,117,234 of OX638410.1, forward strand.
TTCTTCATGTCTTCCAGACACTTTTTACGAATCTTTTCTAATATTGAATTACTAGGAAGGGCGTTGGTGAATAAGATCATTGTTTCCAGTATTTCTATTGATTTAAATAGAGGAAGATTTTTTGTTTCTAATTTTTTTATGGCATCTGGTAACTTGTGGAAACGTGTTGAGATGAGGGCGATATTCTTCGGATGCGTAATCAAATGCTAGCTTGCTTGACTGAATTGCAAAGGCCTCAGAACTGTCAAATTTACCAGCGAAATATGCATGATTGGGAAAAAAGGCTAAAATATGCGTTAACCCCGTAATTAGAGAGTTATATGCATTTGCATATAATCCGATGTCTAGTAATAAGTATACTGGTGTATATTTTTTGACGTAAGAATGTAAACTCTCATTGCCCCAGAGATGTTTTGTTCATAATTGGTACAATTGGATTACTACGTGAAATCCTTATGTCACGAGAGTGTTCGATTGATGGGTAGATGTGACGAAATTTATGTGTATATTCAAGGTGGCGCAAGAGTTGTGTTGGTGCCTGGCATTCATCCTTATGTACATAATTCTACCTAGATAATCCTTTTTTCTTCCTTACCCACATTGTCGACTGAACACAACAAAATGTCACAGTATTTATCAGTTTGACTTAACAACCTCTTCCTGTCAACATATCAGTGTTGAATACGGAGCCGTTATTCGACCGTTATATGAAAAGAATAATTCAATCGTGCGCTAGTGAGTTCAATTTGGATCTGAGAACCAGCAGATAATTGAAAAGCGAAGGAAGAAAAGCGGTAAGTCGACAATCCTCTCTTATCTATTTTCCTTCCGCTTTGCGGGACCGATTTCTGTCCCCAACAAGTTGTCACCGATGTTCTTTGGCTGTAATTTTTTTTATGAATGAAAAATGTTGGTTCTGCTTTTGGATTGTGTTTATTTCATGTCTTAATTTTCTTCCTATTAAGTCGAGAAAATGATATCGGTAAATTGGCCGCTGCCAGAATTGTGACAACACGGGCCCGATTTATGACCTTTTCCATCACCCTTCAGGCGATAGGTTTTGGCATTCTTGACGTATATTCTCTTTGAGTAGATCTAGCACACTCGGTCGATAAGGATTGATAGGATAACTTTCGGTAATTTCTGATGGTTCCCTAGAACAACTGCAGATTGATATCGTACAAACAACATTTGATGTCGAATATATGAAGGACACATAGTCATTGTGAATTGTCACTTATTCGTTGGCGATCTGCAGTCACGCTAGGGAACTATGAGAAGTTACCGAAAGTTATCCTATCAATCCTTCACGATCGAGTGTGCTAGGCCAGAACTCGTAATTTCTCAAATAGTGGGTCACTGGGATAAACTTACCTAAATGCACCTCACATATTGTCTGTTTGGGAGGTTGGAATGGGTACCGCCGCCCCGGGGACCATTTATTGGATAACCAACACCTTTGCCATAGGTCACCCCAAGTGGTTCGCTACGTTTGGTGACTTAGAAGGGGTGCCCGGGTTCACGGGGTTTATTGTCTAGGTCTTGGCGGCGGATGATCTAAACACACTGAACCCCAGATTCCTATCCAACCCTCATACCTGTTTCCTTCCCAGAATTTCCTCTCCTTCCTTTCCTTAAAAATACCCTTCACACAGCATCCCCAAAGATGACATAGGCCATGAGGGAAATTATTTTGCTCAGGGCCTCCTGTGTGGACCTAATCTAAAAATAAATAAAAAAAGTTCCTTGGAAATGCAAATGTTTATTATTCGAGTCCGGTGAAAGCATTGTTAAAATAATTATTTATAGATTAAATAAAATATTGGGTAATGGTGTTACTACATTTTTGGCTGAGTTGGCATCGCATCTGGTTGCCTCTGGTTGTTCAATTCCTCGGCTGGCTAAGTCCTCCATCACGACACGATAACATTTTCCACTTATTGTCAGTGCCGGATTAGCATCTAAGCAAACTAAGCAATTGCTTAAGGCATCACGTCTTGGGGAGCACCAGAAACAGCATCAAAAAAAAAAATTGCTAGCGCATGGAAGGTAAGGCTGTTTAAAAATCCGTGCGTTCAGAATACAGTCAGCATTGTAGAAATTTAGTAAACACATATCCACATCTTAATACCGATCTAGGAACATTCATATGTCATAAAAAAACAAGTTCTAGTGATTTGCCTCGCACATAAAATTTACGCACAATTGTACAAAATAATACACTATGATAAAATTGAATCAGCGTTCCCTATTGTGGACACAGCTCTTTGTATATTTTTATAAGTAATATAACTCCACGTAACTCTTTCGTCCTTCGCACATATTTTAAGGAACGTAGCGATCTATCTCGTTGTATTAAGAGGGTACCCCTAACGTATTCCCTATTTGTCTCTCTGGATTTTAACCCTAGAGAAAATATTGTTTTTGCATAAAATAGATATCAACTACTATCGTGTCGGTACTTTTTGTTTTTTTTTGATAAGTTACTTTTTATAGAAGTTATGACCTTCCAAAAATCAATAAAATTGACTGGTTTAAACGCCGTCAAAAGATGTTCAGTATACAAACCATACAATGTTTTTTTTAAAAAAGCAAAACGTACAGACATAGAATAGTTTTTTCTTATGTAGTTGGTAAAAAAAAAATGAAAATCAGTCCACTTTTGGAGGAGAAAAGTGGGGAATACAAAACCTCCATTTTAGTTAGGTGTCAGTGCATTGTCCCTTTCGCTCAATATCCGGTGGAGTAAGAGCAACAGTGACAGCAATATTTTAGTAAAATCTATTTCTGCACCACCGGGTATCTTCTTAAATGCGGTTTTTTTAAAGACCGATACTAGATTACTTATGGATAGGGGGCCCACAAGCGTGGTTTGCTTAGGGCATCAAGTAGTCTTAATCCGGCACTGCTTATTGTGATGATAGTAGAAGATTTTCAAGTATCGTCAGGTTATTCATAACCCGGGAATGTTTATATGTCTTCAAAAAATATAAGTAACGCATGCTAGATTTAATTTATAATAATAAAATGGTTTACTTACGAGGAATTGCTTGGAACTTTAAACATTTCTTCTTTATAAAATCGGAGAAAGGACTCTGATCTAATTTGCATGTTCAAAATTATCGACGGTATTACTAACGTGACCATTTATTTTTTCCCCAAAACATCCCCAATTTGGACAACTTATAATAGCGCTGTTTCCGCGAAAAATCGTCTCAAGAGCGCTGCACAAAAGAGGCTAGAATACAGTAATTAATCTTGCAGAAGCTACCAATCGCATGGACGATTGAAATTCTAAACCCTTATTCAAGAAAACCAGAGATTTTTTTTACTAATAAACGAAATAAAGCGCTATGTTACAGTAAAGATGTTTTTGACTAAAATTAGCATGGATTTTACGAGTGAATTTATCTACTATGTATGAGGCTAGATCACAACTCGTCTTGATTACACCCCCGGGATTCTTATTTGCGCGCTTTTTTATATTTTTGTAAATCTACTGCGAGTTTCTTTCTTTTCGTAAACGAGACATTTTGACGTCCCGAAGATGTGTTCGGGGACACTGGGACACGCTGCCTGAAAACGGGACTGTCCCGGTGAAAACGGGACGTCTGGTCACATTAGGTATTACTACACATCTGTTTTGTTACAACTCATCCGGTTCAACATCCCTTCCCGTAGACTCCGAAATAAAATCAATTGCTGTTCCTCAATCAACATTCTACTAACAAACAGAAACAATGACCAAATTCACACACGGAACACAGAAATGGATTGCAAGTACAGGGCATCCCACTTGCAAAACAAATTGTACATAGACAAGAACAACCATTTTACACAGGACCTAACCCAAATGAAATAAAATAAAAAATAATGAATCATGTCAAATCTAACGTACATTATTATTATTTTAATATTAACTGTATATCACATTTTCCTACATTTGAAAAATCCAATCCAATCACCGTTCTTTTTGATTATATAGAAATTATAATGTATCTATGTAACATATTTCTGTACTATTTATTATTCCTCAATATTTATGTAATTATGTTTGTACAGGTACATTATTTATATACCTCTAGGTCTGTCTCGACCCTGGTAATATCCTACCCTAGTGAGACAGGCATCAAAATATCGCATGTATTTAAACTTTTAATGAAAATAAAAAAAAAATATGCATACCATTCTCATTTGTCCAGAATGTCGAGACTTGTCAAAGCAAATCAAAGCACCGATTTTTTGGTGTAGGCCTAAATGACTCCAAGCAGTCGATACGAAAATGTGTATTTTAAAAGCCTAAAAATCCTTCTTCATGCTTTGACTTGTAGTTATCTTCTATTTGTACTTTTATATTATTTATTTATTATGTACATCTATATAAAAAGGTTTACATATATTTTTTTGTCTGCCTGTCTCACTAGGAAATCCTAGTTTACAAATATTTTATAAATATTAAATAAAGTATATTTTTCAATAAAGCAAAAATATTTGACAAAAATTTTCAGGTTGGTAAGTAGTGGTAAGAATAATGAGATAGAGGATTATATTTGGGTGAGGTGATTAATTATTGCACGACCTTTTTCGATGATCCATTGTTTGATCAGGATTTTGTATTTGTATTATATTTTGTATTTGTATTTCGTAATATATGTTGTCATTGCTCTTCTGTTATACGTGCTCTCCCTTCACAGTCATCTTTATTTGTATTTTTCGTGTTATTACTATATTGTTAATGGACCATTTGTCCGTCAAAAAGAATATATAAAAAATTATTTACAATAGAATTTGATAATCATTTTTTTCATCTCAGATGATGTGTAAAGTACTTTCTTTAATGGTGTAGTGTCCCAAATGCCCATTACATTCGCAATCAGTGAATGTTTTTAGACCAAAGAAACTCGGCAGAATGAGCCCCTTTCTGTTTACATGTGTAATAGGTTCATTTTCGAACGTGCTTGATATAGGACAGATATGCCATATAAAAAAATAAATCATTTGTAAAATAATACATAATGCGAATGAATAAAACCATTTATAATATTATTTTGTTTAATTGTTCAATACTGTTTTTTTTTATATCCCTTTCTTTTCGTAGGAACACGAACATAAAAATATATTTTATCTAAGAAACAAGCTTGCATATCAAGTTCTAAAGATAAAACAAATTTAATTTGATAGAAATATGAATAAAAACACAAGAGAATTAATTATCTAGAATCTATTTCTAATTTATTTAAATAAATAGGTAAGCATACATACAGTACGTGTGTAATATATATCAATGACGACTTTCAGAGATTCCTAAGATCATAACCTCAGTTGGAAGTGGGGTAGACAAAGGTACTGATGGAATCCTTTCCCAGGGAATTGCGCGCCACGCAGGTGTAGAGGCCCATGTCGGACCAGCCCAGACCCTGGATGACCAGCTCTCCGGACTTCAAGATCTTAATCCTGGGATCCTGGCTGCTGATAACCTCATCGTCCTCATCCATCCAATAGAACTCCGGCCTCGGGTACCCGGTGATCTTGCAAGGCAGCACCAGGGTAGATCCAGAATTCTCAACAACTGTCTGGTAGAAGGACACGATCCTCGGCTTTGAGGGGGTATCCTGATAATCTTGGCTTAGAAGAAGATACTCGCTGAGGTTTGAAGACTTTCCAGTGTGTGTGGTGTGGACAACAGTAGTTGTGAAGTCTGTCTTTGATCCTGCCCGAGCCAGACATGTGTAACTAGCCTTGTTCATTAGGTTATCGATGATAAGCCTGGAGCGAGCCATCACGACTCCGGTGTCACTTCCTTCTATCAGCATATTGTTCTCGTAGTCTTTAGCTTCTGTGATTGGGACGTTATCTCTAAGCCAGGTGATGACTGGAGCTGGACTGCCAGACGCTGCACATTCTAGTTCTGTTTTAGATCCAGCAGCGCGGCGAACTACAGGAGGAAGATCTTTTGAGATCTTTACCCAGGTTGGCCGCACAGGTTCAAACCTTACTCCAGAATTAACTTCTAGAGAATTGTCACTTTGGTTGTCATCATCTTCGTACAGCGGGTTGGACGCTGCACTCTGGAGTGCTAAAAGTGAGGCGAAGGCGAAAATATAAACTGCCATCTGCATATTGATGGTGTGTGAACGGTCTCAAAGTAGGTATAAAAACAATGAGAATGACTCAATAGTGAAATATGCAATCAAACCCTGGTCGATTGATCGTTGTATTGATGACTGTTCGATGGTGTGTTTCGTCGAAGACTGATACTAACTTTAGAAAATTGTCTCCCTTTTATATCAAATTATCTCTTAATGAAAGCCTTTGATCACTGATTAACCCCCTCTCTTGGAAGAATAAGGCTCAACGGAGAGGGGGTGGTTTTGTTGTGGGCGGTTAGATGCCTAACGACAAGGGGAGGTTTTTTTATTGTGGATAAGTGCTTTATTGGCGTTAATTTGTTGTTCACATCTCATGAAAAGATACCGCAAGATAATAATTATCTATATAGGTATCAATCTACTTTAACCCTTAGCTCCTCTGAACTATTGACTAGTTCCCGTATACTTTACAGCAGGTCTGGCCAACAGATTGGTCGCGGGGTAAAATGGAGTTGATCGCGAAACAATAAGTAGGAACCTCAAGACATTGTGGAATACCGTTCTCCTGTTCCGAATGCATCTATGTTTTCTGGGGTCACACCATTCACATGATGCAGCGCTTCCGAGCAAAACCATTTTGATGTTCGGAATGCATCTTCATTTTTTCGAGATTCAAAACTTTAGCATCTGGTCTACTGGTCTACTCCGTTATTTTTGTTTGATTGCATATAATAACATTATTGTTGTTAGCAAGAAATGAAAGGTATACAATCGAAACTCGCGAAGTCTATCTAAGTGAAATTGTGGGAAATCAACACAAATGGTCATCACGATCCACATTTTTTAAATTCATCTTTAAATGAAAATACCAAAAAGTATTAAAGTTAGAAAAAATATGGGTATAATCTCGCGATGACTGAACACGCTTAATAGTAGGTATTAGGTACCTATTACACACGTTAATTTTTAAGAAATAATCCAAAATGTAAATAAAAAAAATCATTTCATGTATCTCGAGAATGAGAATTGGTCACTGCTCTATTGCATTCCATTTGTTTAAAATCCGGGTCCTAGATAGTCCACTCTGCCAGTGCGGCGTAGAAAATGAGACTCTTGACCATGTATTATTTAATAGTAAAAATCATTCGTCCTTTGAAGGTATTTACCGTTTACTTATTAAAATCACCCACCAATCTCCTCTTAGTATTCTATATTTGCTTTCTCAGTTCTATACAAGTTCGTAGACTTGAATGACTTCAATATTTGAGGTTTCCTATTCCCTTATATCTTTATCATTAAATTATAACCATCTTCCTTAATTTTAACGGCACATAGTACTCTTCTTAGGGTGAAATGCCTTATACACAAAAAAAAAAATAACATAATATACAATAAACGACAACTATTGGCATTCGGCGATGAAAACATTGCATTCAAAATTTCAATACAAAATATTATAGAATACGGACATAAAATTGTTGTAAATGGCTGTCAGATGTCATCCCATACGACGAAAGCAACTTTTCATTTTAGGCAATTGAAATTTTAAATGCAGTATTTTCCGTCGCCAAGACTGCAAATATTAATTTTTATAGTAATTAAGATGAATAAAAAAATATGCAAATAATGCTGTCCAGTCATCCCGAAAGTTTACCGAAAATATGATTAATTAATAAAATGATGATATAATATAATCCATAAAATACAGAAAATTATCGTTTTAATTTTAGAAATTGGGATTTTTTCAACTCAAGTGTGGAGTTTGGCGAAGAAAAATGGAGGAAGTTAAAAAAAAATCATTTTATATTTTATCAAGTTTTAAGTTAAATTTTAAAAGTTTTAAGTTGATATCTGTGAGATAATTTTGTATCGAGAGTTTTAATATTCAATAAGTTGGATTTTGTGACATCTACCCTGTACAAAAATGGAATAGGCAATTCACCCTAAGAAGAGTGCTTTGTGCTGTACAAAAATATCGATGTTTCTTTTGCTTGACAATCCCTTTCAGCCCATTTATCGGGATTTCTTGCTTTTTTGTGAGTGATAGCATAATTATCAAAATGTTCTTTCGTACTTTTAAATTAAGTTTTAACAAGTTTATTAGTTTAAATCATTATACAAAGCACCAAGTCACCACGTTCAAACAAAGTAGTGGATAGTTTGACACATACTGACGGCGGCCATGACAGTTGTCATAATATATTAATAATTGTAGATTCAGACTGGGTCGACGTACGTATGCATCGCTACGCCTAACAATATCTGGGCTACTTAGCAACCATGGATTTTCAATGAAAATTTATGTTTTAGAATCACATTGGCCACACGCATCGCGACGTGCGATGTCTGTGGCCATTTTCATAGAAAATGTATGGGTTGCTAAGCATTGTTTGGCGTAGCGATGCGTACGTACGTCGTCCAGTCTGAATCTACCTTAACTGTGCCATTTTTAACCCATTTTACAGTGGCGTTTTTGAAATTTTAAAATTCATCCGTAGATATTCTGATGCATTCAAGAGGAAAACTAATGATATGTTCCTATTGCATTTTTTTATGTTTACCAAACTCTATATTATTTGGACCGCGGGCCTTGGTTGTGCATCACTGCAATAGTCATAATATGATTATCAATTCGTGCACTGTGGTTTGTGTTTGATCACTAAAGCGCCATTCAGACGTTTCACTAATCGCTCATTTCCGCATTTCATTCGGCCTAGTTTACTCGGAATGACACGTCTGAACATGAAATGAATCGAAAGTGCCGAACACTGCCGAATGAAATCTTCAAGTGAACCGATCCAACAATGTTGGATATTTTCCGTCGGCATCCTTCACTCGCGCGCGCATGCGCGCGGAAGAGAGCAATGTGAATCGTCTGAACACCGAGTGAACTCTCAATCAGTTTGTCTCGCGTCCTGTACGGGAAGGACCATGAAAGGACGCTATCAAATCGCACGCAAAACGTCAAAATGGTATTCGTTCGGCTAATTTGTTTGCTTTTGGGAACACCTCTCATATAAATTTTTGGGTCTCCCTTATTATCCATGTATTTTATATGTTTTTTAATATATGTAAGATTATTAATTTGTAGGAAAATGTTCGTAATAAAAAAAGTGAAATCAAATTGTGTTATTATGCCATAAAAAATAAAAAGGTTTATAAGACGACAAAATACTGTTTTTTTGTTTATTTTTATTTAATTGTGTCAACAAAATTGCGTAAAAATCGATGCATCTGACATGTTTTTCCTTAAAATTCGGGGCCGGACCGCGCTGGAAAACAAACGAATTCCAGCGCGGTTGACCTCGCTCGGCGACGCTGTGGTCGGAATGGACGAGTGAACGCTTATTTCTATAGCGCCGTGTGAACATGGAATGAAACAAAATGGACGATTAGGCCGAAAAAACATGGCGGAAACCTTCCCTCGAGTGAATCGTCTGATTCCAGCTTAAGTAACGATCATAAACGGCATACCATTCGCTTGTCTGCAATATGCGATACATTAACATACAATATAATATATTTTTAAATAAATTACAATCGAATTTATGGATTTATTTAGAATTGATTTATCGGTCAAACCCAGTTTTTAAAAAGCGAGAAAAGGCAGGTAGTATGGTTTAGTTTAATTTGGTCAGATTAAAACGGCTATTTTTTTAAATAGTTAGGTTAGGTTAGGTTTCATAAGGATTTTATTATAGTGACCCAGTTTTTAAATTGTAACTGTAACTTCAATTTGGGAATGATTACCGCCGCCTCGGGACCCATTTATTGGATAACCAAAGCCCCTGCCAATCCTGCCATAGGTCGCCCCAAGTAGTTCGCTACGTATGGTACCTTAGCAGAGGTGCATGGGTTCGTAGAGTGAGGTTTGTCTAGGTCTTGACGGCGGATGCGTCAGCCCACCTGCTGCATGGCGGGCCGGATACTGAGAGACTGGTTGAGGGAGACCTTTTTACCTTTTCTCTCGAACCATAACCTTGCAACGCGGTTGGAGGGATGGATTCATACATCCGTCACTCCTGGACACATTGAGCTCAGATTACTATCACCCCTCATACCTTTTTTTCCTTCCCAGAACTTCCTCTCCATAAAAAGACCCTAACACAACATTCCCAAAAATGACATAGGCCCTGAGGAATTTTTTTTTTCAGGGCCTCCTGTGTGGAGCTAATGTAAATTTTTTTGTTTTGTTTTAAGATTCCGGACAAGAGTTCTAAGTCCTAACTTCTACCGTCTGGGGAGAGTGAGACTATGGCATGCCCAATTGAAGTTGTGTGGCTGAAGGTAGTGGGGAGAGGAAACAAATGAGCAAGAGTTGTATAATGTATTTAGAGTTGGTCACCAAACACGGCTAAAGCCATTTCAGCAACGTTTCAATTCTAAATGGTGGTCCTTACACCAATTAATTCATTGTGAATAACACGGTTTGAACCCGCGACCTTCCGATTGCAACTCGAGAGTCTCACCCCTCGACCACGGAGGACGTCTATAAGCATAGAATATTTAAATTTTCAGTGTGGTTTTATTAGATATTTTCTGGTTCGGTCCAGTTTTGATCTGGTTTTGTCAGGTAAGGTTTGGTTACTGGTTTGACATGGCTAAACCTAAACTGATTTGGGTTGGTTTGCACAGTTTGAACTAAAAAATAAAAATCAACAATAAAATATTTATTAAATTTATTTGATCACAGAATTTGAACATAAAAATATGACACATTACCATTAAAATCTTGATAGTTAGAATTGCATCCTATTTAATAATATATTTATTACATTTTAGCAAAAAATATAGTTAAAGTTTTAACACAAACATAATGTACATATTTTGTGCTTTTATTAAAGTACAGTATAGTCTCTGTAAACCGAATGCACTGTAATCCGAACCTCCAGTAATCCGAACCACCGTATATTATGTATACCGGGTCTCAGAGGAGAGTGTTGTACAAAGTTAGCGAGGGAATATAACACGGTATCCAATTTGAAATATAAATAAAAAAAATATATTTACTATGTTAATAGGTTCTGGAAAACTACAAACTTTCAAATAGTCCCAAAATCCAGCGTTTCCAGTAATTTGTTACTGTAAACAGCTGGATTTTTTCCAGTAATTTGTTACTGTTAACAGCTGGATTTGTTCGGTTAAACAGGCTCGGTTTTAATTGTTCAGTATACAGAGATTAATATTGTATATATTTTGTGAGAAAACTGAAAATATTGATTATTAAAAATTGAATTGCATTATACAGTCGATTCGGCATAATTGGTAGACATTGGGCCCAAACATTTTGTCACAAATAAGCATCTGTCCCTAATAAAGAAAGTTTAAAGTAGGTAAGAAAGAAAAAGGTATTATTTATACAAGCGAGTACCCAGCATGCGTTGCTATGTCACTCAAAGAAAAGTGTTTGTGGTAATTCTATTTATTGAAGTCCTTTTGGATACTTCAGTGCAGTCAGCGTGAGAAGTATGGATTTTCCAAATTAACCCCTGCTATCCCCTACCGAGACCATGTCTCCTTTGCAATCCCTCCGGTTGCCTCTCCCTTGTCCGCCACCCCTCTGTTACCCCTCTCCCGTGTGTCCTTTTCCATGCGTCCCCCTTCCCGTCCCTGTTCCCCTCCTACATCCCATTCCCCTGCCGCTTTCATTTCTACTTTTCCTTCCTTACCCCTGTCCCACGAGCCCCCCTTTCTACATTCTCATCTTTCCCTCCCGCATTCCCCTTACGCCGTTCTTCCATGGAGCTACTTTCAAGCGACGCGATCGCCACTCGTCTGTACCTTCCATACTATTATTAATGTTTGTGAACGCCGCTACGCGCAGCAAAAGCAAAATAGTATGACAGGTAGTGGGTAACGGCGATTAAGTCGCCTGTAAGTAGCTCTGTGAACGAAGGGCGTTACAACTTCCCCCTCCCCCTTCCTACTTTCCCACAGGTTCCACGACAACTCAATGGTATTTCACCCTTTTAAAAGTCATTAGAAGTGATGATAAAGAGAAAAAAATTGCCCATAACCTAACCCCTAACGTAACCTATTTAACCAATGACTTCTTGCACGTACGGAAAATTAAAGTAATCCACGTTAGGTATAAACAGAAACAGATCATTAACAAACATATAACAAACTAACCCTAAAATGACTTCTTACAAGCGCGGCAGTGTACTGCGAACTGACCAACTTTATGCTGATGAATGACGGCGGATGGCAAACAGTCGGCATGGGCGAAGTCTACCAAATGAACTCAGGACTCCCGTTTCGCCGCGTATCCATCCTGGAGGTGGGGGGGGGGGGGGCTGGAGACATTCAGAATATGAATTATTTATTAGATTCCGCCAGGATGTCTGTCATCCTGTAATTTTCGTTACACACAAATTCGTATGTTATAGTTGTAATTGATTATTTCAGTCAAACTGATTGTAAAGGGGTTCACAAAAATTGCAAAGTTGGCAGGAATTTTCAAACTCGTTCGCGGGCTTGTTCTTTGGTTTTGTCCCATATCCGGCTATCCCGATAAACCGGTGTACCAATTTTGTGGAATCGACTGTAATATGTTTAATTTTTTGACATCCTGTGGTGATTTCCATAAAACAGAACATGTCTCCCATTTTCATGTGCATTGGTGCTCTGTATTTTTTTTCCTGTACAATTATTTTTCAGTTTTTTTTACATGTTAAAACAGAATTAAGTGCATTTAGGTATTTTTTAGTTTATATAAACCGATGCCTAGTAATTATCAATCAAATTAAATAATGGAGCATTACATAAAAATAACTAGATGTGAATGTGACAGTGATGATGACAAAAATTCTTAATTTTATATTATAACAATCAAATTTATCTAAATTAGTGTTTTATTAGGTACATATCACAAATGTAGTAGATCTTTACAAATATATATTTTATAAGCAATAATAAAAATATCCCTGTTATATTTCAATGGCACAAGGTTTAAAATCACTGAAGAGATAAAAGATAGAAATGTGTTGTGTACGTATTAGGCCCAAAGTACAATTTTACCTTACTTCTGATCAAATTGATCAAGCATTTTTAAATATCGAAATTCTTTTTTGAACAGATATTTTATTGGCCTGCCCAAGGCCTGGGAATCCAAAGGTCTTATGTAAATTATTATCAGTTATCTTTCAAATTGGTATACATAACACTTCTAGAGATTTGCCATTCAGTGCATAAAAAATATTACAATATTCACTTTTTGATTACCGGTGGCCCTGTAGGAGAAAGAACCTCTTCTTAGTATCAATATTTGGTTTCAGCATTTGGTCAAATTATATTTAAATTAAATTAAATTATCATACCACGACCGTTACGCTTGCAATCAGAGATCACAATATAATAAAAAACTAAAAATGTTGAGATACTGATCTGGTTGGGACTGTTCAAAACTCAAAATGCCGCTGATCAATAATATTAATTTAATGTGACAAACTTCTTAAAAAAACCAACCTTTTTACGTTGTCAAGAATCATAAATGTTTATAACAAATCCTATTCAGAAAAAATCTAAGAATTTTATTTAATCAAAACAAAATAAATTAAAAACAATTTTATTTAAATGAATCGGAATGTTTAAAGTAAGTACCTAATAATTTATTAATAATGATTATTCAAATGGTTAAAAACTTCTGAGGAAATTGCTAAAAAATAATACAAAAAAAATTATAACGTCTCTATTTATACTACGGTTTGACATTTAATAGTACACGGAAATTTATCGTGTTGCGCATCCTTTAAAAGGTTTTCACTGGTAACACCAAGATAGATCATAGGAAAATGTCAGTCGATGACGTAGCTCAATTCTGATAAAGACTTTCGGCAGCAAATTGAAATATGTAATTTAATTGTTATTATTATTTTTACATTGGTCCCTTATAATGAACGTACACACATTATATTATAATTAAAAACTAAAAACAAATATTATTATGTTAATTTGCTTGACTTTAACAACCATAACCACTAAAAATTAACATTTAACCAACATTTAGATACATATAACCTCACAGAACAAGTTATTTCTAATGTGGAGCTCAGCATGGCTTAGCACACAATCCGTATATCAGTCGTAATCCTAGAGTTGACCAATTTTAAACGTTTAGTCTATGATAATTTTAATCATTTCTGTGCCGAACCAATATATTTATGTAAGTATCTATGGACTCTGTGGTTATTATCAAACAACCAAACGTCAAACGATGTTTAAATCCCTCGAAGAAAGTTCGAATTCCATGTTGATAGGTAAACTTATTTCTCCAATGTAATTTATTGCGTCCGTACGTAGCAGATCGAAACCGAAGCAATGTGAAATCTGACAGATGACAGATGTGTTTTTGCCAACAGCGCTACAGCGTCTAGCAAAGGAACTATTCTGCGGCTTACCATGGCTCAAGCGGCCGATTTCGGCGGTTTAAGTTGAGCGAGGAATGTGGTCCTTAGCAAATACTGATATACCGGCCCTTAATATTTCAAAGCATAACTTGTAAAAAGCAAAATAAGTCAAAAATACTATACGCGCGCCATCTACGAAAGCGTAGAATATGAATTTTTTTGACATTCACATTAAACAAAATTTTTTTCTCCATATTTATTAGCTGCTAACTTTTTTTTATGAACTGGTTTGTAACCTAGATAGTGTCTCGGATAAATATATCCGATACTATTTATATAATGAAATACTTTATAAATTATTAGAACAAAAATGTTTTTTTTCCATATTTACTGGAATTTTCTTTCCTGATGTGAAATAATGAAAAGTTTTAAATATTCTGTACGCAAGCAATGCATTTGTATGAGTAAGTAAAGCATTGCAACAACTCTCACTGCAATACCAAAATCTGTATCCATTATAATTGACAAACATCTGTACAAAACATAATTAACAGAGATTACAATGGCTAGCAATGCACTTAATGAATGTTACCTTCCCATTGGAAGTACAAGTCACTACGTACTATACAGCTAATATGGCACTTAAGAGTGTTTTACCAGAGAATTCCGGAAATTAGTCATTTTTAAATGAAATTCTAGACATATTGACTCTTTTTACAAAAAAACATAAATTAATAATTGAAAGATTGTTATTTTATCTGGTAAACGCAGTTTTAAAATTTTGAAAAACTAAGTGTATTTATAATATACTAAGGTTATACCATTGGTCGTTGGCAGATTTGTTCAATTTTCAAACGATAGATTCTATTAAACAACACAAATTTCAAATCATAAAATCATACAACAAAATAAATCAATATATAATCTAGTCAACACAGTCTTTAAAATTTAAATTTTAGACAAATTAATATCATTAACAAATAAATCCGGGAACGTGTTTTGTGACAAAAATACCTCAGTTTTTCTATTTATTTAAGGTTTTACAAACTAAAATATTTCAGATTTTTTTACACACTAATTTTGTTTGTTAGACATTATTGAAAAAATTATAAATTATTTTGATCAAAAATTAATTTTAAGAAGTATATAATTTTCACTAATTTACCATCTCCCGTTTGATCATTTTAATGGCAGTTCAAGACATAAATTCACCGATTCATTAGCCGCTGGGATGCGGCCGTGCAAGTTCCTGTGTTCGCGACGCTCATAATGACTACATTTTGCTTTAAATTTAAAACTAATACCGTTTGGCTTCATGGTCGTAAAAACATCCTCGCGCAGCGCTGTTAACAAAAACGGAATAATGGATTGCTGGATATTACCATACAGCTAATATGGCACTTAATGAATTTTACCTTCCCATTGGAAATAAAAGTCACTATGTACCATACAGCTAATATGGCACTTAATGAATTTTACCTTCCCATTGGAAATAAAAGTCACTATGTACCACACTAAGAGTATGGATATTAGAGAGACGGCATGTGAAGTGTGCCCGCGCGCTCCAAGTGTGCCTTTTCGAGAATTCTACCCACACGGCTGACATTGGCTGTCACCATGTAAAATGGCTGCTGTCGGAACGTATTAAATGGCCAAAAACCAGCAGCCAATGTAAGCCGTTTGGGTAAAATTCTCGAAAAGGCACACTTAGATCGCGCGGGCACACTTCATATGCCGTCTCTCTAATATCCATACTCTTAGGTACCACACAACTGGTATGGCACTTTATCATTTTTACCTTCCCATTAGGGGTAAAAGTCACTATGTTACTATACAGCTATAATAATAATAATAATCATAGTATGATCAGAGTTTGTTGTCCTGTAAGCACGCTAGGTCTCCCCGTTCTCGACATCCTCCATGAGGTCTTCCTTGAGGTTGATGACCTCCTGGATCAGCTGACGGTTGTTTTCCTGCAGCTTGGCGATGGTCTCTTTGTACTTCTTCTCCTTTAGGCGTGCCTCCTCCACCAACTGGTCCCTGGACTCGTTCCTGGACATGTAGATACCTGCAAGAGTAGGATCCAATTAGGCTTAGGACTATTAAGAGGAAATAGAAAAGATAAAATAGACTTGATTTCATGAAGACTGTTCTTCAATTCTTTTTCCGTGGCTCAAATGGTTTGGGCATTTAGGAGCAAATGAACCAAGAAAAGAATGTTAGGAGAATATACAACACAAATGTGAATGGTAGAAGAAATCGGGGTCGCCCGAGGAAGACATGGCACTATCAAATGAATCAGATACTTGAGCCGGGCCATGTCAAGAGTCAGAATAATAGAAGAGTATGTATGAGATAAAGTATGAATGTGAGTGAGGTAAGGAGTGTGCGAAAAGACCAAGTTGTTTGGCGGTTCGTCCTCTCCACCCACCCCTGCAGACAAGACGGCGTGATGGTTAGTTGGTTAGTTAGTTATTTAGTATATTTGTGGCACGTTCCAGAGTGGAAGATACTCCCAGTGTAAGACCACCATTAAAAATTGATACGTCGCTTTCTTTTGGTAGTTAGGCCCCTGTTTATTGTTTATTGTTTCTTCTTCACATTTTAGTTTTCAGTTTACAATACAATTTTTAACCTCACTAGGACAAGCCTGTGTTGAGGTTAACAATTATTTACAAAGTAACAAAATAACACAAAAGGAAAAAGGAAACAAAAATAATACTTCAAAAAACACAATAATACTTCAAAAAACACAAATAATATAGGTAAAATAAAAATGATACTTCAAAAAACAATATTGTTACACAGATAATGGACAAGCTAAAGGCCCTTGGCAGTCTTGGCACATTACAATGTAAACAAAGTAGGATGACCATTAGCGATGTGTCGGTTCAGCTGGAATGGGCTCATGAACTCGGCTCCTTTGCGTGAAGCGGATCCTACTCCTACTCCCTTTTCAATTCGACTACTCCAAGGGTACTGCTCCCGGACTCAAACCCGGACTCAGAACTCGGACTCTGTCCCAAACCCGGAACTCGGAGCCGAACCGGGAACCCGTATGGCTCCACCGGCATCCCCGTGTTCGCGCCGTTCGCGGTCCTTTCCGGTCGCGAGTTCTTCTCATTCTCCTGGTACTAGTATGAGTTGAGAGTGAGTGGTGATACGTCACAGTTTTTTGCATATCTAACGGTCGATTCTGTTTACGAACTTTACAGTGAGTGAAAGTTTTGTTTATTGTTTAAGTGTCAGTTAATATTTGATTGAATTACGTGCTTAATAATAATTAGAGGTGGTAGGGTTTTTAAAAATCAAATCTTACCCCATTATTGTCGATAGTTTTATGGATGCGAGGAAGTTTTTGGTATTTTTTAACCAATTACTTTATTGTTCGAACATTAAAGTAATTTTGGAATTTATGTAGGAATGTCAAGTTTATATATTATTTTTTTAAAGAAAGACAAACATTCCCGGGTTACGAATAACCCAACAACATTTGAAAATATCCTACTACCACAACACTAAGCGGAAGATGTAGGTTGTGTTGTGATGGAGGACTTTGCCAGCCGAGGAATCGAACACGGAACGCCTAAGTGGGACCCAAACGCGATGCCCACTCAACCACTGAGCGGTCATATTATTGGCAGTTTATTTCAAGTGACATTTTATTGACAGTTTATTTCAAACAAAATGTATGACGTCATTTTTTCTGCCAAACCGATCGTGACGCCACGAAAGCATGAGATACACAATAGACGAACCAATACATAAAACGATAGCTAAGACAGTGGTTTTCAAACTTTTTAAAAGCGCGATCATCTTTTAGCAATAAAAAAATGACATATTGGCGACCCCGACCTCCAGCGGTTTTTTAGTGTATGTACCTTTAGTACGTAGTAGTAACTCTTTACTTGGAGGATCAATGTATCCATTGTCAGTTTTTACGCGAAAATTGGTGGTAGGATACGTACAACATAAAGTGGTTAACTTTGCAGTCGGTGGAGTCGCAAACCTATTTTATATATTGTAGAACAATAACTTCTATATTAGTAGGCCAAAACAATAAATGCTATCGATTTTTTTCATTCTGAAATATTAAAGAACGTATAAAAAGTAATTGCAATTTTGGTCCTGATTCAGGTTAAAAGGTTAAGGTTTAAACCAATGAATGCTGTTAGTTTATTATCGTTCAGATACACAATATTAATAAGTATAATGTTTCGTCAAGAAAATCTTTTGTATTTTTTAAAACATCTTCAAAATTTACCAAACAATGATCTCAACAAAAAACCGCTGCATTATTCTGCAATTAAGATCGAAACTAACCTAAGTAACCACGAAATTCTATCATTTATTATAATACGCAAAAAATCACTTATTGTTTTGAACGGCTGATTCAAAACTTTGAAGAAAGACTAATTTTTCGGTTAAGACTTTTTGCAAAACAGAACAGAAGCCGTTGAATATTTTTTTAAATATTTTATGTAGTCAAAGCCCAGCAGTAAATGGGCTTGCGGGCCGAGGGTTGCTCATCACTATGTTAAATGGTGTGCACTTCACATAAATATAAGCCTTTGCGTACAAGTTCAATTTTCTTCCTTTGTTACGAGAAAATCGAAATTTAGAAATAAACTAAAATTGGAGGATGACCTCATACTCTGCGCCTCGAACATAGAGCCAATATTTGATTAGTTGAAAAGCGTGTCCGTTGCATTAATTTGTATTACTCAGGGACAATTTTTAATTTCTGTGACAGAAGTACTGTAAAATTATAACCATCGTTTGAATGTTGAAAAAAAAGCATCTAATTAAATTTATTGATGTCTCGCGACCCCCACTTTGAAAACCTCTGCAACACGATGCGTTTCTCGATCACGCGTAAACACAAAATCGGTTGTATGGGATCACGCGAGGGTCACGCGTCATGCGAATGATAATTATTGGTGTGATGGTTTGTATATCGTAGTGTGCGTTATTGGAAACATTTCACTTAGTCGAAGTCGTCGGGTCATTTTAAATAGTCTGAGTAAGAGAACGGTATTTTTTTTACATTAGGAAAAAAACCCTCTGGGCCTATGACATTCCTGGGGATGCTGTGTTGGTTTTTTTTTAAAGGAAGTTCAGGGAAGGAAAAAGGCATGCGTACCGGTGCCATATTAAATTTATAGTATTTGTACGGGCCCCACTAACTTGTCCCACACACCACCACTTATAGAAATTTAACATAAACATAATATTATTATGAATCGTTTTTAGTAATAAATAGGGGAGATTGGGTGAGAAAAACACTGTTCGCAATATATAATATTATTTTTTAAAAAAAACTTGCAGATATATATTATTTTTGTGTTTAATTGTAATGTTTATAATCGTCTTTTAAAAAATCAATAAATTATCATTTTGAGAAAATGCTGATTCTTTTAACTATTTGTATCTATTTATAAAAGTTCCGATTCAGAATTAACAAAAAAATCTTTGTGATTTATTCTTTTGATGTTTTATAATCCTGTTTAAAAAAAAAAACGATGCGAAGGCATTTTGAGTTATTTTTTATTCTTTTAATTGTTTGTACCTACTTGCATAATTTTATTTTCCAATCCGGAATTACTAAAAAATGTTACTGATGGTTTATTTTTATAAATGTTTATTTTTATATTTGAATCTTTTGTGTTTTATAATCTTGTTTTAAAAATATCAATGCGAAGAGATTTTATTAGTATTGTTTGGGGATAATTGTACCACATCGACAATTGTACCACAATGTTTCCATACAAGATTAAAAAAAAAAACTTCTATTTTTCTTGAGTTTAAAATATGCTATGGTATTAATATATATGTGTATCATCATTTTATTATATTACAATAGTTAAAGTTCTTGGTAACACTTCAACTGACGAATTCTATAAGAGTTTTCTTGTTGTCAGATAAATTGTGTATTACGTTCTATGTAATTGAAATTTTAAATAGTAGTTTTATAAACCAACAAAAAAACTGTTTTGCCTCACCGAAATTATTAGAATTAAAAAACTTTATCCATAAATTCTGTGTTTTAATTTAAATTCCGCTCCTGGTACAACTAACCCCGCGGTAGGGGTCAGTTGTAGCATTTCCCTGGATCAATTAATGCTCTTATAGCTCAATTTATATAAGATTTAGAAAAATCATATAATAAGAATTTGGTTCACAACTAAATAATCTGCCGTTGAGTATGAGTTTTTTTTTTTCATAAACTTTATACCTAAGATGTAGAAAATGTTAAAAATCAAATTGGTACAGCAGTCCCCGGTCTCCCCTACTACAACAATGATATATTTTATTTTATTTTATTTTAATTCACCATTTTTATATTGTTGTATTATTTAAAAAAATACTACTTTTGTTGGTATCTGTTACTCTGGTACAATAAATTCTAGAACTGGGATTTGCTTTGATTTTCAAAATTGGAACTGATTGTCAACTGGTATTGGAACGATTCAGACAAGTGTTAAGTTAGGTACCAAAATTATTTTATTAATTGGTAATTCTTTATTTAAATATGCATTTCCTTTGTTAAAAATGTTGACGTATGTCGTAATTTTTCGAGCTTAATAGTGTTCATTCGAAAGGTAAATTTAAAAAAAAATTCTGATCGTCTATAAAATTGACAATGTGTGTTTTTGAAGGACAATGATCCTGAGGCAAATATGTTTTTTAGATACTTCTCGGCTTCACAAATCCTACAATAATATCACTATAATATATTGAACAAAGTGTATATGTACTGAATTGTTTATAGTGTAAGGCCAAAAATGGACTTGAAAAAATAGATATTAAAACCTTTTGACTTTTAATTATTGTTAAAATTTTAATATTTCAATGTGTAAGTACCTAACCACTCCCCGACTTTATTTTTAAAACAACACGCATTTATTGATTTCTTTCGATAGAGATTATAAAAACTACAAATCCTCAACGACAATCCAAATATTCATTATTATATTTGGTTTGTTACTGCTTATGCGTGTGCTAAAATTATCTCCTTTTTGAATCACCGGAACTTGGAACCCAATACGCAATCCCAGACAGCCGGACATGTCTCGACACGAATGGATTTCGTTGAACTTCGCCAAATTGTACATGCCGAGTCCGCATGCAGGTACTTGTCTGGCTCCGGCTACGAGTTATTGTGGGGGTTCTATCTGGCTCCGGCTACGAGTTATTGTGTGGGTTCTATCTGGCTACGGCTCCGAGTACTTGTGCAGGTTCCATCCGGGTTACGGGTCTGGCTCCGAGTTCTTGGCCGAACCCGTGCGTCCCGGCTCGTTGCGCCGCAACAGCCGGCACTCAGTCCGTTCCGTACCAAAGAACTCGGACCCGGGACCTGCTCCTAGAACTCGAGTTCTTTTAAAACGAAGCACTCCTTGGAGGCCTCCGGCAAAATGCTGAACTTACCCACCTCTAGTGACCATAGTTCATTTGAATTTTGAAGGACTAAGATAAATAATAAATATATGTGTATAATATATTATGCTATTAATTTAGCACGACAAAGATGAAAAAATGATTTAGACAATAGAATATACTTTTAATTTATGAAGGACAAAGATGAAAAAATTAATTGGCCCTGTGATCCTAGCCCCCGAATTGAGGATGCCATAGTTCTTGGAAGGTAGGAAGGATGGATGGGATAGATGAAAAATATGAATAGACTCACCATTGGCGCCCAAGAAGCGCTCCTTCAGAGCGGCATGATCTCTCTCGGCCCGCCGCACTTGCGTTAGAAGTTCGTGTTCACGCGAGGCGAGCTGCCCCTTGGAACGCCGCGCCTCTCCCTGTGCGCGCGCCACCTCGCGGTGCCCCGCCTCCAGCTTCAGCACCATCTGGCGCGTGTCCTCGGCGGCCTGCTTCCTGCGCGACTCACAGCGGTCCAGCTCCTTCTTCTGCTTCTCCACCATGTCCTGAAGGAGGAACATCATCATTTCATCAGGTCAGAGAATTGGAAATTTCACTTCAGGAAACAAGTCGGATTCAATCACAACATTCTTCTGAAAATAAGCACCGCGTTGATCCAATTACTAAATTGCTGAGGTTATCTCTCTCAACATTGCATCACGGTTGAACAGGGTTCTAACTTCGCCAATCCTTATTCTGATACCAGAACTGATAATTTCGCCAACTTATATAATGTAACTCCTAGACCCCTGACGGATCAAAGAAATTTATTATCTGTTCGATACTTATTAGAAAATGTTTGTTCAATTTCAATTTCACACAAAGTAAGATAAAATTGACACTTTTATTAATTTCAGTGACTTTAGCTCATTTAAAAACTTTGCACATACATTGTGATTCGTACATTGTTACACAATAATGAAAATCTAAATATCTGTCCTTCCCATAGACAGTAAAAACAAAGGGATGTTGCATGGAAGCTTGACTGTCGCCAAGACCCAACCAAACTGCGCGAACTATTAAAACGGCTAAGCAGTGAATGTTATGTGTTTGGTGTGAAGATAGAAACAAAGGCAAGGTACCACTACAAGTAGATGCGATTTGTAGTAGTATGAGTGAAAAATATTGGTGACACTCTGTGCGCGCGGTTTCTCCCTTGTTCCTTTTTATTTTTCTGAGGTTAAAGTAGATGCAATTTGCAGTAGTATGAGTGAGCAATATTGGTGACACTCTGTGCGCGTGGTTTCTCCCTTGTTCCTTTTTATTTTTCTGAGGTTAAAGTAAATGCGATTTGCAGTAGTATGAGTGAACAATATTGGTGACACTCTGTGCGCGTGGTTTCTCCCTTGTTCCTTTTTATTTTTCTGAGGTTAAAGTAGATGCGATTTGCAGTAGTAGGAGTGAACAATATTGGTGACACTCTGTGCGCGTGGTTTCTCCCTTGTTCCTTTTTATTTTTCTGAGGTTAAAGTAAATGCGATTTGCAGTAGTATGAGTGAACAATATTGGTGACACTCTGTGCGCGTGGTTTCTCCCTTGTTCCTTTTTATTTTTCTGAGGTTAAAGTAGATGCGATTTGCAGTAGTATTAGTGAACAATATTGGTGACACTCTGTGCGCGTGGTTTCTCCCTTGTCCCTTTTTATTTTTCTGAGGTTAAAGTAGATGCGATTTGCAGTAGTATGAGTGAACAATATTGGTGACACTCTGTGCGCGTGGTTTCTCCCTTGTTCCTTTTTATTTTTCTGAGGTTGGTGTGTGTAAAACTTTGTATGACTGTGTTAAAAATGTGGAGATCCAGAAAGAATATAAGGCTGTTGTAAGCATGATAGTTAAGATTAAGAAAGGGATGCTTAGATGGTTTGGGCATGTAGAGCAGATGAACGAAGAAAGGAGTGTACATGACGTGGAAGAGAATGGTAAAAGAAGTCGGTGAAGCTTGAGGAAAACATGGTACGATGAAGTGTGTCAAATACTTGAGTCAGGGAGCCTAGTCTCTATCTCTCACAAAGTCCGTAACGCGGGTTTAGCTACATCACGAATCCGTATTAACCATCCTCTTACCGTGCTAAAAACTTTCTCGCGCTCCGGTGCTGTACACTCAATAAATATTTATGTATTGTATTTATTTAATTCAATAAATAAATGTAATGTGGAGGAATACCTAAAGTATTAACTTTATGTTTAGTATATTTACAAATATATTTCAGTAAATACAAACCGTGACCGCTTAGTTGAGAGCACCGTCAAGAATGGTTAAACAGCAAACGTGCTTGTTTGTCAAACCGAAACATAGAGACTAGGCTCCCAGGTCAAGTGAAGAGTTAGAATAACAGAGGTAAAATTATGAGAAGATATATGAATGTAAATGAAGCAAGAGTGTGTGTCAAGACAGATTTGTGTGGCAGTATTTATACCACTGCGGAGAAACGGCGTGTTAGTTAAGTTATGGTCCTTACATTCAGGAAGAAGTTGTTCTGCTGCAGCGAGTAGTTCCTGTCCTTCAGCTGTCTCCCGTTGGCAGCCACGTCCTTGTGATGCAGCAGCAGGCCCCAGGCTCCATTGGCCAGGCGGACCAGGGCCTCCATCTGCCTTGAGGGATCCAGATCCTCATACTGGTTGAAGCGGTAGCTTATACCCAGCACCGACAGTTCCTGGATACAAAAAACAGTTAGGGAATTGGATTGACTGAATGCTATTTATGAAATGATTACCTTCCTTCTTTAGTCCCACTCCAATTTTCCTGATTAACATAGCTCCTCCAATCCTTTAGTCGTGCGCTGCGTGAAGAGCCCCGAACACAAAAGCCACGTTCTGGACAGTGATATTTAATCACTCCAACTCATCGGTGAACTTCCTCTGCTTCTCCCACCTTATGACCATGAGTTTCTCCAGGTTCGAGTTCTCAGTTTAGCGAACAACGTATACAAAATATTTTAGGATATGCATGACACAATGGCTCTTCCTAGGAACCACAAAACTGTTATCCCTATTCATAGGAGCCATAAAACTGTTAGCCCTATTCATAGGAGCCATAAAACTGTTAGCTCTATTCATAATAATAATATTTGGCTGATTTATAAAGCGCCGTTTTTGTGAAAATTCACCTTAAGGGCTCATAGGACCCATAAAACTGTTAACCTTATTTATAGGAACCATAAAACCGTTAATCCTATTCATAAGAGCCATAAAACTGTTAACCCTATTCATAGGAACCATAAAACTGTTAACCCCATTCATAGGAACCATAAAACTGTTAACCCTATTCATACCAACCATAAAACTGTTAACCCATTCATAGGAATCATAAAATTGTTAACAATTGTGATCGAATTATTGTAAAAATATTGGTAAATCTTGGACTTAATCGAAAATAACTATAAATTACATACAGGTCAAAAATACAGCCATAAAAACATTTTTCTATTGGTTCATCTTCTCCGCATACCCCTGCAGTCTGCAGGAAATGGTGTGTTGGTGACTTAATTAAACCTGGTGATATGTATAAAATACTTAGAGTAACAATATACTAGAGACAGCACTAATATTGGTACAAATCGTTGACATACTCGTAAAATAAATCTCTCCCTTCACGCTCGTTTCCATGAACGTACGAGAAACAGAGACAGATGATTGCTGTCAAGAACAGAGGCGATGTAAACGGTTGAAGCCACTTTTTGACGCGGACGAACTTCATACCAGAGTCATCTGTCAATGGTTTTCGTGGTCGAAAGTGCAAATATATTGAGTTATTTACTTTAATTAAGCGAAAATTGCAAAAAAAAGCTATGGCTATATGTGCAGTGTATGGGTGCTTCAACCGAAGTTCGAAAGGATAAAAAAAATTCAGTTTTCACAGGTATTTTTTAAAGAATTCATGTTTTTTACTGTGTTTAATCTTTGATCTCAAATATTTAATATTCTTAACTACAAAATCACAAGTAACTTCCACTATTATTTAAACAATCCTTGCATTATTTGTATGTACATAATAAACTTTCGTTCTATATGCGTTTTAATGGACTTTTAATATGTTTTATTAACAAGAAA
Source organism: Limnephilus auricula (assembly GCA_951813805.1). Lineage (NCBI taxonomy): Eukaryota > Metazoa > Arthropoda > Insecta > Trichoptera > Limnephilidae > Limnephilus > Limnephilus auricula. The sequence goes on from OX638410.1 coordinate 9,143,148, forward strand.
TCTTGCTTAAATTTTTCTTAAATTATAAGAATGCAACTTACCGATTTCAGTCGGCATCTGAATGCATCTCTATCTCTTTTTCTCTCATAATACCAACATTGAATTGTTGGCGAACGGACAGAGACGAAATAATCTTCGTCGTTGCTTTTGTTTTTCGTTATACAAAATTCAGGGCTGTGCTTAAATTGGTTTTTTATTAAATATTTTACTATTTACAGATTTCCAAAGGATGTAAAAAGGCTTAACAAATGGATTCACGCAACAAATAGAGAAAATTTGAATCCTAAATACCACAGTGCTATCTGTTCGGCCCATTTTTCAAGTAAGCACTTAGACACAACTCAAACAAAGGTCAGGCAATCTAATTCAAGAGTACTCTTGGTTACACAAAAGGTTTTTATAAGTATTCAATGTCAATTTATTAAAATGAATGTGTGGAGACTGGGTGGAAATTCTTAATATTTTGACTTGTCAACTAATTTGGTCATGTCAAATGTTGGTTATGGTCATGGTCAAATGTTTTGCCATGAAGAATTTATCTTTTTTTTAATCACACTACACTGTTTTACCTATATTATATTACTTTTGTTTTTAAACTAATTTTTGATGGAACTGAACTTCATTTTATAACATTATGTAAATACAAATAAGTTTGATTGTTAATATTTTTATTTGTAATGTAATTAATATCTTTAAATAAATAAAAAAAACAATAAAACATAAATTGCTTTTACTTTTTTACGTCTCACGATAATACCTAATTTCCTTAATTTGTGACAACCCTGCATCAGTTTGCAAGCCACATCCCCTTTGGTCATCTGAGGTCCGAAACTGCTTACAACATTTCGCATAGTGAGGTCTCTACTATATTGTTACTCTAAGATAAAATACTAGCTGATACCCGGCATGCGTTGCAATGCCACTTACATAAATAAATTGATTCTCCCTGCGTGTCCTTTCCCTTCTTCCGCTGTCCCCCTTCTCGCGAACCTCCCCCCTCAAGAATTTCCCTTCCACCTTTTCCGCCTTCCCCCCCCCCCTCCCGCAAACCACCCCTCCTTCATTCCCCTCCCGCCTTTGTTCTCTGCCGCTAAACTCCATATAATATACTCATTTTTTCAAACAACTCGCGTGAGCCCTATTGCAAATTTTTCTTGCAAATTTCATAACTCCAGAACTCACCAATATAAAAACCTTCACGGGCATGTCGACAACAACTCACCAAATTTTTATCGCAATCGGATGAATAGTATAGTAAATATATCTAAATATATCAAACAGGCGAACTGTCAAACGTACGAAGTTAAAATAGTCGTTAAGTTTACTGAAATTATCCAATTTTCTTAATTTTTCTTTCTAATAACCTTCTACAAAGCTTTAAAAAAACTTTTTAAAAAAATAAATAATGAAATAGGTAAGATCGTTCTAAAGTTATGGCGTGACCAAGGGAAACAGGGATTCATTTTTATATATATAGATAGATGAAGCAGTTATAAAAAAAATTTAAATTCCTCACTTCTTCAATGGACTTCAAATACTTGGGTAGATTTTCTTCACTGCACGGTTCAAATGTAGTGCACCTTTTAGACTTGGAGTGAAGAATCAGCTCCCGTATCTCCTTCTCCACTGACTCCATATCATTTAACACGGACATGGCGATACTGACAGTAATTCCAGAACTAAAAAATAAATAAATAAAACATTTATATCCTTGTAAGTTAAAAAATCAACTTTAGGCGAGCTTTTCCAGCGTTATTTGGAAACAATAGATGAAATAATAATAAAAAAATATGTGAATACAGCGCCAGTGGGACTATAGAATCCAGAAAATCGAAGTAATATGAACACCCACAGAGCAAATCGTTCAATAATTTTCACTAGACCTACAACGCATATATGACATACAATAAATTATTCATATCCTGGTTAGTATTGCGGGTGAAAATAATAATATGCAATTTATCTCAAGTTTAATCAATTAGTGCCAATTAATCCATTGTTAAATTAAAACGAGCACGATTCCATCGCAAATTTTATTAATTTTGAGTAAACACTAATTTATATCCAATGTTATGAATACAATCACCAAAATCAAAAGTAAACATTCCATTGAAGACATTCCTTCAAGTTTTTGTTTACATCCGATGTATCTACACAACAAGTCAATTGTTCTAGGAACTTATAAAGACATCAAGCGCATTTTACAATATAATAAGTAATGGAATTAATGTACTTACCTAAAGGAAATGAACCAATTCGGCAATGGAGCGTGTCCAAGAACGAAGAATAAGAACTAGAAACGTTGCGAATCGAATGACATTTACATCGGAACACGAATCTAAATTTATCGCTTAGAAGTTCTAAAACAAACCAAACATTGAACTCACTGGAATTTCTTGTTGTTAATTTGGTTTACTTGTGTTTAATCGGTAACTTAGATAATTTGTAATCTTTTTACATTGTCAATTCCAAACATTTGAAGAGCGGCGAAACGGCGGGATCTCCTTTTGTTTTGTAAAATAGAATGCAATAATGTTGCCAGTTGAGCAAGAGTAAGAAAATTAAATTATTGTTTTGTAATAATTATTACGGTACTTAAATTATTGCCGTCCAACAAAATAATCCATTATATTATAATAATATTACGTTTTAAATTCTCTAAAACTGGATAACTAAAGACCTAAAAGTAGGAGTGAGAACGAAAAATAAATATTGGCAAAATGATTATCTTTGTACTGGCAGCACTGTTGTAAGCGTGTTTTTTTAAGAACTGGTAGCATCAACCGCCATAAAATTCAAAAATTCGAATTTATAAAACGCATACGACTGCCTCTACAACTCTACACCTACACACGTAAGTTTTTTCCCGTAAATCGCTCACGTAAGCGACTTCCGGCCAATGGGCACATTGGTTTTTGGCCATAAGTTGCTTACGTGAGCGACTTGCGGGTAAAAAATGTATGTGTGTAAAGGCAGCCTAATATCAATTTTTTCACAAATCGTCGTTGCGCAGAGCCGCGAATTGTGAAATAGCGGGTTCAGACGTTTCAGTTTTACTTTATTAACTCTATACCTACTTAAAAGCATATTGACAAGAGTGAAAGTAGACGCACTGAGTCGACGTACGCGATACACGCAATACTACGTCGTAGTTCGATACATTATACGCATTCTACGCATGAATCGCGTGTGACCACGTGGCAAAATTTTATTTACTATTTGATTCACTTGATTGTGCCATGACTTCCTCGGGCGTCGCCGACTTCTTCTACCATTAACTTCCTTAAAATTATATCTTACACATGTTACTTTCTTCTTTATTTCAATTTATTGTTTTAATATTTTTGATGCACATGAAAAGAACGAATGATTTTTCTTTAGATAAATAAATATATGTATGTATGACTTGCTCTTGCAGGTGAAGGTATCTTTGTTTCTTGGGTAAAGGAGCCTTGTATGAGGCAAGGGCGTAGCTAAAGCATTCGCTCGTCGACGGTGGTCCGTGGTCTAGTGGCAAGGCTCTAGACACCCAACCGGAAGGTCACGGGTTCGAACCCGGCGTGCGCAAATAAATTTTATTTGATTAATTTGTGTTATTTCACAATTAATTAATAAAAATAATACATCTACACTATATTTGCGGCACGTTCCAGAGTGGAAGATACTCTCAGTATCGCCCTGGTGTAAGACCACCATTCAGAATTGAAACGTTGCTTAATAATGGCTTTAGCCGTGTTTAGTGACTAGATCTGAATAGCCAGGTACTTCCCCACCTTCCTCTTCCCCATCTCCTTCACTTCCCCACTTACCTACAGCCTCACAACATACCCTAATTGGGGATGCCATAGTCTCACTGGCTCCAGACGGGAGCAGTTAAGACTCTTGTGAGGTATTCTCTATAAAAAATAATAATAAATCGCATGGAAGGGGGGTTCGATCCTAAGGGGGGGTCAAAAGAAAGGGGGAGTAGTTATTGGGAAAATTGTATGAATATTGGAAATGAATATTTGGGACCTCTAATTGGGTACCAAAACTTATCATTTACATCACATTGATAAAAGAGGTGGTAATGAAAATAATTTTTTTTTTTAAAAGAAGCAAACACATTGTGACTTGACATTTTAAATAAATGAAAAGAAAATACTTTGAATAATACTTTGAAAATATTTTGTGTCTTCACTTATCCCCCATTCCCCTCCTCCCTCCAACAACTGACGCTCTGTCCCACTCTAGTATACTGTCCCTTTCTTTATATATATGTGTACTTATGTATTTTAGACATAATTTTTGTAACAGTCCTGATGATGGTACGGAGGTACCGAAACCGGTAGACGTAAAATAAAATAAAAATAAAGCAAATAATATTGTTGTATTTTCAGGAATGATATCTAAGGGTACTATTCTCTTTTTTCCTACCCAATACCTAGTCCCTGGTATATATAAGAGGGATTGGGTTGATTAGTTCCGTGTAACCATAACGAGATAGCTCTATCCATCTATACAGGAATCGCTGGTTATAATCCATCGGGTACGTCCTGTTACATCCTGTATATCTGCATGGTGAAGTTTGTATGAAACAGATCCATTAAACTCGTACAAAAAAGTGGATATGTTCACTACAGCTATTGTCAGGCTGCGTATACATTTGCGAATCGAGACCCAGCCGAGCCACTAATATTATGCGAAAGGAACTAAGCAACCGCAAGTGGTGTTTCGCACTGTTATCACAAATATTCTTAGCAAGAATCCAATAATCCTGTCTATACGGTGGCATAGAGCTTGAGAAACCGGCTTTCCAACCCCAAGATTTGCATTATTCCTATTAATTATATTATAAAATGTTACTATTGTTTCTGTCATAATATGTTTTATAGAAACAAAAATATTCATATCTTAATATATATAAAACAAAGTCGGGTTATAACTCAAGAACGGCTGGACCTATTTTCATGATCTTTGATTTGTTGGATTTGTCTCCATCCCGATTAACAGAATAACTATTAAAACATCGGAAAAATCACGGGAAAAATAATTATGAAGAAAATAATATTTTTCATATATTTTTTATGGAACGGCTTTTCAAATAATGAGCGTTGGTCCACATAATTTGAATCAATTCGAACAGCTAATAAATTAAACACAACGTTTATTGATTCTATGGCGGTACGAAGTTTGCCGGGTCAGCTAGTTTAAAAAATATAATTAAATAAGTTAAATATCGGTATGTACCTACCATAAAACAATAAGTTTAGTGGGACGGTGAAAAGCGGTAAAAAGAGAATAGATAGTTTTAAAAGAAAACAATTTAAAAATTACTTACCATGTACTTTAAATCATTTAGCATATTATAAAAAGGGCTTATGAGATTCCGTACAAATTCAATAACTTCTTGATATAAATGCATCGTAATCTTATATTCCCGATGCAAATTTATAATCTTGTTCAATGTCCAATCCAATTTATTCCAAATAATTTCAATTGTGAAACGATATAAAAAGAAAAGTCTATGTAAAAAATCGTAGTGTGAGCCTCGTGTCATCTTGAGTGGCACACTACAAGGAATGGGAAATACAACATGTAAATATAAAGAACGGGATAAGATTAATTTAAGATTCGAGAAGTTAAAATGAACAAGGGATATTGAGTCTTTCGTCCAAAGTTTGAAATAATAATATTGAAACATCGGTGAAAATTAAAAAAAAAGAATATTGTATTGTCTGTGAAAAGTTTGAAATAAGAATATTACATATTGAAACATTGGTGTAATCTTTGAAAAGAGAATATTGAATCATCTGTGTTAAGTTTAAAATCCTAAGATTTTTTGCATCGGTGTGACCATTGAAATAATTGGTGGATAAGATTGAAAAGGAGTAACCAACATTTCTGAAAATGAATTTAGCAATTGAATCAATAGCCCCATCGGCGCTAAGACAGTGGGGAGGAGTTTCAAATATGACCGTGGTGGACAGTGTGCCCCCAGAAATGCTTTCTCTCGTCGATCCGCACTGGTAATTAAAAAGAAATTGTGTTATAACAAATAATAAAGCACTGTAAAATCAAAGTTTTTTTTTTATTTTTTTTTTTTAAATTGATAAACTAATGTTTAAGAAAAGATTTTTTATGCAAAACACAAAGGGTAACAATTATTATAAGCAATAATTATTAGCCTGAAACACTCTTCCATATTGAATAAAATCTCCCGAGAAAAGATACAAGTCGCTGACGGGACTCGAACCCACACCCTCTTCTAGCCCTCTCTCTTTTCTTAGAGCTCCTGACCGGCAATCAGAGGGGTGCGGGTTCGAGTCCCGTCGGCGACATGTATCTTTTCTCGGGAGATTTTTGCAATATGGATGAGTGTTTCAGGCTAATAATTATTGCTTATAATAATTGTTACCCAAAGTTTTTTTAATCAACAGATAAGAGCCTTATAAAACCTTTTAAAATTTACACAATCTTTATTGTGGGGTAGGTAAATGGTTTTTTTATCAGTTGTGTAAAAATTAAAACACATTTATTAATAAGGTGGTAATTGTTTATTTTAAAATTCAACGAATTTCTCATATTTTTTATTTGAGCGCCTCAAATTTTTTGAAGTGTTTGTGTTTGATTTGAATATATACATAAGTTATTATCATTAATAAAAATCTAACACATGTCTGTAATACCTAGTCGGCAAACTTTAATGCTGACCTGACGTTGATACAGAAATCGTTGCAAAAGGCGGTTTAAGGTCAAAAAAGTGGCATGCCTCCCCGCCCACGCCTTTATCTGTCGCACGTATGTTTTTACGCATCTTTCTCTTTCGCTTACGTTCATTGTAAAGTCAGTAACTGCGCGAGAACGTATCGCTAAAGTTTGGCGTGTACTATACTCAATTTGTAATGTGTTTGCCTTTTGAATAAATGGCCTTTTACATTTAATATATGTAGGTACAATGATTGGGATAGCGGAATCATAGTCAACAGACTGTAAATGGATGACAGGATAACGATGAGATACTGGACAACCTTACACGCTCATGTTATACCTACAATGCTGTCTCACTTTCATAATGTCTCTCTCTTATAACACATCTTTCGCACATTCGATACACTGACTTTTGATAGGTGCTGAAAACGAAGCGACACTGAACAACATTACAAAATGCTCTTATCTTATACCTTATATTGTTATATATCTTTCATGCTGTCTCTCTCTCTTATAAAACATCAGAAGAACGTTCCTTACACTTACTTTTGACGGGGGTGTAAAATGCTGTTTGTTTACTAAAAATATTTTCTTTTTCAGGTATAAATTTCCACCGATGAATCCTTTATGGCACGGAATTCTGGGATTTGTGATGGTCATTCTGGGTATTATTGGCTGGGCGGGAAATGGAGTTGTCGTTTACATCTTCTGTTCAACCAAAGTAATAATATTATTAATTATTTAATTTTAGGGTTGAAGTATTTCACACAAAAGGAAATGTAACATTGTCATCAAATAGCCATCCAGCGCCATTTTTTTACATTTGAAAGGTCCCCATTAAACGCCGATTCTAGGTCCGTTTAAGCATTTAAACAATATTTGATCAGCAGAAAAGTACAACTGTGTTGTTATGCTTGTTAGCTAATCAAAATTTGATAGACATCGACTAGAATCGGCGTTTTCTTCACAGAAATTCAAATGTGACATTTTCATCAAATGGTCAATCTTTCTCTTTTGTACTTTTGAAAGATCCCCATTAAAATACCGATTCTAAGTCCGTTTCAGCTTTTGAAGAAAATGTGATCAGCAGAAGAGGACAACTGTCATGTTGTTAAGCTTGTCAGCTTATTACAATTTATTAGAAATCTGAAAAAAAAAATAGCGGTGAATGGTAATGTGATGACAATGTTACATTTGAATTTCTGTGAAAAAACTGGCAAAACAATTGGTGTATTTGTCTATCCACAGTTAATAACTAAAAATATATAAACAATGTTCATAATTTGATACTTCTGTTTAGAGTCTCAGAACTCCATCAAATCTGCTGGTCGTCAACTTGGCCTTCTCAGATTTCCTCATGATGGTAGTGATGTCTCCTCCAATGGTGGTCAACTGTTGGTACGAAACATGGGTTCTAGGTAAGAATTAAAAAAAAACGTTAATATTTTTGGCTTGCAAACTAACACCCAACACTCCTTCATAGTCATACGACTATTATGGCTCGTGATTAGTATAGGTACAATTCTCTTGAATTGAATCTTTAATTGTTCACTAGGATCCAGCATTTATACCACATATTATTATTTTGTCTTGTCCAGTGGCCTAAAATGTGCGTGTTTATGACAGTTTTTCCTTACTTTTACTAAGATAGGTTAAGTGATGTATTTTTGGTGTCTTTTAACTATGATTGTGCCTTTTTGCAGGACCCCTTATGTGCCAACTTTATGCCATGGTCGGATCGCTTTGTGGATGTGCCTCTATCTGGACAATGACCTGCATTGCTTTGGACAGGTACAACGTCATTGTGAAGGTATACAGATACTACTTTGGAAACCCATTTTCAATGTTGACTTTACCTTATCCCTACTGATTTCTCTTATTTAACATTTCAGGGGATGGCGGGAAAACCAATGACAATAAAAACAGCCGTCTTGAAAATCATTGGCATTTGGTCTTTTGCTCTTATTTGGACTATCGCACCAGTTCTTGGCTGGAACCGGTTAGTGATGCTTGCTTTTTTACTTCATTACTATTTTTTTATTACTCAATCCTCACAAGAGGTCCTGAGGTTTACCTAGGCTTTTACAGATAGGCGTTTGCGATTGCGTTGTGACGATGACCACCGGTAAATAAAATAAAACAACAACTGAAAGGAGTAACAGAGTACCGCCGAATAATTTGTCGTTGTTTTTGGATTTGTTCGTCTGTTCTTTCTGCTCTACTATTTCGCATGTTGGTTGCGTTATTCGTTCCACGGCCCAAATGGCCCCCCTTGCGTCTTTCTGGTATTGTATAGGTATTTTTTAAGTCCAAATAAAAAATTAAAAAATAATAAAATTGTCAAAAAATTGAAAAAAATTCTGGATAAGGGACATCCTTAAGCACCTAGCGGTATGAAATATACTTTACAACCTATTCTCATACCTACCAAATATGCATAAAAAAATCCATAAAAATCAGTCAAGCCGTTTCGGAGAAGTGCGACCACAAACACCATGACACGAGATTTTTATGATTATGACACGTGCTTAGATCCTGCTTTTGACACTTGTATGGCAGTGGCGGCGCGCTGTGATTCGTAACTGAAACTTCGCGTGTATTTTTTAAAGTTGAACTTATTCTTGCAATAATAAAAATATACAGGGTGTCCGGTGGTAAAGTGCATTAACTTCGGGTGGTGCTTCTACATGATGGTAGGAGTAAAAATTATTAACAACTTTTTCGAAATTCCAACTTTTCTTTCCATACAAAAAGACGTACCTATTAAAAATCCTTAGTGTAAGGTACAAACTTACCCCATAAATTTGCTGTGAGTCAGCCGGGCGCGTTGTGGCGACATTGGTTTTGATTGGCGCGTATCGTAACAGCGGAAAATATCTAATAGTGCAGGCCGCACACGTCGTACTAATTTTATCATTTTACCAAAAAGTACCCCTATGGAATTTCGAAAAAAGTTATTTATCTTTTTTACTTACCCTATCATGTAGAATCACCTCCCGAAGTTAATGGACTTTACCCCCGGACATCCTGTATATACTATATAGGTATAGTAATTGTAAGGTAGGATAGGCAGTTCTTGTGTGCCCATAATGTGGAATGCACCATAATATGGAATGCACCATAATGTGGAATGCACCTCTGTTCGTATTAGTTTGTTTTACCTATTCCTGGTTTGTGGTGTTTCTAGCTACGTCCCCGAGGGCAACATGACGGCCTGTGGTACGGATTATCTGAACAAGGATTGGCTGAGCAGAAGCTATATCCTTGTCTACTCCGGCTTCGTGTACTACCTGCCACTCTTCTCCATATGTTATGCCTACTGGTTTATCATCCAAGTGAGTGAATTTATCAGCAACAAACGCCAACCTTACGAATGAAAATACTGATTGTTAACGAAAGAATTCGTGAGGCTGGAATCAGACGGTTCACTAATCGTTCATTTCTGTATTTCATTCGGCCTATTTTACTCGGAATGACACGTCTGAACATGAAATGAAACAAAAGTGAAACGAAGTAGGGAACATTCGATCGAGTAACCATAGACTAAAGCTTCACTCGAGTGAACCGTCTGATTCCAGCCTGATCAATCAGAGGATTTTGTATATTTCTCTATAATTCGGAATTCAGCAACTTTACCAATTACTTATCGGGCGAAATATGTAATCAAAGGATTGCCGTATTACCAACATTATTGTATTATAACCTATTTAATAATAATTGTTGGTGCCTAGCATTCCTCTTTGTACCTTACAAAAAAATTCTTTTTTCACCATAAGACGACTACCTTATGCCGACTAGATACAATCACATGTCACAGTGGTTAGTTGAAATTTACATCTCGTCCTGTCAACAACATACTATAGTGTTGAATAGGGAGCCTTTGCTCGACCGTGTCGATAGTGAGCTCGTGAGTTCAATGGTGAATGTGGAGAACCAGCGGATTAGACAAGCGAAGTAAGAAAAACCGGGTAAGTCGGCATCCTGTTTATCTTCAGTTTCCTTCCGCTTAAGCTGGAATCAGACAATTCACTCAAGTGAAGATTTACGCCATGTTTTTTCGGCCTAATCGTCCATTTGGTTTCATTCCATGTTCACACGGAGCTATAGAAATAAGTGTTCACTCATCCATTCCCACCACAGCGTCGCCGAGCGAGGTCAACCGCGCTGCAATTCGTTTGATTTCCAGCGCGGTCCGGCCCCGAATTTTAAGGAAAAACATGTCAGATGCATCGATTTTTACGCAATTTTGTTGACACAATCAAATAAAAATAAATAAAGAAAACAGTATAGTTTCGTCTTATAGACCTTTTTATTTTTTATGACATAATAACACAATTTGATTTTACTTTTTTCTTTTTTTATTACGAACATTTTCCTACAAATTAATAATCTTACATATATTAAAAAATATTTATAATACATGGATAATAACGGAGACCCAAAAATTTATATGAGAGATGTTCCCAAAAGCAAACAAATTAGCCGAACGAATACCATTTTGACGTTTTGCGTGCGATGTGATAGCGTCCTTTCATGGTCCTTCCCGTACAGGACGCGAGACAAACTGATTGAGATTTCACTCGGCGTTCAGACGATTCACTTTGCTCTCTTCCGCGCGCATGCGCGCGCAAGTGAAGGATGCCGAATGAAAATATCCAACATTGTTGGATCGGTTCACTTGAAGATTTCATTCGGCAGTGTTCGGCACTTTCGATTCATTTCATGTTCAGACGTGTCATTCCGAGTAAACTAGGCCGAATGAATTGCGGAAATGAGCGATTAGTGAAACGTCTGAATGGCGCTTTAGGGAGTATCATTTTTTGTCACCAACAAATAATATTGTCCTATTAATTTTATATTTGTATTTTTTATACGAGATGACATTTGGTTCGCAAATTTTCCCGCGACTAATTTAACGAAGATTTCGCTGCAAACGCGCCGTCATCTCTACCGTTAGCGTAACTAATTTTAGTAGTTGGTGTCTTAACTACGCGATACGGAATACCGCATTTAAGAAGACTGTAAAATTTTTGTGTATGGCCGATTTAACACGTGTTAAGCTGTCGCAAAAGATGCAGAATCACCCTTCTGAGGCCCTAGCACGCTTGCTCTATAACGATCGGTAGGATAACTATCGGTAACTTCTCATCGTTCCCTAGGACAACTGCACATCGCTAACGTACAAACAACAGTTGATGTCGAATATGTTAAGGACACCAAGTCATTGTGAACAGTCACTTATACGTTGGCGATATGTAGTCATGCTAGGGCCTCTGGTGTGCTAGCACGGTCGCTCGATATGAAGTTACCGACCGATTGTCGGTAACTTCTCATCGTTCCCCGGGACAACTGCAGATCGCAAACGAATAGGTGACAGTTCACAATGACTAAGTGTCCTTAACATATTCGACATCAACTGTTGTTTGTAGGTGAGCGATGTGCAGTTGTCCTAGGGAACGATGAGAAGTTACCGATAGTTATCCTACCGATCGATATAGAGAAAGCGTGCTAGGGCCTCTGGGGTGCTAGCATGGTCCATCGATATAACCCTATATCTATACTACATTGACAAAATCCGTCATCTTTGGTCACTTATCAATATGTGCTAGCACAGTCACCTATTGATAAGACATAATCCAACCGACGATTGACAAAAGCTCGCCAAATCGTATGCGATCTTGGCTGTGACCCTAGCATGGTCCATCGATAAAACCCAAGTATAGATATGAAATTCATTAAATTCGTTGTCTATGGTCAGTTAGCAATAATTGCGAGCACAGTGAAAAGATTATTCCGTTAGTCGGTAGATAAAGGTCACTGATTTTAGCGCGGCTTCCGTAGTGTCAGATAAGATATCAATATGCAGTTTTATTTAAATAATGTCGTTCGTTATGCAAGTTAACTGACTTATTAATCAATGGAGGTTAACCTAAAAACCTCCTAGTATTTAAAGAAATCGTATATGCGACCCATAAACTTACATGCATTCATTTAAGACGAGATCAATTTATTCATTTTAGCTTCGAGATACGAACTTTGATAAAATATGTCTTTGGATCGTATCAACTATTTAACTCCCGGAGATCGCAAAAAGTAAATGCGAAGCGCCGATGTATATTAAAGTTAGTATTTCAATTTGAAATTGTCAATTTATTAGTATTTTTAAATTTTTAAATATCTCATTTGAAATTTAGTAACGTAAATCCATCAAAAAGGTGCCAGTGTTGCCATCTTATACCGACTTAGTATTTTTTTCCTTCCGATATCGGTTTCTTTAGCAACGGTGAAAGCGTGCTAGGACATTCGATATAAACTGTCGGAACGGTATAATACAACGGAAGATGTAAATCACGGGTGTAAATGTTCGAAGGATGATATTTCAAAGCTCTAACTGTATATGGGGCTAAATATTACTTCGTAAAAATATAATGAACTATTTATTAGCGAGATCACCCAAAAAAGTTGATTATTTATATTGTTTACATTACTCAAAGCAGCATCCAAAAAAGGAGTGCATTTTTCTTCGCCCATTTTGTTTCAAAATCCCGCGCTTTGTCGAGTCTGTAGAAATGACGCGTTGGCTCATTGTAAGTGGAGTGGTTCTAAAAGTTTATTTTAATATTTTTGAAATGTGGATTTGTGTTTTTATACCTGAATTGAAAGTTTGCTCTTCTATTTTTACATTTAGTTTTGTATGCATGTGTCAGATCCTGCTACTCAAATTGCTGGAGAAAAATTAAATGAAATTGGAGTTCTTATCAATTACAATGGATACATTTTTAAGGACTCAGTGGTGCCGTATGAAAATCTATGCTTGACGAGAGCATTATAGAGTTCAAAGGATGTCTTAAGTTTAAGGAGTATATTCCATCCAAACGCCAACGATTTGGAATAAAAATATTTGTTTTGTGCAACGTGCAAACGGTTATATTTTAGATGTAATTATTTATTGTGGTGAAGTGATGGATGTTACTGACGAACAATGTCTTGGGGCTTCCGGAGCTGTTGTCACCACTCTATTAAAAGACTAGGTAGGTAAAGGCCACAAATTGTATGTAGATAATTGGTACACTAATAAAATATCATTTAAATTTCTGCATGACTACCAAACCTACGTATGTGGAACAGTTCGAAAAAACCGTAAAAACATATCAAAATTCAATAAATCGAAGAAGGGGTAAATTGCCTCACATTATTCTGGTTCACTGATAGTATTAAAATGGCACGACAAAGGATAAATGCGTATTTTAACAACGCTTCACGATGATACAGTTTCTCCAACAGGGAAAATAAATTTTAGAAGAGGAGAAATAATTTCAAATCCAAATTGTATCGAAGAGAAGAATAAACAAAAATATGGGCTTAAGAGATAAATCGGATATAACTAGTGTAAATGCCCTACGAAAATCAATTAAGTGGTACAAAAAAGTTTTCTTTCATCCTACATATTAAAATTTACCGAATTCATACATAATGCCCAAAACCGTTAGTTCAAAAGATATTAGTTTTCCTGATTATCAATTAAGTATATGTTATAAGACAATTATTAGAAAAATATCATATTTCGTCGCACCCTGAAGTTGGTCCACGTGCGTCACAAGATGTTACATTACGGTTATCTGCCAAAATGCTGGCTAAACATATGCCGTGACCTATACCCGCAACGGATAAAAAACAAAAAGCTGTAATGTTTGCTCAAACAAAAAACAAGAAAAATGATAAAATATATTTGTGGTGAATATAACCTGCCGTTACGTATTTGTCCATCTCAACGAAATTCCATGAGAAAAAAGAATAATAATTTCAAATCTTTTGTAAATAAAAAAAAACTCCAATAAATGTGAAAACAGTTGGAGAATCGTTCGTTGCCTATTGCCTGTTCGTGCTAGCCGATTGTCAGAATCGTTGTTTATTATGCTCACTTCAAATATTCTGTGTTTGTTATGTATCTAAATCGATCTTTAAAATATATCAAAACGGAAATTTGATGATTTTCATTTTGTTGTTAATGTATACTAACCGCTAAGGTTTGAATAAAATAATTTGACATTTGACACAATATGTTTGACGTTTTATGTACATAGACAATATAGAAAATCTTTCCAGTGTTGCTAGCGTGTTTTACCAAACCTTTATCTACCCAATGTCAGTCGGTATAATATTATCGGTAGTTGCCTATGTCTATTTGATATTGTAAAGTTATCGATTTCATTGTGCTAGCACTCCTGGAGTGCTTGCAATACTATTTCTGATTCGCGTACATTTCCAGGCGGTATCAGCCCACGAGCGCGGCATGCGCGAGCAGGCCAAGAAGATGAATGTGGCCTCTCTGCGCACCGCGGAGCAGAGTGAGACCAGCGCCGAGTGCAAGCTGGCCAAGGTGGCCCTCACCACCATATCGCTGTGGTTCATGGCGTGGACCCCCTACCTGGTCATCAACTACATGGGGATATTCGGCGGCGCGAACATCAGCCCGCTGACCACCATATGGGGGTCGCTGTTCGCCAAGACGAACGCGTGCTATAATCCCATTGTATATGGCATCAGGTAAATATTTTTCTTGTTTTGCTACATGAGCCGTCTTTTTTGTTCAGCTTTCCACAGCCTACGATGATGCAGGGTGTTAAGGGACGTACTTGACTTACTTTCCAGTGATTCCTGACATTATTTGGTGTGAAAAATGTAAATGAAATTTTGGTGACTTTTTCGACGACTTTTTTAAGAAAAAAACATTTCTTCCATATTTCGTCATTGGTCACTCAATATATTGTGACATATTTATGTATATAGTTATAATGTTATATTTATATCTATAAATCCCCATAATTAAGCAGTGTTTGGGGTGTATTTTATTGTTATTTATTAATCATACTTATATGGCCTCTGTGGTCGAGGGGTAATACTCTCGACTCGCAATCTGAAGGTCGCGAGTTCGAACCCGGCGTGCGCAAATAAATGTTATTTGATTAATGTGTGTTACTTCACAATTAATTAATAAAAAATAATACGAAGTGTATTTGTGGAAGATGCTCTTAGTATCGCCCTGGTGTAAGACCACCATTCAGATTTGAAACGTTGCTTGAAATGGCTTTAGCCGTTTTTGGTGACCAGATCCGAATAGCCAGATACTACCCACCTCCTTCCCCCCCCATTATCTTCAGCCTTCCAACATACCCCAATCGGGGATGCCAAAGTCTCACTGGCCTCAGACGGGAGCAGTTGACTGTTTTGCGATATTCACATAATAAAAACAGCACTTAAATGATTTTAATCAGCGATTCCTAAGCGTATTTGGAGTAAAATATGTAGATGTTGATGATATCTTTTTTTTTAAATTAAAAAATACGTATTTTTCAATCGCACGTAATATATGTTTTTAAGCCATATTATATTTCACTGGGGTTTCTCGGTATTTCTATTGTTAATTTTTCTGATATGTCAAGTTGTTGTGTGTGTTTTTTTATACGAATTAATAATTACAACATCTTCCTTTCCAGTCATCCAAAATATCGGGCTGCACTGAACGAGAAGATGCCATTCCTTGTATGTGGTGGAGGCACCAAGGCAAAGGCGATTCAACCAGACAACAAATCTGGGGGCAGCGCGGGAACCGTCGATGAAAAGGCGTAAACCACAGAAGACGACGATTACAAGATAGTTATGTCTTTAAAAAGGCAAAGACAAAAATGATTTTCTTTTTACTGTCTATGGTTATTTCAAAAAAGCATCTGTGGTATAAACATACTGGGCCCACGTACACAACGCGTGAATTAATAATTATTACGTTCCCTGGACAACGTGCACGATTTCATGCAACGTATATACAAAGGATTTTATGTAACAATTTAATTCACTTCGTAACATCTTATTAATTTTATTGGTTGTTTATCTCCCATTATAGCAACCAAATGAACAAAAATTGTCATTAAACGCCAAAAGCTATATTTATACTATATTTGCGGCACGTTCCAGAGTGGAAGATACTCTCAGTATCGCCCTGGTGTAAGACCACCATTCAGAATTGAAACGTTGCTTAATAATGGCTCTAGCCGTATTTAGTGACTAGATCTGAATAGCCAGGTACTTTCCCACCTTTCTCTTCCCCATCTCCTTCCCTTCACCACTTACCTTCAGCCTCACAACATACTCCAATTGGGGATGCCATAGTCTCACTGGTTCCAGAAGGGAGCAGTTGGGACTCTTGTGAGGTTTCTCTATAAAAAAAAAGCCGAAGCAAACATAACCTTAACCGTCAAATCAACTCGTTGGAAGGCCATCACCAACCCCATATACCTGTCATACATCCAACGCCGTTCTGAAGAGCACACTAGTGTGATTTCTGAAGCATATATTTTCATAGAAATTGTATGCATTTAAAAGTAATCTATTTTAATAGAAAATGTATGCATTTAAACTTGTCCAGATAACTTTATGCGTTGCGTACGTAGCGTACGAGGGCCCAGTAGACAAACTAGTGAATTAGGATGGCGAAATTTAATTATAGTCGGTATGACTGGATTAACACAATGAAATGACAGGTGATAATGAAATAGAGAAATTGAAAAAATGCAAATTGCAAAAATGGCATCTTTGTAGAATTTAGTGTCCTATTTCGTTTTATATAACTTTGAGATTGATATATTATACCTATGTATGTACATATCTGAATTGTCCACAAAATTCTGATACTTTTGTTTTTGATTTCGGTTTTGTACCCCATGTTTTAACGCAAGACCTAATGAAATACTTCTAATCTAACAATAGACGGTAATAAGATGAAGAACTTTTCGAAGTGGCGTCAAAGAACTGCGATGATATTACCTAATTATAAACAAAAATTTGTCATTCTTTATATACAAGCCTTTTGACGACTAGCTTTGGACATGGGCCTTTCTCAAAGGGGTAGACTTTTTCAAAATTCCTACTGACACTAACATAACCAAACCCAGCCGTTTTCTTTAGGTTGCCAGCCGATCCCATTTGTAGGCAACCTCTGTTTATCTTTGCTACGTGCTAGGTGTCCAGCATAGTTGAGGGTTCAGATTGTGGTTATAGTTTTGAATTGCTGTTTGGTCCTCTTATTTCGCAAAAGAGTAGCCTGCATGGAATACCAAGCTACCAGATTTTGCTAGAAGATTTAAGTATATTTTTAGCAATATATGCACGTTTTATCGTGAATGTATTTTAGAGAAAGTTATTTCAACAAAGTGAAGACAATGCAAATAAAATGGTAAAGTGATTGTACAATTTATTTTATTTGTGTTATTTATGTGGATGTAGGTTATTAAGTGGTTTTTTGGTGGCGACAAAGCAACGTAACTGGCAAAGAGCTTAAACAAATTATTATTTAGCTATTTTTTTTATTTGCTGCAGAAAAGCTTTCGAATTCTAAATTCGAACAAATGTTTCGCTTTCTTAGCTATTGCATGTTGTAAATAAATAGATAAATTGACAATAAAGAAAATGTGTTTTTTTTTTGTGAACCTTTTGTGTATCTATCGTTGCCTATTCGACATTGTTAAGCAGAATTTAAGCCAAAGTTTGTTTACATCACTTTTATTAATACACAATCAACATGTTTCATGAACGATGTTCACATCATCAGGATCAAATGTATTTTGGATTTTCATTAAAATAAATAATGTCATCACAAAGTGAAAACCTTTCCGAAGTTATCTTCGAAAAATTAGAATTTAAGCAGCGTCTCCTCCGACGAAAATGTTAACACACTTTGTGAATAGTTTTAAGTCGGGGCCACAATGTTTTTACTTTCCGTGGCCCATGGAAAACAACAAACGTTGTAGCCCTGCCCCATGTTTATGGTAATGTTTGAGGTATTGTTTGTGAAATTGGTCGCAAGAGACCGGCCTTTATGTAGCCATCACATTATTGAGATAATGTGAATAAGTTTGGAAACATCAACATTATTTAGCAGATTTGTGTTGGTTTAGAGTTTAGACTTTAGACTTTAGAGTATTGTTTGTTATTTGTTAATTTGCTAATATCTGGAACTTTGTATTCAGCAGTTTAGTTGTTAAAGGAAGTGTGTGGTAAAAAGGTAGATGGTTTAAAAATATAAAAAATACAAAAAATTTCCTTGCATGCTGGGATTATTTATTTATATATCAATTTAAATACATTTAGAAAACAATTTGTCATTGACATCAGCCAAGAAAACACGTAATAAATTAATGTTAACAAGTCATTTTATAACGGCCATAAAGAGACTTGTGGAACCCCCGCCCTCTAAAACTATATTGTCTATGGGACAAAATCCAACAAGTCAAAAAATGGAGCGGAATAAAAAAAATGCGACTCGTTGAAATGTCACACAAGTCTTAGGTCGTAACTCTCTAACTTAATCTATTTATTATTTAAATGGGCGGCCCCATGTTCCCTCTTTAGGTGAGCCTAAGAAGCGTGTGCAATGTTTAAACGGTCGAGCAAATCGTGTTTTCAAAATATGCATTTTACACTTCCGGGAAACTAAAAAAATATATAAAATCAAATCATTCAGCGGTCCGTTTGGCCCCTTTGTGAAGTGAAATTATTGTTACCTTATAACATAAAATAAACATCCCGGGAAGTCTGCACCTTAATGAATACTTTGCCCAAAAACACGATCTGTCAAACTGTTTGTCATTTGTTTACATTGTTCTAAATTAATATAATTATTACAAAACCGCGTTACGTTTCGAGAAAAACCGTTAAATTGCCTTTTCAGTTGCACAATTTTAGCCATGAAGCTTCGCTGAATTTGAAGCGGTTGAAAATATCGTAGCAAAGACGCGAGTTCTTTCAAAACATGTTTTAGGTAATTTATTTATCACAATGATTTGATCACAATCACTAATCGGAAATCACTTAAGTCGTATAACCTTATAGTTACACTTTCAGCTACACGATAAAAATGGTTACAGCTCCGATGCAGAATTGATTAAACTTGAAATTGTAAGAACGAAGCGTTCTTTGCAAAAGTTTTCAGTGCGCACTCAAAAGAGCGTAACTCAAGACTAGGTTGAAGAAAATATGGCCACAATTAGCATAACCTTAAATTTACACAACCCACACCATAATGTCTTGATAAGTATGATGTTTAAAAGACTCGCGATTGAGGTGTTGGATATATTTAAGGTTAAGCAAGAGTGCAGAAGATTCGTGTGTTGTATTTACGCAGTAGGTTTCTCTTCTGAGACGTTGGTAACTCCGGAAGCCACGGAACCGCTCTCGTCTGGAGACGCTTGGCAGGACAGAGAGGGAAATTTCTTGTACAGAGCTGCCCTGTATTTGGGATGGCTGCAAAAAGAAAGAACAAATAATTAGGTATGTATGTAACACGGAATTAAGAAAGTAAAATCCCATCAAATCAATTTAATTAGAGGACCTTTCAAATGTAAAAAAAGAACAAAATGAAAACTGTGAAACAACTAGCTCTTAAAGATACAGATGACCAAAAAAGGACTGCTGGTTTCCAATGGGTGCAAGCCAAACCAAGAATTGGTAAAGTTGAAGAAAATTTATGATTAATTATCTATGTCAAATCTGGATGCCAGCAGGCTTATGGGGCGTTCAGACGTTTCGATTTTTGTTGACCAACTTTTATTTTACGAAAAAAGTTGAGCAACATTTTGTTCCCACGTTTCAATTTAAGTTGAACCGATTTTGAGATTCAAAATGGCGTCAACTGAAATTGTTAGTGCGTGCGTCTATCTAATTTCTGATGTTCTGGGAGAGGAGCTGGAGATTATGAAAAAATACAAAAAACGTCGTACTTGGATGAGAAAATGGATCATGAGAAGGAGTGAATTAGGCGCATCCAACACAATTTTTTTCAAAATAATATTATTTACATTTCAAAAATAATATTCTATTTTTGTATACTTCTTGTTTTTGATCCGAAAGACAGGGATGGCTTTGGTACAGATCCATAAATCTGAACATTAAATCGTCCGACCATTTCAGATATTTTTTGGTTGAAACGGATTCCATGACGGTAGGAAATAGTACCGAATAAATGAAACGCCTGACGTTTACTTTTTCCCGCGAGTAACTAAAAATGATAAGCGACTTGAAACATGTGTTCAGACGCGACGATTCGATGTAAAACTCGAACGATTAGTAAAACCAAAATGGCGATAGTCATACTTGAACGACAAAAGTAGACGGGCTATCAACTTTCACTAGCAACAAAAAAAGTTGATAACTTTGTTGACAAAGTGTTCACACGTGTCGATTAGCTTTCAACTGTCGAGTTGACCGACAAAAGTCGCCCCGTGGGAACCGGCTATTACGAAGAATAAGAAGGAGTAATTAGTTCACCTGATACCATAGACGATAGGATTGTAGACAGCGTTGGCCTTAGCGAACAGCGAGCCCCAGATGGTGGCCAGCGGGCTGATGGGAGCCGTTTCAAAGACTCCTGTGAAGTTGATGACCAGGTAGGGCGTCCACGCCAGGAACCACAGGCTGATGGTGATCAGTGCTACCTTGGCCAGCTTGCACTCGGCGCTTGTGTTGGACTGCTCAGAGGTTCGCAGAGAGGCGACGTTCATCTTCTTAGCCTGGTCTCGCATGTTCTTCTCATGGGCTGAGACAGCCTGGGAAAGAGAATTAATACAAACCGAGGTGAATACAAATCAAGAGATTCATCCCACGAATGGACATGTGAAGGCTGTAAAAGCAAAGACAGCAATCACAAAAAATTTCCACCATCAACTTTTAAACGGTTATTAGTTAGCACCTACGAGTTCGGGTGTCAAAATGGTCAGATTCGATTATACTTGGAACTTAAAGCGAAGAAGTAAAGTAATAAAAAATCATGTATTTTTGGTTTATATTTGATCGCTTATAAATATTATAAATGCTTTAGCCACTGTAGCGTTCAGCTATATAATCAATTTCAGGAAATTTTTTAACTTTTGGTTCGGAAGCTTCCCGTCCTCTTTATCATACTTTTGAATTTTAATATGGAGACATATAAACCTTGAGAGCCATTGAATGCACCTATATTTGACCGTTTATCACATATTTTTAGGAATCATAATTTTTTTTAATTGACGTTCGTTAGGCAATTAAAGAAATATTAAATGTAAAATATACAGCAATATTAAATATTGAAAATAATAATACAATAATCTTAAATTTTCGAAGTATCAAGTAATAATTTAGGTTGATTGATATTGCTGACTACCTATTTCTCGTATTATTAGTTTTTATCATTTTTTGTATCTTCTTCAAATAACATATACAGAACTACAATGAGTTTTTTGTTTTGTTTTCTGTCGAAAATCTTAGCCTGTTAGTGAAAAAGGTTTTCTAAAATATCGCATTTTGAATGATTAGAAAAAAATTGATAATATGTGATTCACTTGGGGAGTAAAAGAAAATGGTAAGTTACCTGGATGATGAAGAAGTAAGAGTAGATGATCAAGAACAGCGGGGAGAAGTAGACAAACACGGCGTAGACCAGGATGTAAGAGCGGCTGAACCAATCCTTGGACAAGTAGTCAGTTCCGCAAGCGGTCATGTTGCCTTCAGGCACATACCTAAGGAAAAATGCATAGTGTTATAGTGGTCATGGAATTAGTACGTAATTAGTACTGATAGTTGTGCTGTTGTGAGAGTGCTTCAAACCTTCACAAGACAACATTATTTAGACAGTCTCAGCAAGCTGAACTGCGAAATATTTAAGCGTGTTATGATCCTGCACGTACGAAAAAGATCAACTGCAAAAGTATGTTCATTATGTATGCGTGACTAAAAATAACCACAAAAAATAACGTATAGAAATTGGTAAGTACTTATAATATAAGGTTTTTGTATAATCCAACAACCCTGTAAAAATATCAACTATAGTTTTGAATTGATAGGTTTTGTAAGTTGTTTATTTGGAATGCCACAAGGTCCATTCATGGATCCATTATTATATTATTATATTATTAATTTCGACGTAGTTATTTTACCTGTTCCATCCGAACATGGGGGCAAGAGTCCATCCGAGAGAGAAGAGCCAGATGCCGAGGATTCGTAGCATGGCGCCGTTACTTGTCATGGGCTTTCCCGCCAATCCCTTTACGATGACGTTGTAGCGGTCGAAAGCGATCATTGTCATTGTCCAGATGGACACCGAGCCGAACAAAGATCCCAGGCAGCCGTAGAGTTCGCACATGAATGGGCCTGTAGAAGAACACAATAAAAATTATGATGCCTTATCATCAGTCAAGATTAAAAAAAAAATAGACCTCGTACACCATGACGATATTAAAACCATCGCGGAGCTCTCAGAAATGTTGGAGGAGGCTACAAAAAAAGCTCTATAAGATCAATGGAAACATATTGATAGCAATTTCAACAATATAACATCTTGTTTTTTTTTATACATTTTATATGGTGTATCAATATTATCTTCCGCGCTGAAAATATTGGTCATTTTGCTCACCTAATACCCAAGTCTCATTGTAGCAGTTGATCAACATGGGGGGGAACATGCAGAACATCATGAAGAAGTCAGAGAAAGCCAAGTTCATAACCAGAAGATTTGATGGAGTTTTGAGTGACTGGAAAAGAATTGTTTTTTAGACTTAATGTTGAAAGTAATCGATGTCACAATAATTAGTGATTTACTTAAATATCTGTATAATATCTGATTGCCATAATAAATTATGTATTACAATACGTAATGAAATTACTTTTTGTCCGCCGAAGATGTAGATGACCATGCCATTGCCAATGACTGAGACGACACCGAGGATGCCAATGGTGAAGCCAAGGAGTCCGTGCCAAAGGGGGTTCATGGGGGGGAATTGATACCTGGGAAAGACGTCACATAATATATAAAAAAATTATTTTTGGATCATTCTAGTCAAACAAATAATACTATCGTGGTAATAGAGTCTAAAAACACCACAAAATATTACACAATGATTTCGATTGACTGACTTCTGGCTAGGAATTAATGAGATACCATCCCAGGAATTTAGTTTTTTCACCGTGAAAGGCACAGAACAATATTTTTTTTTATTAAACAAGTGTCATTGGTTATCATGAAAATGCAACACCAAATTCAAAAACAAACTGGCTTATTTTTTTAGAAAATATTTGTTATAATTCCAATTATTTCAGAAATCATCGTGACTATAATATATTACAATAATATTGGCAAGGATTTGAGATTTGGTCACTAAACAACTTTAAGGAAAAGAATTTTCGTTTTCACCAGAGTAAAGTGGACAATAAGCTCGTTTTTTTCGTCATGTTAGTCCAGTCATATTTTTATCGTACTAAACTTCAATACTAAAATATGGAGACATCTGAAAAGATCGTCCATTTTTCAAAGCATAGCGATTGAACAATTGAACACCCTTTGCAACTGATTTTATACTAAGTGCAATGAAAAGTGTGTTTACCACCCCACAACGGGGTGTACACTGTACACCAACGAGTGGTTATGAATCTTTATCCATAAATTATTATATCGTAATGTAAGAGTTGTAAACGGTGCCGGGGAACATTTCGATCCTCTTCTTGTGTCAAATCTGGGTAGATGTACGTAAGGGGTGAGCGGGCTGCCTTTTGTAGTGGAGAATAACACGTAAGAGAGACTACTTACCAGTGAGGGTCTACCATGTGGAGCATGTTTGCGGGAACCTTGTCGACTACGGTCAAGTTGGAAGACCCATAGGCGGCTGCCTGCGCGCCCCACGCCTGCAGCGCGCTGTATCCCGCCATGCCGGACGCCATCCTGAGCTGAACTGGCCTACCTGCCAAAAATGCTGATATATTAGTAATACATTGAAAATTGTCCTCATTATTGCTTAATAAATGGTGTGTAGTACCTACCCAACGGTTTAGATTTTATTTTTAATGACTGACAACATTATTGTAGTACCTAGTACCTACCCAATGGTTCAGATTTCATTTTGAATATCTTGCAACAATGAAAGTCATAGACAAAATGCATTACTAAAATTAAATTCAAAAGTATTTTTTGTTGTTTTCATGTTTAAAAATAATTCAATCGAAAAAACAGATATTTTTGTTGTATAATCAATAAACAAGAAAAAATGTATTCAAAATTAAAGTAGGTGGTTACTTTAACATATTTTTTTAATGCTTGAATGAATAAGTACAAAATTTTGACCCAAAAAGAAAGTTTTGATTATTTTTGAAAGGTACGTAATAAGTTTTTTTTACCAGGAGCAAAGAAAATGAAAGAGATATACCTATGTCCTTATAATATTTGTTTTGTTTTAAAATAAGAGTATTAAATTATTTTTTAGTGATAATAAATAGTATGTAATAAATATTAAATAATAAATATTAAATATTACCAGGGGACAGAAAATGAAGGAGATATTCACCTGAGATGAAAATAGGTGTAAATAGTGTTTGCCTGAGCACTGAAGAAAATCTGTTACGAACTACTTCAGTTGTTTGGCCAGGATCTAGCTGAGGATGTGCCTTCGAAGCTACTCGTCTTTTGCATACCCGCCGGGGCCTTATATACTCCTAGTAGCGCCACGGATCGATAATGGTAATTCAATATAAGAAATATTTCTAAGGAATGGATTGGCACAGTCGGGTAATGCGTGACGTAGGGGGTGGGTGGGTGAGGTTTCATATTTAGAGATATTTAGTGTAAGAAATTGTGTTTGCAAAAAAAGATGCACAGTTACCGTTATGTTACCCTTATAAAGTTTAAGCCATCAGCGAAACAAATATTTCATTTAAGAATATAAATATGTACAAGTATATGTCAGCAGCATTGATATTGAATTACACACTAAAAAACATGAAATCATAAAATTATTTTAAATAAAACTAACTAAGGGGAAACTGAAACATGTAAACTGCTATGTAACTTGTAAATTATTATCTTGATTTCTTTGAAATTAGGGAAGTTAACGGTCCCACGTGGTTGCCATATTTTTGTATTATAGAATATTACGATATAATTTTCAATCGATGTCAAGCATGAAATCGTAAAAATACAACTTCCACAATTAACTCATAACCAAATTCATGTTTGAAAATACCTAATCTAATAATATTGGTAGCTTAGAATTGACGATACAATAGATGTAACATAGTTACAACTATTGACGATTTATCCCAGGGGTCACCAATTACTTTCATTTGGGGTCTGTCTGTCCCCCCCCCCCCAGCATAGCAATTTAAAAAATAAACTGTACTATTTAAATATGTCTAGATACAATATCAATGAACAAATAAAACTAATGGATTCCGGAACATTATTTTATCTTACTAATATTATAAACGCGAAAGTTTGTATGGATATATGTATGTTTGTTACTCTTTCACGCCAAATTTACTGAATGGACTTTAATGAAACTTTACAATAATATAGCTCATACATCAGAATAACATATAGGCTATAATTAAAAAAACCAACTATTTATTTTCAATGTATTGAAAATAATAATTATTGTTTAATAGAAAATGTCAAAATTTGAGAATGACATTTTGCAAAACAATGATTGTTAAATCAAAATTCTATTTTAGAAAATATTTAAATTAGTGAATTTATTTAAAGTACTCGCCTAATACTTTGAATCGAATCAAGAATTAGATATTTTAAATAAATAGGTTAAAAATTTTGGTATAAACATAGATGGACCTAGGAAAAGAAAATAGGCTAATAGAAGTAATAATCCTGCACAGACGAAGTCGCGGGAAGAAGCTTGTTTGATAATAAACAAATGTTATGAATAAAAAGAAGTACCAAGGTTTTTTTACAATATTAATGAGAAAAATTACGTTTTTTGCCTGTCTGCTCCAGAATTTATTTTCTGAAGTTCATCTTGTAAAATGCTGCTTTACAAACATATGTTGACCCAAACAAAGTAAGAAGTTTCAAGCCAATTTTTTTTTAAAGGCTTTTTAAAAGCTTTTGCAAGTCTAACTCATTTAAGTCTAAGCAAAGATAAAGCGCGGGAAAATTATCAAATTACGTACTCAAATTACATGTGTAAAATATTTTGTATTAACACAAGGTCCGCTATTTGGTGACCCCTGATCTACGCTTTAAATCGTAATTCAAACGGGTTGGCCGGGAAATTTAAGTCGAGGGGGATCTCATTTCTATGAAATTCAGTCTAGTTTCTATAAGATATATAAAATAGAATTTTAAATGGAAATTAATAGAAAATTGCAGATCATATTAAGCTGGGATCCCAACTGATATATTCTATGATCTATTTCATAGAATGTATGAAACAGGTCAGTGAGAATGGGCTTTCTATCATTTATTATTAGAGGTTGATTATTAGAGGTTCATATCTGCGGATGAGGATGCGGATTTCAGGATTTTTTAAAGATATTTAAATTTTATGTAAGTACATAAATAAATGAAAACTGATTTGATTTTAATATGTTTTATTTAATAATCATATTTTCAAAACAAAACTAAAACAGTTTTAGTCTTACTTATTAGAATTTGAAGTCTAAAGTTTTTATTGAAAAAAAATATTTAAAAATTGCTGAATTATGTTTAATAAATAGTAATATAAAAAAGTCCAGATGCTGCTTTTTATTAGTTGCGGCGTTTTTATTTATTTACATCGAAATAATCATCAACCACGCATAAAACTTAGATAAACACAGTGAACAAACACTGTAATTGATTCACAATGGAAATAACATCGATAACCAAAACAAAACAAACAAAACCTGTAGGATCTTGTCACCAATGTGTGCCTTCCTGTTGCTCGTTTAGTGAACGAACTTCGTGCTAGTTGCTATCTTCCGTAAAAGCTCCGCATTAATTGATGCGGATGCGGATGTCTGAATTAATGCAAATGTTCCGCATTTTTCGGATGCGGATGCGAATATCCGTAACACCCCTGCTTTCTATGGAATAGATACCCAAAGTTGAATAGATTTCAATTCATTCTATAAATAGACCGTAGATTAACATAGAATAGATATTTATTTTCATTTTCGCATTTTCAAGTTTTTTCGATCCATAACATAGATTTTTAGAATTTTTATATTACAGTTCAAGAATTTGGTTGCTGGTACGGTCAGCTAAAGTAAACCGATATTAAATTCAACACAGTGGGAAAAGTTCATTTCGATTCTAGGTGCCCTTGCACTTTTTTATTTTCAAAAACTTTTGTGACGTCTCGGTACGTTGTGACGTCCATGTACCGTAAAGGGCACGTTGTGACGTCCACGCACCGTGCAGGGCACGTTTGACGTCCACGCACCGTAAAGGGCACGCAGCATTAAAAAAAGTATCTTGTGGGTAATTTAGGTGTCATTTTTTAAAATCGAATATAAAACATTAAAATAATTTCCCCTCCGCCACTGGCAAACTTGAACACAAGATATAGATATCGGTGTTCGTTCGTAATACCTCTACTTACTTAGAACATAAACGTAGGATTAGTTCCGCGTCTCCACCCACAAGTTCAACAAAGTACCTAATAGGATTAAAAACCTCAATAATATTTTGGATGTTTCGAATAAAATAAAATTGTCTTTGAAACCTACCCTCATTACACGGGGACTGACTCTATTGTAATAATATCCATCAGAGTTTTTCTACGTCTTTCGGAGCACTGTGTATTGAAAAATGTATTATAATGTTATATGTGTGAGGGGTATTTCACCATCCTCCACATAAATTATCCATACGATAACGTACATTTTTGATTAATCAAAAACGATTTTTTTTTACAATGCATGTTTACTATTCGGTACTTGAACTTATGAATAATAAGCCAGTATGGGATAAGTCAGCCGAGTTTTTAACCTGTTGCGAACATTTACGCCCATCGTTCACGTAGCTATTTACAAGCGACTCTACCGCTACCTGTCATACAATTTTGCTAGTGCAGCGCCTGGCGGCGATTTCAAACACTAATAATAGTATTGAAAATACAGACGAGCGGTGATCGCGTCGCTTGAACGTAGCTCCATGGAAGAATGGCGTTATTTGTTTATTTATTAATATACGTTATCGTATGGGTAAATGGTAGGCTATCAGGAGGATAGTAAAATACCCACAACGTTTATTGTTTGTAAATTTACAATAATAATTTCAGAAAATACCTTTTTAGTACTACAATTTAGCTTTAGGTTGTAGGTACATTATGTTATAAAATTCATCACTCTATATTATTATTACAAAACTAATAAGTTTTAGGGGTTTTCTCACCATCCTTCCAATAGCTTATCTACCCTAATAACGAATATTATTAAGGGGGTTTCTCACCATCCTCCCAATAGCTTATCTACACTAATAACCAATATTTTCGATTTACGATTTACGGTTTATTTATTTATTAAGTTGGAGTTTATAATTCGGTACTCGAACCTATGAATAGTGGCAATATATTGGATAAGTTGGCCGAGTTTTCTAACCACTGCGAGTATTTTATTTTTATTTTTAATAATATTCGTTATTAGGGTAGATAAGCTATTGGGAGGATGGTGAGAAATCCCCTAAAAATAAAAATAAAATACTCGCAGTGGTTAGAAAACTCGGCCAACTTATTCAATATATAGCCACTATTCATAGGTTCGAGTACCGAATTATAAACTCCAACAATCGTAAATCGAAAATATTCGTTATTAGTGTAGATAAGCTATTGGGAGGATGGTGAGAAACCCCCTAGCAATGTAGACTATAAACATAATAATGCGAGAACATTCCATCATCTTTCAATGCAATTTTTAATAAGCTGTTAATTAATACTTCTTTAATAATTCGAAGTCCAGGGGCAAGGCTTTGAACTCCCATTTCGAAGGTCGCGGGTTCGAAACCGGCAAATTTATTTGATTAATTTGTGTTATTTCACAATTAATTAATTAAAATAATATATAATATATTTGCGGCGCGTTCCATAGTGGAAGATACTCTCAGTATTGCCTTGGTGTAAGACCACCATTCAGATTTGAAACATTGCTTGAAATGGCTTTAGCCGTGTTTAGTCACTAGATCAGAATCGCCAGGTAATTCCCCACCTTTCTCTTCCCCATCTCCTTCCCTTCCCCACTTACCTTCACAGCGTACCCCAATCGGGGTTGCTATAGTCTCACTGGCTCAAGACGGGACAGTTGGGACTCTTGTGAGGTATTCTCTACTTTGTAGGTACTTTGGAGATAGTTTTCAGTTTGAAAAAACCGCCAAAAAAATTTGGGGACTATTAGTTTGAAATAATTCCGCTAGGTGTTATCAACTGTCAAAAAATATCGATTGCGCGGGATAATCATAATCTGTCAACAGGTTAATTTTATACATTTTTCTTAGCCGAATGTGCTGTAAATGTTGGAAACATCCACTAGAAAATCGGGTAATTTTTATTCAGGAACTAGTTTTAGTGATTTGTTTAGTAATTGAAATGGACGACGACGTCGATATTAATCTCAGTGATGAAGAAGAACACATCACAGCAGAGACTGTTTTGAAAACATTAGAATCAGCCTGGATGAATGAAAAGTTCGCCCCAGAGATTCTGCCGCATCAGAACGACATGGTAGAATGCATGCTTGGCCAGATACAACACATGGAAGTGAATATAAACAAACTAGCAAAGACAGACATTAGGTTATGTGTCCATAAGATGGAATTAAACAGAATCAAGTACATGATCAGTAGCTATCTCAGAACTAGGCTGCACAAAATAGAGCAGTTTACTATACAGATACTGAACGAGGAACAGCAAAGAATGGAGAGTGAAACGAACCATTTAACACCGGCCGAGTATGAATATGCCCAGTCTTATTTGGCCGGTATGAAGTCTTATTTGACGACAGCCGCGTTGAGCAGCATGCCAGGGAATATGCAGAATTTCGACCCCGCCAAGATGGCCAGCGTTCCCAATCTGAACAGCCATGTGTTCTTGAAGGCAAACAGGACTGTGAACGGTGTCGTCTGCGAGGGACTGAGTATGGATCAAGATGAGGAAGTTGACCTAGAAGGTATTCTTTTTAAATTTTGTATATAATATAATATATACAGTCGATTCCGCTTAATTGGTACACTGGTTTATCAGGCTTTTGGACCAAAATGCCATAAAGCTACGATATTAAAGATGAATCTACATAATATGCTATATCGTTTTGTTTGTTCTTGTTCATCAAATCAAGTTTTCTAGAGTTTGAGATGAACACAGAACATGCAGAAAATTCTAGAAAACTTGATTTTATGAACACAGAGCATGCAGAAAATTCTAGAAAACTTGATTTGATGAACACAGAACATGCAGAAAATTCTAGAAAACTTGATTTGATGAACACAGAACATGCGGAAAATTCTAGAAAACTTGATTTGATGAACACAGGACATGCGGAAAATTCTGGAAAACTTGATTTGATGAACACAGAACATACGGAAAATTCTAGAAAACTTGATTTGATGAACACAAGCACCAACAAAAATTATAGCTTTTTGTGCAGGTTCATCTTTAATAGCACAGCTGTGACATAAAGATGAACCCATTTGCCATTTTTCCTTTCCAGCGTCGATATGTACCGATAGTTAATTTTAATAATTATTATTTTTATTTAATAACTCAGGTACGGGACATACGTCATTCCTATGTCTACCTACGTTAAATTATCGTGAAAACAAGCTTATGTGTCCAAGCGGTTAATTAAATTTTTTATTTTATATAGTTCATAAATAGATGGGCACATTGGTTTTTGCTTAAGTGAGCGACTTACGGGAAAAAACTTACCTGTGTAAAGGCAACCTAACACCTATTCTTTTTAGTACACGTAAATCACAGTCAGTGTTTATCATCTGTGGTGACAACCGCTTGACACAATGAGTTCCGTAATGTTTATTGTTCACAGCATTACCTTAAAATTAATGTAAAAATTTGCGTACGTCCGAAGCTTATTGTGATGACCGTGGCCGGTTTCACATTGAGTTCTGGACTCCAGTATATGGATCCAGATTCCTTTGGGGTGGTACTCCAATAATAGATCGTAGGTAGACGATAACGTTTATTAAGAGATTATGTACAGGGTTCCTTCTTAGGAAGTCTGAAGGCAAAGAGGACGAATGGACAACAAACAAACCTTTTATGCCTTACTCATGCTGTCTCACTCATGCACGCATGTCTCTTTCATACCGCAAGACATACGTTCATCACATCCCTCCACACTTAAATCCGTAGACAGGTACACAACATGATGATGATAATATTATTTACAATACATACAATATTCCAATATTTACAGTGTAATTCATTATCATGTTGAGTCGAGAGCTGAATCCTGTCTTCATTGACTCATCTGTGTGTCCGTGGTCGTAATCTGTCCTTCCAGTTTCCCGACGTGGAAGCCACCGGTTCACTGGAGCTGGAAGTAAGAGGAGAATCACCCATTAGATTGTCATCCGACATAAAGCCGGAGATATCGTACTCATCTGACGATAATCTCCTAGTCTCAGACGCGATTAAAGGATTGCTGGGGTTCTTTTCCCATGATACACACAATTTAGACAACTGATCAAAATGCCTTTTCCAATACATAAGTTTACCTTTTAAATTTACCTCAATTATATAAAGTTTTTTTCCTATTTTTTTATGTATCTTCCCTGAAACCCATTTATCATTGTTTTGGTCTCTAAAATCTCTTACCATTACTTTTTGATTTATCGAAAAACCCAACGATTCTTTATTATTTCTTTTATAATAATATTTCTGATTTT
The DNA here is from genome assembly GCA_951813805.1 of Limnephilus auricula. Lineage (NCBI taxonomy): Eukaryota > Metazoa > Arthropoda > Insecta > Trichoptera > Limnephilidae > Limnephilus > Limnephilus auricula. The sequence goes on from OX638410.1 coordinate 9,175,522, forward strand.
CCTGACATTTAGACATTTTAATTTTAGTTTCTTTATTAATTCTATTATCCTTATCTCTCCCCCCTCTCGGTACAAAACTGTTTAAGTTAGACCTTAGTTTTCTTCCAAACATTACAACTGCAGGTTCTAAACCAGTTGTACAGTGTGGTGAATTTCTGTAATCCACTAGAAAATTTCCTAATTTTTCATTGTAACCTGATTGAAACTTATTTCCTATCATCATTTTTTTCAAAAAATTTTTACAATTTTTCACGGCGTTTTCAGCTAACCCGTTCGATTGTGGATGATTTACCGGAGTAGTTAAATGTTTGATGTTATTCATCTCACAAAACTCTTTGAAGTCCGCTGACATGAAGGCGGCTCCATTATCTGACACTATTGTCTGTACACTCCCGAAATAACTAAATAAATTTCTTAATATTTTAATAGTATTATACGAATTTGGAGAATTTACCTCCACACAGTCTAACCATTTTGAGGTTGAGTCAATAATCACAAAAAAATATTTATTTGCAATGGGACCTGCATAATCAATATGCACCCTACTCCATATCTCTTCAGTTATGGGCCACGGAGTCAATTCGCTTTTTGGTTGAGATGGTTGAACCTCTGAACAAATTTCGCATCCTCTCGCTAAAAGTTCAATTTCTCCATCTATTCCTGGCCACCAAAAATACCCCCTGGCTAACCCTTTCATCTTAGCTATGCCCAGATGAGATCTATGCAATAAGTTTAAAATTTTTTCTCTTAAACTTACTGGGATTATTAGCCTATTATTCCAAAAAAAACAATCATCAATTATAGATAATTCATTCCGTTTATTCCAGTAAATCCATTTTGAATCATCCTTGTTAATTTTATTTGGCCACCCTGTTGTGAGATAATGTTTAATTTCCAATAAAATTTTATCCGTATTTGATTCCGATTTAATCTCCTCGACATCTATTGGTATATCTCTCTACATATCTTTATACTTTAAACCGCGACATATTTTACTTATGTGACCTTTGCCTTTGCATTTATAACAAATCACGTTTTTAAATTTACAATTAACTGATTCGTGATAATTACCACAATGTTTACACTTCGTTCGGTCTAATGATTTCGGTCTGAACGATGTAACATTCTTGTCCGTAGGTCTAGAAAAATGTCTACCCGCCGTATTTTTTTTTTGTGACAAATCGATCTGTCTATTTTTAGAAATCATATCTACACTTTCCGTTTTAATTTGCTTATTAATTACATCGAACGAATCCATTGCAATAGCACATTCTAAAACCTTTTTTAATGAAAAGTTTTCAGCCTCGACAAATAATTTTTCTTTAGTACGACCAATTCGAAGACCGGTGATAAAAACATCTTTTAAATTATGTTCAAGTCTGTCTTCGAATTTGCAAAATCTAACTAGATTTCGTAAACGCGCTATGAAGTCATTAACTGATTCCGAAATCTTTTGTTTCGCAGCGAAAAAAATTTCACGTTCCTTGAACACATTTCTTTTAATACCTATATGATTTTCGAGTAATAACAATAAATTTTCTACCGTGAAATCTGTAATTTTTTTTGGAAAACACAAATTTATTAATAAATTTATTGTCTCTGTGTGCAAATGGGATATAAAAACCGCTCTCTTTTTTACATCCGACGTTATTTTGTCATCATTGACTAGGATGAACTGCTCGTACTGTAAGACGAATGTCTCCAGCTGGTCTCTCAAATGACAAAACCTGGGCAGTTCTCCTCCTTCCATCTTCACACAGATGCAATCAATGAAAAAAAACAGAAAATTTTACAAACAGCACTCAACTCACGACTCTGATGTCTTGATGCTGTCCGATCTCGCCCTTCCGCGAACCGTCTTCTGCTCCTGAACCCTGGTCGTCCTTCTAAGCGCCTTCCTTGAGGTCTGCGCCCGGTTCCTGGTCTTCTCTTGAAGACCCAGACTTCTGAATCCACGCCTTACGCGAATGCTCCTCCAGGTTCTCGGCACTGAATCACCATATATAGGATGCTGCTGCTCTTGCTTCCTCCTTGCTCCGCAATGATGTGGAGTCGTGATCTGACCCGATCACTCGTTGACCCCTGTAGCTTCAATCTCGGTCTTTTCGGCTGCCCAAATGTGAGAATTAGGCTGCTCCGTGGTTCCTTTTTTCGGCTGCGCCAAAAGTGATAATTTGGCTGCTCCGTGGTTCCCTTTTTCGGCTGCGCCAAATGTGATGACCGTGGCCGGTTTCACATTGAGTTCTGGACTCCAGTATATGGATCCAGATTCCTTTGGGGTGGTACTCCAATAATAGATCGTAGGTAGACGATAACGTTTATTAAGAGATTATGTACAGGGTTCCTTCTTAGGAAGTCTGAAGGCAAAGAGGACGAATGGACAACAAACAAACCTTTTATGCCTTACTCATGCTGTCTCACTCATGCACGCATGTCTCTTTCATACCGCAAGACATACGTTCATCACACTTATTAGAATACGCTTCACAAGTATGGAACCCGCAGTACAAATCATATGTTCACAATCTGGAACGCGTTCAAAATCGTTTCCTGCGGTACTTAGATTACCGTAGCTATCGTCCCCACTTAAATCACAAAGATTCGGCCGCGTACTTCAATATATTATCATTGGAAGATCGAAGAAGCTCGGCTGATGTCCTCTTTCTACAGAAAATATCCAGGTCCATCGTAGATTGCCCGGAACTCTTACAACGAATCCAACTACGAGTTCCCAACAAACGAACCAGATCCGGCAAAATGTTTAGCCTCCCTCGATGCAACACCAATTCTAAGCAAAACTCCTTCATTTATCGTGCATCACACACTTTCAATACATACTAAACACAATTTGACATTTTTAACTCTGCACCACACTCCTTAAAGTCACAAGGCAATCTCTCGATACTTTATTATAACTACTTACATAACTTACGTACAACCTACTAATTATACAGAATAGATCTATCCCTTTCCCTTCCCTCCCACCATCCCATCCCCGTAGGCTAAATGTAACTATTTTTCTTTGTTTACACTAAAAAATTAAGTTATTTAGTGGAAACCTATTATTGGTTAAATGATTTACCCACGTTTTATTATATTTTATTAAATGTTATAACTGTTGGTTTTCCAAATAAAATAAAATAAAGCGAAAGTATTTTTCAATTGAAGAAAAAAGTGCTATATTACACCGTTTAGAAGCCGGTGAATCAAATGTAACCCTCGCAAAGGAGTTCGGCATAATTTGTATAAAATGTTTTATTTATCTATCTATAGTATTACATATTTGATAACAATAATTACAATAACATTAATAAGTATCATAATAAAAACAAGCTTAAATTATCCAGGCGTTTTGTGCATTGTTCGGTTAGTACGACAAATTATCGCCGGTCCTTTGAGCGTCGTTATATCCGGATTCTACTGTATTTTAAATTGTTTAATCAATTTCGCTTAAAGTAAGATAAAATTTACCTTACTTACTGATAACACATTTCTATCAGCTTAGCTTGATTGTTTCTAATATATTTATTTTTCTCACTTACAGAAGGCTCCCAACACATTCTCCAGTACAAATCAATTGCCGACTTGGTAAAAACAGGAAAAGTTCAACTCATTTGAAGATATTATTAAAATCGGCGACAAAAATAATTATTCTGTAAAAACATGGATCTCTGCTCATTTGTATATTTAGTAATTGGTGAAACGTTGCAATTTGGTTCGATGCATATAAAGGGCTTCGGAGGCTATCAAGCGGCTTGCCGACAAGCACATAAATTTGTTGTCTATTATTGTCTATGCTTTTCCGCTTGCCGCGCGCATCAAGGCGCTCGGGCCAGCCTTTGTATATTGTGATTGCCTTGTGATTTCGAGGTGGTCGAAAGTGAATTTTGTGCAAAATGGAATCTAACAAAGACAAATCATTCTTTTTATGTTATAATAAATGTTATAAATTAATATTATAACATTATTAAATAATATTTTGTAATAATTTTATATAATTGTTTTACATGATACATAATATCTAAAATCACCATAATATTTTGTAATAATTTTATATAATTGTTTTACATGATACGTAATATCTAAAATCACCACTCTTGTAATGTTTTTTGTCTATAGGTTCTTATTTGTCTATTGTTGTTTGTCTGTTCTCAAAAAAATATAAATTCCCATCAAGCCTTCTGCCAGCACGTAGTTATTGCGCAATGCTTGTGAAAAGGCCTCAAGCCAGCTTTGGAGATGGTCAAAAGGTTTGCAACAAAATGCCATAGACAAAAAATCTGTATGCTTGTGACAACGGCTTGGTAGTGTCCGAAGCTCTTAACGTATTTGCATTTTGCAAGTTGTAACCATAGATAACATACACGAGGAATATGGGCCATTAAACATTGTTAGTATGCACGCAAGTGTCGCCAACATCATTCACCTGAACTACGGCAAATCGCTTCTTCACACAGGCGATACCTTCATTTCTAACTATGTACATAAATACTTTGGTAAACGCATATAAACAGAGATAACATATGTTCTTGCATGGCCATATCTCCGTTTGTTTCTGTTTTTTGTGGTTGGCTTGCTGATTTCACGCCGTATATGTATAAAGTATGTTTGCAATCAAAGTATCACAACTCCATAAATGAAATTATATTTTAAATTTATGTACAGATAAATCATTTTAAAGAGATCCTTGCTTGTGTAGTGGTGTACTTGATAGAGCAAATGATAATTTAAAGTAATATAATTATAAAAGAACTTTCTCAAATTATTGAATTAGCGAGTCTGAATTTAGACAGAATCAATGAATCCCACTATCTTTGGGCATTAGCGGGGTAAGAGGGGACTGCGGGCGGATGTTCCAAACTAGTTTGAAAAACTTTTATGAAACTTTCAATACTATCAGTGTACACAAATACATTCAAGCATGACATCTTTCAAATGATTTGCCTGCATCTATGTTAAGTATTTTTAAATGTAAGTATTGTTGTTAATAAATATTTTGTTAACTGAACACAGATTCTTCCTAATTTTGTTTTTTACTCATTAGATAGATAGGGGGTACACTTTTACATTTTAGGTCCTTACATATGAAATTGGCGTTTTGTATGGGAGGAACATAAAGTCGATTTTTTTAAATATAATATATTTATTTAATCAAAGTATGTACCATTGCTATCTATGCACTTTTGCCATCTCATAGGTAATCTGTTGGGGCAAGGTCCGGAGAGTACGGTGGATGTCTTAGACATTCCAATTAAAGCTCCTCTAATTTGGTAACCGTCTGTTGTACAGTGTGTGGTCTAGCATTATCATGCAGCAGTTCCCTAGAGCGATTAACCAGCCTCGGTTGTTTAGCAGCTAGCTTTTCCATCATGGTTTGCAGTTGCTGACAATTGACATCTGCCGTAATCGTCTGGCCAGATTTAAGAAAGCTGTAGTGAACGACACCAGCACTAGTCCACCAAACGCTCACAAATAACTTTTTGGAGTCAATTTTCGCTTGGGGCATGGTTTGGCTGGTTCGGCAGGGTTCAGCCATTGCGATGAGCGCTTCCGATTACCGTACAGGATCCACTTTTCATCACAGGTAATGATTCGATTTAAAATCCGTTCATTATTGTGCCGGTTGAGTAATGCAACGCAGCAGTCAACGCGCGTTTGTTGATTTGCGGACGTGGTTTGCGATGGATCCACTTCCACAATAGCCATCAATTCTTCATTATCAACTTTGGTCTCCGGTCGTCCACGGGGCTTGTTCTGCAGGTCGAAATTTCCAGAACGAAAACGTTGGAACCAAAAACGCACAGTGTTTTCGTTTGCAGCACCGTCGCCATATACATCATTAGTCCTTCGAGACGTTTCTGCAGCACTGGGCCACGGTGGAACTGGTACTCGTAAATAACGCGATATTTCAAGTTTTCCATTTTGTAAACCAAGTGACGCAAAGAAAAAAAGCAATTAAGGGAAAAACAAATAAATTATAATTTTTGAAACACAAATACATGAGTAAATAGCTGGTATAAATTTGAATTTGGAATTCCTAACCAAAGAGAAGATATTTGAGATCAAAGTTGCCAGTACGGCAAAACGCCAATTTCATATGTAAGGACCTAATATAACTGCAAACTCAACTCAAATTTCGATTTTTTCTGAAATGTCCGACTAGTTAGTTAACTGGACAAACAAAATATAAGTACGAATGGTAGAGAGAGTGTGCTTTTATTAAAAACAATTATTTATAATAAGGGATACCGTGGTTGCACTGGTTCCGACTGGCAGCTGGGATTCTTGGGTCGTAATAGAACTATCATGTATGAGATGAGTCCATAATAGAGTGTTGATACCAACCCTGATGTATAGCATTGGGGTTAAATTAGCAGAAAGAATTAAAGCAGACAGAATGCTGTGGAAATGAGATACCTGAGGCGTATGAGGTGTGGCTATTAAATAACAAGACAGATGATGTAAAACATTTTATTTTGATTTCATACATATTTATTTATTGTTACCTTCAATATACAACCCTCCTCTATCCCTACAACGATCCATGCGAATCTTCCGTCGTTCGAAACTGGAACTGGAAGTCTTTTTCTGTCAGCTCCTTCAGGACACTTGCCGCTTTCTCGTTCACAGCTTCAACGGACTCAAATATTGTTCATTTTAATGCAGATTTCACCCTAGGGAACAGATAGATACTGATTGCAATGGTATTGTGGTCAGTAATTGTGTTATGCATAACAAATGCACTTGAGCTTGTTATGTTTCTGGTATATATATGATCCAAGCAAGAGCTTGAAGTACCTTGTACCCTAGTTGGAGAATTAATATTGGAAATAAAGTTGCTTTCCGCCATAGCACATAGTCGCACGGTACAAGATCCGGCAAAGTGTTTGTACGGCCTTATCAACGGTCAGATCAAACCAGATTACCAATTTTTTCGATGTTGTCATCCGTTTTTGAGGTGGAAGGGCGACCCGCACGTGAATCTTCTTCAATGTCTTGTCGGTCATCTTGGAAACGCTTAAACCACTCTAAAAGATTAATTGTCACACACTTCTTTCAATAAGTTTCATGTGAAATTTCATAACAATAGGGTATTTCCACATTTTTTTTATTGCTTAAAAAAATAAAGCAAAAACTTACGATTATTATGGCATTTTTTTTTTATGTTGAATAAATTTTCTACAGCGAGTCTAAGTTGCCCATTTTTGTAATCCCGCCAAAATGGCATTTTCGACGTGTGACATCACAAGGGTCGCTCATTCTTGAAAAATTTCCCATAGTTCTACTTTGTATGTTTGATGACGTGTATATTATGTATTAGTACAAAATATACAGAAACTGTACAAAACAAGGTCAGAGGCCCTAGCACGCTTGCTCTATATCGATCGGTAGGATAACTATCGGTAACTTCTCATCGTTCCCTAGCATGACTACAGATCACCAACGAATAAGTGACAGTTCACAATGACTAAGTGTCCTTAACATATTCAACATCAACTGTTGTTTGTACGTTAGCGATGTGCAGTTGTCCTAGGGAACGATGAGAAGTTACCGATAGTTAACCTACCGATCGATATAGAGCAAGCGTGCTAGGGCCTCAGAATCGCTTGGGCCAATATCATTCCAGACTTTGCTTTGCTAACTATCATCCGACATTCAATAGGTTAACTCTGCACATTTTAGCAGAGATTGAGGAGACACGTGTTTTAGGAGGGAGGAAACACAAAGGCTGGCAAATCGTTTCACAGCCGAGCTGTTAAACTCAAGAACAAGTCAGTTTCAGTGCCGGCAACCCGGGCGTTTATTTAATATAAATTGATTGATTTACAATTTTCTGTTCTTTTACCTGCCTCACTAGACAAAGTCTGTTCCGAGGCGGGTAAATAACATAATAAGTATATTTATTTAAAAGGATATGTATCAGAAGAGACATGCATTTAAAAGATATGTATTAATATAGATATGCATTAAAAGAGATATGTGTGCAAAAAAGCAAAAAGTAAATATATATAATAAATATTTACATACCTTCTTATTTTGATTTTATTATTTGTTACACTACCATCAAAGTTTATTTTTTAGTTATTAGTCGTACAAACAGTTGAATGAATAAGAATATTATTGAATATGTAAAATTAAAAAAAATAATAGTAATATTATTCTCGCCTAGTTCGTATTTTTAAAGGTCAAATCAGCGACTGTTGTTAAGCCTTAATTTGCCTCTGAGCCTCTTTCTGAGCTGCCCCGTTTGCCTACTTCAAGAAACAAAGTCTTAGCGTGGTAATGGTGTGTACCTATTGCGGTGTTAGTCAACAAGGAAGCCATACGACGCATTAACTTTAATACTTGGCTGACCTTGAAATGCTAAGAAATTCTTTCAACGCCTCCGTTTTCTTGAGAAATATTTTCTTATTGCAAAGATATGTATCATTGGATTATTTGTAAAACCTTCCAAGTCCGGATTATAATCATTCTCATCGCTAGCAACTAAATTCTTGTAAAAGATTTTTTGTGTGAATACCGCACAAAAGTTCCAACTGTTCCCAAATGGGGTATGTTGTGAGGCTGAATGGAGGGAGATGAGAAGAGTAAGGTTGAGTACCTGAATATTCAGTCGTCACTAAGCAAGTTAATTAAAACATGTTTCGATTTTTTTTCAAACAGATATAGATTGATTTTTTTACATTAGCTCCAAACAGGCGATCCTGAGGAAAAATTTCCCTCAATTTTATGTCATCTTTGAGGAAGCTGTGTGGAGGGTATTTTCAGGAGAGGAAGTTCTGGGAAGGAAAATGTATAATAGCTGGGTAGGAATCTGGGGGTCCATATGTCCAGGAGTGACGGACTTATGAATCCATCCCTCCGACTGCGGTAAGGCGATGTTCCGAAAGAGGCCTGCTTTTTTTTTTTTTTTAATAGAGATACCTCACAAGAGTCCCAACTGCTCCCTTCTGGAGCCAGTGAGACTATGGCATCCCCAATTGGAGTATGTTGTGAGGCTGAAGGTAAGTGGGGAAGGGAAGGAGATGGGAAAGAGGAAGGTGGGAAAGTACCTAGCTATTCAGATCTAGTCACTAAACACGGCTAAAGCCATTATTAAGAAACGTTTGAATTCTGAATGGTGGTCTTACACCAGGGCGATACTGAGAGTATCTTCCACTCTGGAACGTGCCGCAAATATAACATATATTATTTTTATTAATTAATTGTGAAATAACACAAATTAATCAAATAAAATTTATTTGCGCACGCCGGGTTCGAACCCGCAACCTTCCGAATGGGAGTCAAGTGTCTTACCTCTCGACCACGGACAGTCGTGATAGAGAGATTAAAATGTCTCCCTCAACTCTCACCTCTCTTTGGTAGGCAGACGCATCCACAAGATCCGGACAAACCTCATCCCATGAAGCCGGGCACCCCTGCTAAATCACCAAACGTAGCGAAGAACTTGGGGTGACCTATGTCAGAGCTATTGGTTATCCAATAAAGGGTTCTGCGGGGCGGTGGTAGTTCCCACCTCCCAAATTTCATTGCTAAGGCCTTATTATTCTTTTTGTGTACCTTGTTGTTTTTAATGTAAATAATGGAAGTATGTTGTGAAGCTGAAAGGAAGAAGATGGGGTAGAGGAAGGTTTGTAAGTTCCTAGCAATTCAGATCTGGTCAAAAATCCCAACTATCTGGAGCCAGTGGATCAATGACACCCCCATTGAAGCATCCCCAATTGAAGCCAAAGATGATGGAGAGGGGAAGGAGATGGAAAGAGGAAGATTGGGAAGTACCTGGCTATTCTGATCTGTTCAGCAAACATGACTGAGGTCATTTCAAGCAACGTTTCGATTCTGAATGGTGGTTTTTCACCACGGCGACACTGAAATCCACTCTGGAACGTGCTGTAAACACACTATTGTGTATTAATCAAATTTGCATCGAAATTCAATAATTTTAACCGCTCTAAAAGGTGTATACAAATAGAGAGATTCAATGGAAGATCTCAGACATAAATTGCAAAAGAATTGAAAATTCAACTCTACTGTTGTTGGTAATGTAGAGGGTTGTTTTTATCGATTTCCGTGTTTTAATTTCTAATTTAGATTCCAAAAATCCCTTGTATTTAACATCCACTCTCCGAGGTAGACAGAAAATGTTGCTAAGATGCTAATAAAAAGCTCTGCAAATTTCATGATGACAGAGTTCACTGTGAAGTTTTAACCCCTCGTGTGCCAGCAGTAAAGTGTCTCTATTTTATAATAAAAAGATAAACATTTCCGGATTACGAATAAACTGACAATATTAGAATTACTTCTACTTCCATCATTATAAGCGGAAAATGTTGCTTGTGCAATGATGGACAACTCTGCTACTAAATTATGTATTGTAATCTCACTACCCGGAGAATATAATATAAATTATCTCAAACAAAAATTTTCATGGTCAAAACACAAAATAAATTAAAATGTCTACATACATACAATTTATAATACAATATAATAAAAATAACGCTTTATTTGCTAGATTATCATCAAAGTTAATTTGAAAGCGAGCGATTCCCGCCCGAAACTATGTTACTTTTGTTACGTGGGGATTCATCGGATTGGCGCAGGTCTGGGATTGCGTACGATCGCGAACAAAGCGCAAGGAATGAACGAGAATGCTTAATGGGACAATACGGATTCTCCCATAAGCGCGCAGTAGGTTCTGCGCACTGAGAAATGCACTCTGATGGTTTGTGGGCTGAACGGCTGTCCGCTGGTCAGCCTGAGTGGTCGCCGGTCCGCTTTAATTTGTTGTATTTTATTTCTGCAAAATGTTAATTGCTATATTATTTAAAGATTTCATTAATTTTGGTGAAGACTGCTATTTATTTTAGTAGGTTTCGAGTATAACTGGTGGGGACTGTCCCCACTGTCCCCCTGTGAAGAACCGCCACTGTACTTGCCTAAATAAGCCAATCCCTCCCTTTGTTTCTTTTATCTATGGTTTGTGTAGATGTGTGACTCACTCAAACATGCATGAATCCTAAATTCGTAATTTATATGTACACAAATTTAAAGTGTTTAATTTGGCTTTATGTTGGATTATCTGTCGGATAATGTCGTTATCACAGGATTATGACCTGATGCTTATATTTATCCTCTGTCGACAGTTTTAATGAATCGATCTGCTATTAATACGACTGGATTAGCCGTGGCCCTTGGCATTGGAGAAGGATATAGCTCTTTTAATTTACTACAAAGTGAACTTAACCTATACGCGTGTAAATGTACTTGAATAAATTCCCGTTAAAAATGTTTTATTTGTCATTGGACAGATTTTATAATATTATTTTTGGTTTAGTAAAAAAAACACAATAAAATGTAGATATTTTAATGTTGTTTATTTTTACTGTAACAGTGTTTTAGAATAAATTATAGAAAATTCAAATGTGCCCCCCGCACAAATTTGTTAAAAGTGTGCGTTTTCTTCAAAGACATTACAAAAATGTCGATGATTTTTTGTGTAAGGGTGCTGAAGTATCAAATATAAAAATCTAGACTAGCCCAAGATCAAGAAAAATTATTACAGTTCCAAAATTATATTAATTAAATAGGTATTCAATGTCTCAATCGGTTTCAGTTATTCAAGCAAAACTGTCAAAAATGGTCATGCAAACAAATCCGTAATCGTTCTTAAATAATCCACTCGCTTCGGTTACGCTATTCTATGCACTGTGCCTATGAGCATTAAAGTCATTTTCTGTGATTCCCCTGCTTTCGGAAAGTTCATACCACTAATTTCTGAACACCATGGTTACCTATACATATTTTGGTCCCAAATGATTGCCAATATCCTCTAAAGTCGTGAAAAATCGATTTTTTTAATGGATTATATTTTACAATTTGAAACAGAATTATGGTACACGCCAATCTTTTAAACCGGCCTGAACATGGTACGATTCATTCTCACGCAGCTACTGATTTTAGCAAAAGAGAAAGATGCGTAAAAACTATGTGCGACAGAGAAAGGCTTGGGCAGGGGGGCGTGATACTTTTTCTACTTAACCTGTCGCAGGCCGCAGATTTTTGAAGCGATTTTGTCCCTTATGTATAAAGAAACTGTATGAAAAACAAGGTCAGAATCGCTTGGGCCATTCCTGTTCTTGACGTAACGAAATACTGGATAGCGTCTAACCACTCCGAATAATTCAAATTAATTCCCAATGACGTGCCGGGCACCAAAGACGGCGGACAAAATGGCTGCCGCTTGATAATATGAACGGAGTCGCATTCGAAGTCTATATTTTTTCATTGTTTTTGATATAAATCCATTGTGGAAAGCATAGATTTGAGTGATTATTAGGAAGTTCGTTTTATCTACATTATTTTGATGTAATTTTTGTAATATATCACAAAAGAAATGTTTTAAAAATTGAGTTCGTAAGAAAGGTGAGAACTGTCAAATATTTTACATCGTATTGAAAAAATATATTTTTCCTATGCTTGGCTTTCAACAAGTTAAACTCGTCTATTGCAACAATTTTTGATCAACGTCAGGCCGGTCTTAAACTTTGGCGTGAACTATAAATAAAGTAGCACATATCCGAATGTTTTAGATATTAACTTTACCTTTTGATTAAAAAAATTATAAATCAGTTTGGTTTTGTATTTTGGCCTCAAATCCAAGTTTAAGTTTTGAATGAAAAGGCAGCGTAGTTGTTCGTCTTAACTTTAAATTTAAACACTGGCAGTGTCCTCTTTTTGTTTCTAAATTGTATTACAAATGTGGAGAAAGCATAATGATGAAGATCAAGAAAGGGACATTCAGGTGGTTTGCTGGATGAACGGAAAATTCATAAATCTTTCAATGATTTAAAAAGGAAATATTTAAATTAAAATGCTTATATTTTTAACAAAGTTATATTATTCATTTTAATACATTTTTAACAAATTGTTTGCGATTTCTTTAGAGATAAATGCTTCTTTATAAAATACAATGATTGTTTCAAAATCAAATATTCTTTCAACTGATTTAAAACACCCTCCCACTAATGATATTCTAAGGAGAACAGTTTTTTAGTTTAACAAACCAATTATTAGAAACAGGGAAATTTCCTGAATCTTGGAAAACATCTATGGAATAATAAATAATATTATTTTCTATTGCATTTTAACAAAATTCAATGATTTTTTTCAAATGATTTAACAAAATTCAATACATAATAATTTTACAAAAAATTTATGATTGTTTCAAAAGACATAAAAAATCAATAATTCGAATAAAAATTCTACAACTGTTTCAAATAATGCAACAAAATTCAATAAAAATTGCACTAAAAATTCTTTAACTTATTGTTTCAAATGATTTAACAAAATTCAATAAAAATTGCACTAAAAATTCTTTAACTTATTGTTTCAAATGATTTAACAAAATTCAATACAAATTGCACTAAAAATTCATTAATATTGTTGCAAATGATTTAACAAAATTCAATAAAAATTGCACTAAAAATTCTTTAATTTATTGTTTCAAATGATTTAACAAAATTCAATACAAATTGCACTAAAAATTCTTTAATTTATTGTTTCAAATGATTTAACAAAATTCAATAAAAATTGCACTAGAAAAACATTAATATTGTTGCAAATGATTTAACAAAATTCAATAAAAATTGCACTAAAAATTCTTTAATTTATTGTTTCAAATGATTTAACAAAATTCAATAAAAAATGCACTAAAAATTCATTAATATTGTTGCAAATGATTTAACAAAAATTCACAGTGTAAAAATTGAAAAAATCACAGTTTTCCAAGGGACCGAAAAAAAAAACTTCTTAGGCGGGAAAACCTTATAAGTGGGATAAATTGGGCCATTTAGTCTTCAAAAACCAAACTTCTTAAGCAGGAAACTTCTTAAGAGGAAACTTCTTAAGAGGGTTTCACTGTATTGCACTTAACTTCCGGTTAGTGAGAAAATTAACCAGTTTTAAGATAATTTGTATTTTTATTTTGTGATGAAACCTAAATTAGAAATGGGTGATGACAGAATACACATTGATGATTGATTTAAAAAATAATAATAGTAAGGATTTATGGGTAATGTCCACCATTCCAAAGGAATATCTTTAAAAAATTGTGATTATTTAATTAGTGATACAGCGATTACTATTTATAAGATTATAATGAAATTATTTTCTTAAATACATTTTAATTAACCCCTCAGGCTAATTTGTTCGCTTTTCAGAACAACTCATACAGGTCTCACAGAAATTATTGTAGCCCGCTTGCTATTAACCCGTCACCGGCCGCAGTCCCCCCGGTGGGTCCGGATTTTTGAAGCGATTTTGTCCCTTATATATAAAGAAATTGTATGAAGAACAAGGTCAGAATCGCTTGGGCCATTCTCGTTCTTGACGTAACGAAATACAGGATAGCATCTAACCTCTCCGAATTATTCAAATTAATTCACAATGACACGCCGGGCATCAAAGATGGCCGTCACTTGATAATATGAACGGAGTCGTATTCGAAGTCTATATTTTTTCATTGTTTTTGATATAAATCCATTTTGGAAAGCATAGATTTGAGTGATTATTAGAAATTTTTGTAATATATCACAAAAGAAATGTTATAAAAATTGAGTTCATAAGAAAGGTGAGAAATGTCAAATATTTTACATCGTATTGAAAAAAAATATTTTTTCTATGCTAGCGTTTAAAAGTTTAAAGTGAGAAATATGATGTACACCAAAGTTTCTAACCGCAATTTGAAAAAAAAATTATTATGACACTATGTAATTTTCTTCAAAATTATTTTTACATGATAAAATAAAAAATTGATGTGATGATAATGTTTATAAATACATTTGTCTATATGTGTGTGATTTTATTTTTCTCATTACCACTAATCCTGGTTAGAAAAAGCGTAGGGTGAACCATTTTCAAAACCGTTTTAAGTTTGCATTGAAAATTTTTATATTAAAAAAATTACGTGGTTATTTCTAATAATTAAAATGGGAGCATATTTCATCACCTTTCAAAAACAGTTTTTAGTTTTCGGATACATTCACATATATTCAAATATTCCATTTATTAGGATTTTAATGCAAAGTGGAAATATTCCAACCTACCGCTGGAATGTGGTTGAGACCTGAGGGGTTAAGAAAGTAATAAAATAACTCATCATTAGACGGTCTTAACCTTTTGAACAACATCTGTCACACCACTCATGTTTTAGCGAAACTCCATGGATCACATGCGACATCCACATAGATCAGGTTAAAGTTTCTTATTGTTATAATCTTTGTATCACTACATTAAATAGAAAAGTATATATATATAAAGATTGTTTATAATATCCAAAAATATTAACTGTTTGTCGTCAGTACTTACCTCATTTGAATAAAATGATTTGAAAATCAAAAATAATCATTATTAGTCTCCGATTAACACATTCGCAGGCACAACGATTATTGGAATCGTTTTAGAGGAGATGTGATATGACACAATGGACAGAGAAGTCAAGTTTTATATCATAGACTGTCTCTTTGTATCACAACACGAACACTTCTATCTAGGATGTAACAGCATTTTAACTCTGATTCTAACCAGCGATTCCTGAGCTTATTTGGAATAGAAAATGTAGATATCATTTTGCTGTCCAATTTCCCAGCCTACAGCGTAGTGAATCACATGATACGCACTCCGCCTCATTCCATTAGCATGGTAACAGACAAGACAGAGCATGTATCGTGTAATCCCATCACAATGTGTAGCAGAGTGATCAGTGAAGATATATTGTCGCTCTAGTTCGTTTTTGTCCAACAGACCATTTTTCGTGAAGTTGAATTAAGTATGCAAATGTACTCAAATAGCCTTAATTTATGCGATACTCGTTCAAAAAAAAATTATAAACAATTATTTAAGGGGTTTTCAAAACGCACTTTGTCTTGCGTCCTCCAAAATGTATGTGCTTCTATCGTAAAAAAAAGTTTAAAGTGCCATTTCTCCCGATTCGCGTTTTGGTCTGTTGGATAAAAACGAATTGAAGCGACGATATGATAAAAAAATATATTTTTGTTTTAATTGAAAAAATCTTCTGACAACAAAATCATCCGACAACAAAAATGTAAGTTTTTTTTTACTCCAAATATGCTCAGGAATTCTGGTAATCTGGTTTAAATTCTTCAGGTACGTGCTATTACACCCTGTATATATATATACCTTATAGTGTCACACCCAAAGACAAACATTTTTTACTACTGATTTTCATAGACCTGTGTCACATCACAAACCTCTATTTTCCGACAAGTGTCTGTCAATATGTTAAATAAGGTGAAACATTTCTTTATAGGTATATAATTCGTAGATTAGTTTAAGCTGTATGCCTTAAGTTACTTACATCTAAAATTTTGTATAGATAAGTACAGATACACAGTAAGAATTTTAAATATCTATTTACTTAAATTATAATTAAATAAAATTAATATTTTAGTTCCTAGGTATAAAATGGACACTTAAAAAGGACAACATGATTTCTCTAAGTAAGTAAGGCAGACAATTGTCTATCATTTGTGAACACGCAGAAGTGCCAATTCGGCTGTAATAAAATATTATTTCTTTACCAATCTTAAATCTCCAGTCTAACTTTAGTGTAAATAACATCTGCTGTATATTGGCATTTATTTCTAAATTCGTTCAAAGGCAATCAATACAAAAGCTAATAATATATTTCGTTATATAAATATGTATATCGTTATATAAATTATATCCTTACATACACATTCCATATCGCAAATGTGATAAATTTTTTTTTAAATGTTACATCTTACAATAATATTACAATATTCAAAAATACGCTCATCGAATTACACTTGTAAAAGAAAAGAGATATAAATATGTAATCTCTCCTGTCGTATAATTTAACAGCTGATTCTAATGTCTTTGGACAAGGAGGAATCATAACACTGTTAAATAAATATAACATAATCCATTAAATGCTATCGGCCATTTAACAGTGAATAAAACGTAACATTAATTAATAAATTGTCACCAGCAATCATTGGTGAATAGTTAATGAAAAGATTCGCTAGATGTCACCAGTTTTACCATTGGTGTATGTTAATAGAAAATCCACTAGATGTCACCAGTTTTAACAGTGAAAATCTAAAAAGGTATAATGCCCGATAGAATATAATGTCACCGGTGATTCAGCAAACTTTATTTGAAAACTGCACTAAATGTCAGTAGTTATCAATCGGCGGGTTCCTCGATGAACTTGATGTGTTTCTCGTACGCTTCTTTGGCGACTTCTCTCAGGTTCTTCTCCGCGGTCTTGCCCAGTTGGGCGACCATCTGAGAAAGCATGGATTCGTGGTTTCTCAGCAGTTTGTAGGGATGGTCGAACTCCATCATCTGGCCGCGATCCATGACCAGTACGCGGTCAGAGTCCATGACCGTGTTGAGGCGATGGGCGATGGTGAGCACGGTGCAGTGCTTGAACTTGTGGCGGATGGTCTTCTGAATCAGCGAGTCAGTTCTGAAAAAGAGATTGTATTAACAATAATATCTATAATAAACAACTGAATTTTCGATGACCTCAAAGAAAACTAATTAAAAATCTGGACTAATCAAACCAAACTAACATTCTCGGACAACATATCACGGCTCACTTCAGCTTGCAAAAACTCCTGGGGTTTATCAACAAAACATGTAAGCAATTTAACGACCCATATACAATGATAGCCATGTTCAATGCCATGATAAGAAGCTAGCTGAAGTAGGCTAGCTACCAAACTAAATACATAAATATACTGAAACAGATCCATAAAAATACCTTAGGTATAATCAACACGCCAATGCATGGAACTTATCTGAAGTTCATGCACTATGTAGACTTACTTAGAGGCAATGAATAGATTTAGCCTAGAAAATTATGCAAATCTTGCAATACTTAGTTTTATAGTGCATAACTCTACTGATAGCCAGTGGCGGTCTTTCCCTTTGGACAAAAGGTGAATGACCTCCCAAAATTATAAGATGACAATAAACTTAGGTCAGCGGCATCATCAGCAATCGGAAGGTTGAAGGAGCCAAAGCGCACACCAAATACTAAGTTCGGTGAGCGTGCTTTCGGAGTGTCGGGACCTAAAGCCTGGAATGGACTGCCACATGACTTAAGAATGATCACAAACTCGGCGAAATTCAGAGCTAAACTTAAAACTCACCTTTTTAGACAGTCGTACTCATAAAGCCAAAAACAAAAACCTTCACTTTCACCTTCTCAGCCCGCGACATAGTAAATAACTAATTGCATAAAAATGTTAACAAATTCTTAATTGTGAATTATTTGTACATCTAATTTCATTCAAATCCTCCAGTCCTAATGAGTCCTAAATTCACAAGTCTTTCGAAATAACTTCAATTTATTTATTCCATTTTTGGCAGTAATCTTCTTATAAATGTAATATGAAAAATGATGGTGTAGCAAATGTAAAGTTATGCAATGTCCAGTGTTTTAATATAGCGTCCTCCGGGTGCAAAGTCGTATCTCCTCCAAGCATAAACTTTCTAATTAAAGTGTGTTTATCGGAAGTGACCTGCCAGGTAAGTATGTTCTCTGTGTCCATTTGTAAATAATAGTTCTAGGTAGAGCCTAAGAAGTCATAATAAGATGTACAGCGCCCTTGAGGTGATTTCTCACAAAAACGGCGCTCTACAAATTATCCAATTATTATTATTATTATTATTAAAACAATATTAGAAATATTATACAAATCAAAACAACTGATATTATTCTAATTTATTTGAAAAATCACCGGGAGATACCGAGCCGCGGCGAGTACTGACATCTAACGTTTGAAATAGAAGCTTCCTTTCCCACACACTCTGATTGGCTAGGTCAATTTATAATATGTCCCGATGTCATATCTTCTGTCTCTTTACGCGCCATACAATAAACGAAATGGCACTATTTCGCCCAATAAAAAATGCTTTTGCATTCTGAAGACAGCTTCGGTCATTGCCGTGAGGGAGACAGCATTATGAATAAATAATATGCGTTTGAAAGAGATGGTTTGATAAACGTAGGTTGAATTTGCATATTGCATGCCTGTCGCATGAAATAATTTATTACCCGTCAGGTCCATTCTTTGGGACAACTGAAATTGATCTCATGGAAATCGGTGTGTCTCCCTTACTATCATGTTTAGAAATATGATCTAAACGGCATTAGAAAGATAAAATATCTTTCTTTACATTCAAATGTAAAAAAAATGTACACTTTTATGAATCCAAAGTTTCTGAGTTTCTGAAAAAAAATTGCAATTTCTGTAGTTTGACTCTCAAATTCATGAGGTACCTACAAATGATTACTGATAATATCAACTTATAACATACACTATCGAGTAAATTTTAGTTGTACAATTTTTTTTAATTGACCTTACACTTCTGGACCCCTAGAGCCACCTCTGCTGATAGCCCATTCCTCTTGGAACACTACGACTTATACATGCCTGAAAACTTTGGTTGTAGTCGTCACAACTACTTGTTTAAGATAACGCACAGCAGAACAGATAGTTAGGTTGGTGGTCTTTCACCAGGGCAATACTGATGTTGAATATTATGATATACTTACTGACTTGAGATTCACACTAAGTTGGATTAGGTTAGGTTGGTGGCATAGAATAAAGAAGACCACTAGAAATACAGATCTGAATAAAAACCAAAGTCTTTGGTTTGAAATTGTATATCACCATCCCATTTGAATTTCATTGTGACGATGAAACAATGTTCAGCAGATGAAAATGAAATTGAAGCAAAGAATGGTTAAAGATCTTTGGATGAGGAAACCCGCCCACATGGCATTTCTTGTGGTCTTCTTTGTTCTATGATTGGTAGTATTTCACCGCGTGTTAAATATAATGTACTGACTTGGGATCCACGTTAGCCGTGGCCTCGTCCAGCACCAGCAGGTTGTTGTTCTTAACAATGGCCCTGGCCAGGCACAACAGCTGTCGCTGTCCGGCTGAGAAGTTGCTGCCGCCCTCGCTCACCGTCTGGGATAAGGACTCCACTGATTCCT
The DNA here is from genome assembly GCA_951813805.1 of Limnephilus auricula. Lineage (NCBI taxonomy): Eukaryota > Metazoa > Arthropoda > Insecta > Trichoptera > Limnephilidae > Limnephilus > Limnephilus auricula. Next base: position 9,195,578 of record OX638410.1, read on the forward strand.
TCAACTCCACCTGCAAGAAAATAACCCACGTATCAAAACAAGAAATGTAATAAACATTATGGAAGCGAGCCGACTGTCGCAGAGGTACGGACTATCAAAGCAGCTATGCAATGAAAGTTGCGTAATTTTTGTATATGTGACACAGAAAACTAAAAAGGAGTGCCGCTCTGCGTGAATGCGATTTGCAGGAGTAAGTTTCATAAATGTTTTTTAAATTGCTAATAATACATCTTCTTTATATATAAAAATCTCACATCACGATGTTTGTCCGAGATTAACTCCGAAACTACTTAACCGATTTTGATGAAAATTGGCTTACTGTGTGTAATTTAGTTCAACTTAAAAGGTAGGATAGTTTTTATCTCGATTATTGATCTCAATATTTATTATTGCGAATTAAATGTTTGTTATGGGAAAATGATTTGAAATTATTTGTAAGTTCCATTAGTATCTGACAGATGGCGGTGTGAGTTAATTTGCATTTTTTGGTTGCCTAGGCAATGGCATTAGTTACATAGGTAATGGTGTTGTGTTTCGATTTCACGTCACTCTATTCGTTAGTCAAAGCAACGCGTGGCCGATTCATCTAGTAATTCATAAAGGTGAACATTTTAACTATTCTGTAGTTAATTTTTTTAATATAATTTGAATGAATGTTTGAATGATTTGAATATAAAGCGTAGTTACTTCACTTTCTAAAACCATTTAGATCACATTTCTCACTATGATAGTAAGGGAGAAAATAATTTGCAAAATAAATATTATGAATGAGTTTTTATAATCCATGTTCCTTTTTGACTATGAAGCATCTCAGATTTTTCTTTATTTTTCATGAACTATAAAAATTTAAGTATCCGGACCCCACTAGAAATTACTTGTCCATTCCTATATATATTTCACTCTGAAATGTTACGATGGTTATTATTATAAATTATTATAAAAGTATAGTGCTCTTACATGTTCCAAGGCGCTCCAAAGGTCGGCGTCGGAGTATTGGGAGAAGGGGTCGAGGTTGTGACGCAGCGAGGCAGAGAACAGCATTGGCTCCTGGGGGATGATAGAGATCTTGTTCCTCAGCTCCTGAAACACACAAAACATCATTATAAATCTATTTAAAATAGATTAGGCAGCCTATACAGATGGAACCTTGAAACCGTATTGCATTTGGTTGCGGAGAGGGGACTCTTGCATTCGCCAACTGAACGATACTCACAACTAGTGGACAAGGCTACGCAATATGTCAGTTGTTGTGTTTCTTCGTCAGTCGAAAACTTTTTAGCAAAACTTATTCTCAAATTATAATATTTTAATTAATGAAGATAATATTAGCGAAAGTCAATCGAAAATCTGAAACAGAAAAATCAGAAAAAGATACGGATACATCTGGGACTCGAACCCAGGTCCTCCGGCAATCCGGGCCGACGCGCTAACCAACTGCGCCAACGTATCCCTATCCGATTCGGTCATTTTTAACTGTATCCGCGTCGGCCCGGATTGCCGGAGGACCTGGGTTCGAGTCCCAGATGTATCCGTATCTTTTTCTGATTTTTCTGTTTCAGATTTTCGATTGACTTTCGCTAATATTATCTTCATTAATTAAAATATTATAATTTGAGGTTTAACTCTTTAAGTTAAAAAGTTAAAAATAAAAATAAAAAAACTTATTCTCGTTTAATTATTATATCGTCGGTTTACTGCCGATCTGAATAGGACTTTATAATTTATTTACAAGTGATGCACTTTTTTTAAAAAATAAACTACACTGAATTTAATGTACACGACTCGGTCCCACGCCTGAGTGACACTTCCTAGGTCACTGGCTGATTAGGTTAAAAAGAGACCGAATTGAAGCATCCCATTGTAAAGATGGAAAAAACTAATACTAATGCATGCGTTAATGAAAACAAACATACAGCTGCCATCTCAAAAAATGACATTATGGGCTAGAAATCTGTTTTACCATAGGATAATCAGTTCACAAAAACGACACTAGGGGAGGTTTAGCTAGGTTCCGAACCAGCTTATCATACATTTTATTTCACAGAGGGCAATGGTAGTTAGTTATTGATTTTAACAAGGACAAGGGGAAGAAGATGAGATGTGAGTACCTGAAGCTTGATGTCCTTGGTGTCCAGTCCATCAATGTTGATCTCTCCATCCACTATGGCCAATCGGAATAGGGCTGCGATAAGGGATGACTTGCCGGCGCCCGTGCGACCAACAATACCAACCTGCATAACATTTATACATTCATGACTATTATCAGTAAAAAAATACCCAAGAGAGATGGGGCGTTTGGAATTTACAAAAACAAGGTTAAGAATTCGGTTTTAAAACGATTGCCATAATAACTTCAGAAACAAATAATAAAACAAGAAGTGCCTTGTGGGCATGTTTCGTGGTCCAAATATTTGCCTAATTGAGGATTAAATTTCCAGTACAAAACTGTGTTTACGAAAGTCAAACGGGATGAAGATCTATGATATCAGACGAGTGTAAATGAGATGGAGCACTGGACTATTGGGCTATATGGAACATTTCTTTCCATTCAAATTTGTATGGAAAGCACTTTTAAGGTAAGTAAATACATACTGGGTCGACATATATTTTCTATGGAAATATGTGCATTAGAATCACACTGGCCACACGCATCGCAATGTGTGAAGAATCTATTTCCACTGAAAACGTATGGTTGCTAAGTAGTCCAGATATGGTTATGCATAGCGTAGCGTACGTACGTCGACCTAGTATGTACCTACCTTAAGTTTTCTTCTTTATTCTATGTTGAGAAAGATTAAAAATCAACTTAAAGAATCCAATGATTAATTTTGAAAATAGAGGCAAATAAATATATATTTTTTAATAAATACTTTCAGCTTCACTAGTTCTTAATAAAAATCATTATTAAATAAACAAATAATCAATCGATTAATAGCAAAGCTAGTTACCTAGATTGCATGCAGTTAACAATACTTTCTCGCAAGTAGTAGATATATTCAACTGCACGGAATATAGGGTATAATAACATAACTCATTAACCTCTCGACTGCCGTTCGCCCACCGGTGGCCGCGGGTTGAAATTTAAAAAAATAAATTTTTTGAAGCGATTTTGTTCCTTATGTATAAAGAAGTTGTATGAAGAACAAGGTCAGAATCGCTTGCGCCGTTCTCGGTCTTGACACAGCAAAAATCCGCATAGCGCCAACCCATCTGAATAATTTATAATAAATATCTATGGTCAACTTGGCGTCACTTTTACAAACGGTTTTCAACTGTCATTTCATTTTCAAACAAGTATTTATGTCATTACTTCTTCGAAAACACCTTTGAATTGGGTTTTTTCATGTAGGGTGTCTATTCAGGTTTGTAGAGAAATAAAAAAAAATTATCATTTTCGTATGAATATATTTTATTTACATTTTTTTGTCGAATGGGAAATATTTTCACATTTTTTTGTTAAAAATAGCTATTCTGGGAAAACTTGTAACGATATTATCATGAAATATATATGAATAATAAGGTACATTATCTGGCAAACAGAAAACAATCACAAAAAAAAACAATTCCTTTGTTTTTATACGATATTTGAGCAAAAGCCGGGAAGATAATTTCGCGCGATTTTTTCCAAAAACACCTGGCATTCAAGAGGTTAATAATAATTAACATTCATATAATACCTACTATTCTTCTTAAATTATAATATTTTACTAATTCATGATTACTGTACCACAAAATTATTATACATATGTTTGCAAAAGCCCATACAGTCGTTTATTAATATAAATAAATAAACCCACCTTCCATCCGCTCTCCACCGTGGCGTTCAAATCCTTCAACACGGGTTCGGCGCCTTCACTATAACGAAGATACGCCTGCCGGAACTGCAGCTTGCCCTTGGGTGGCCACGCCTTGGGCGGCGATGGGGCGTCCAATCCAGGCTCCCGCGGCAACCGCGTGTACTGGAGAACACGCTCCACCGACGTCATCTGCGTCACCACTTGCGTGGCCTGCTTGATGCCGTGCTGCAGCATGCCAGTCATGATCAGCGACTGGCTGATGGCGAGACCCACGTCTCCTGCCTTCACATTTTCTGGGGAATAGTTATGTTATTAGAACACCAAGGATGTACAATTTAAAGGGCATGCAATGTAGTTGTGAATAATGAATATTTGGAGCAAGTGGATGAGTTCTTCTATTTGGGAAGTAAGTATATGAGAGATGGAAAGGATGACAGGAATATTGCAAGAGGGGTAAATGCAATAACACCATTAACCTGTTGAAAGCCAGAGCAGAAAATTCTCAGAATACGCTCGATTGCGAAAATATTATTAGCGGAGAAAATTACCGTCATAGGTTTTGCTCAAATATCAAAATAAAAATGTTGATTTATTTATATTTATGAATGATTAGGTGTTTATTTCTGTTTAACCGATAAAATATCTTATTAATTATAACACTTAACATACATTTTATGTTTATATTGTAAGAGGTTTCCCCAGATTTTTATTTCCCAGAACTTTATCAAAAAAAAAACTATATGAACTGGTTTCCACAAAAAATAACTTTTTTTATTGAACCATTTCCTCGGAACTCGCCTTGCAGTGGGAGGGATAGATTCTTACGTCTGTCACTCCTGGACACACTGATCCCCGGATTCCTACCCTTTATTATACCTTTCTCTTTCCCAGAACTTCCTCTCCTTCCATTCCTAAAAATATCCACTACAAAGCATTCCCAAAGATGACATAGGCCCTGAGGGGAATTATTTTCCTCAGCTCCTAAACTATGGAACAATTTTTTTTTTTATTCTTACCTTTTCCAATCAGGAGGAAAGTGAAGGACACAATGCACACAAAGACACAACAGAAGTTACTGAGCCACAAGCCAAATGCTGTGTTGGCCGCGATGGAGATATACCTGAAAATAAAATTCTAAATTACTTATACAAATTCAAATAATAATAATACATTTTTCAATGTTCCTTACAGCTGTAGAAACCGTTTTTGTTCTCAAAACATTTGACGCAGTAAAAGAGATGTAAACTTTTCGATTTCTATGGGTTGGATTGGAAATATTCAACATTTTAATATTTTGTCTTTTTCATTTGCACATGTATGAGATGTGTGAGACAGACGATAATTATGGAAGAATTTAGCATTTGGGGAACTTAACATTGTTTGACTAAGCAAAAGAATACAATTCAGAAAGAATGCACATTCCTCAATTTCTATGGTTATTTGACTGGAAACATTCCACACTCTTGATAGGGGAACCATGCCGCCACCCAATGTTTGCAAAGGGCAGCTTTGTGAGGCAGGTTAAGGTAAAAATCTATAGGCAGTTTGTAGGAAGAGGATTTATTAATGCGTTCTTGAAGAGCCAAAGCTTGTGTGAGACAGTTTATATGTTATAATATTTACCAAGCTCCGCTGTGGACATCCTGATGCTGGTCGAACTCCTTCTTCAGCATCTCCTGGGCTCCGCAGGCTCGGATGGTGCTAAGTCCAGCCAGGGTGGCCGACAGGTGCGAGAACACAGGGCTCCTGGTCACTCCCTCCAGCCTGACAAAAATTACAGAAATTAGTTCAGAGTTTAACCGCAAGCTTCATCAATTGTTGGAAGAGCCATCAATTGTTAGAAGAGCCATAAATTGTTTGAAAAGGCATCAATTGTTTAAAGAGCCATCAATTCAATATTTGGCTGATTTATATAGTGCCAATTTTGTGAAAAATCACCTCAATCAATTGTTTAAGAGCCATCAATTGTTTAAAGAGGCATTGATTGTTTGAAGAGGCACCAAGTGTTAGAAGAGCCATCAATTGTTATAGAAGCCATCAATTTTTTAGAAGATAAGCCATAAATTTTTAGAAGACTCATCAATTGTTTGAAAAGGCAACGATTGCTTAAAGAGCCATTAATTAATAATATTTGGCTGATTTATTTTGCTATAAATTAGAATAGCCATTTTGCTATAAATCACCTCAATCAATTGTTTAGGGGCCATCAATTGTTTGAAGAGGCGTCAATTGTTTAAAGAGGCATTGATCGTTTGAAGAAGCATCAATCGTTAGAAGAGCCATTAATTTTTAAAAGAGTTATCAATTGTTAGAAGAGCTATCAATTGTTTGAAGAGCCATCAATTTTTAGAAGAGTTATCAATTGTTAGAAGAGCTATCGATTGTTTGAAGAGCCATCAATGTTAGAAGAGGCATCAATTATTCCAACGCCAGTCGGAAGAGCGACTAGTCAGACGAAGTTGTTCCGACTCACGTCGTTGAGACTTTAAACATGGAGTCACTTAGAATTTTATAATAATACATGAGCTTTAGATAAATGCTAGGAACAAAACAGTCAAAAAAGAATGACTGGATATAAAAATGATAGCTACAAACACCTGTTTGGTTGTTAGTGAGAGTGAGGTTATGAAAAAATTCTAGTTATGGAATTTCGAGAATTCAACGATGATTCGTGGTAACGGAGGTTGTGTGATTTCAGGAGCGACGTGAATGGAACATGCTCGGCAAGTTGTTAGCGATGTTCAGTCCAAATCCGATGGATACTTGCAGAAGACGGTTTTAACCTAACAAGAACATAAATAGAGTGTTACCGCTTGACGTCCTGTGCGGTGGCCAGGTATATGGAAGTCATCTTGTAGAACACTAAGCCCAGCACAACCATTGGGATCAGCATGTAGGGACTCTTGATTGCCACCATCACCAGGATACCGAGTCCCACCATGAAGACCTGCCGAAAGAATGCTACTATTAACAACACACCTGTCATTAATTAAAGGCAGGTAATCTGGAAAGCTCGATGGAGATGGCGCTAGTGTGGTTGGATATCATTTGCATGATATGACAGCTGTGATACGGTTTAAAAGAAACTGTTTTTCAGATTTAAATGGTTGATAGTATGGTGAATTGAGTGTCAAGGAGTTATTAAAACATGAATTGAAAAATATAAATGTAAAAGTAATTGGGAAAAAGAAAGACTTAGTTTGTTTACAACTCCAACCTATTTCAGATTGTTCTGTGAATTTATGTATCTACACATACTTTTGACTAAATAAGATAAGAAATAAGTTTTGCCGTTTTTTCAGATTGGCAGCTTGTGACCGAAATATAGGAAGTGTTAGAGAGACAGAGCGCATATTAAATGGGATAGAACCAAAAGATACTAAGTGGCAAAATCGGTTTCTATTCAAACAAACATGGAAGGCATTTCTAGTGTGAATTATTTATAGAGCTATTAATTTTTAAAAAAAATTTAAATAGCTGTGAATGTAAGGTTGGTTTACCTGGATGGCCTCCAGGAAGAACTTGGGCAGAGTCTCGTCCACGGCGCCCATATCCTTGGAGAATCGGTTGAGGATTCTGCCCGAGGGGTTAGTGTCGAAGAAGCGCATGGTTGCCTGCAGGATATTGCCGAACATTGTGTCGTGCAGGTTGATGGAAGCTCGTACACTCACCCAGAAGAACAGGATAGATCTGCAATCGTAAGACAACATAACTAAACAAAGACCGTTTTCTAGCATCGTCTGGAAAGAAGCTACCAACGAACGCTAGGGAACAACTAATAAATCAAGCCCTTTCTGCGCATGGCAGGAGACATGGGTTTTTTTTGCATTAACTTACACAGGAGGGCTTGAGGAAAATAATTCGATAGCCGAGCTGTAGAAACGATCTCATCTTGTGACAAATTATGTCAACCGTGTACGAATGTTGGGCGAGCGTGTAACGTATATCCCGACTATGTACCGGTGCCGAAGGGATCAATGGCTTTAGTTCCTCGGAGCATCTTCAATTGAAATACCAGCAGAACAAGGACAGCATTCCCACCTGACACCAGTTTACACATAACAACATGACTGTTGTGCTTTTCTGCTGATTTCAAAAGCCGAAATGGACCTAAAATCGGCTTTTATCGGGGACCTTTCAAAAGTTGGAAAAAATCACAATTGATGTTAGTGCTACTTCTGAATTTCTGCAAAATACCCGAACTTTAAGCTTTCAATACTTAAAGCGGGCGACAAACGCGAAGTTCACATCAAAAAGATACTTATAACACAATAGCGCTCGCCATACAATCCCATACAGACCCACCAGACGTAAAAATATGATGTGCTGTGATCGCGGTTTGAATCTTCGCTAATTCGCATTATTTTCCGTGACCGCCACGATCGCGATATCAGAAAAGTTATGCGACCCCCCCTTTGTCGTAAACAGGAGAGGGGGTCATTTTTAATACACGGAGCATGCACGGAGCTGTCAAGTTGACATATCCAGTACAAAGAAATGATATTCTCTCGACCGCTTCCGATTTCAACTGACCCCTTCTCCTGCCGTAGGAAGGAATATTTTATAACGTAGTGTGTCGGTAGAAAAGATACTTATAACGCAGTATCTTTTTGATGTGAGCTGCGAGTCTGTCGCTACCTTAATGTGTTAATTACCTTATTGTTGTGAACACAATGCAGGCCACAATAAACCCAGTGTACACATAGATGGCCGTATCTCTGTCTTGGAAGGATTCCTCAACAATGTTAGCGATGGTCTGGTTAGGAGCGATGACGTTAAACAGGTTCAGCGTCTTGAGTTGCGTGCCGAGCACCGTGGCCTTGGTTACCGTTTCACTGATGTTGACAGTAATGTCGTCCAATTTGGTTTCCAGAAGGGCATCCGGGAGCACTTGGCTTTCCAGATATTCGGCATTGTTGGACCTGGGCAATGAAAAATTAAGTAACATTATAGAGACATTTGTAAAAATCACTGTAGTGAAACTTTGCGCAGCCGCGATAAAAAAGTGGGATCCGGAAAGAATCTAAGGCGTAATGGTTTAGAGTTTAGATTAAGAAAGGGACATTTGAAGTACTTTTTTTTTTACATTATCTCCACACAGGAGGCTCTGAGGAAAATAATTTCCCTCAGGGCCTATGTCATCTTTGAAGATGCTGTGATGAGGGTCTTTTTGAGGAGAGGAAAGAGTGAACGTGGGTCTTGAAGAGACCCATGTTGTAGGAAGGACCCATGTTGTAAAAGGCCGGCAAATCGTTCCACAGCCGAGCTGTTGAACACAAGAACGAGTCGTAGAAGCGTCCCGTTCTCATGTGACAAATGTCAACCGTGTGCATATGTTGGGCGTGTTTCCCGACTATGCATCAGTGTCGAGGGGATCAATGACGCTAGTTCCTCGGAGCATCTTCCATTGAAATACCGGTAGAACAAGGATAGCATTCCCACCCGACGCCTGTGCTCTAAAGATTGCAATCCATTTGTTAAGATGGGAGAATCTATCAAGCGGACCGCCGTTTCTGCACAGAGTCGAGGGTGTTTTTCAGGTACATCGGAGCTCCAGACCAGAGATGGCTGCCAAATTTAACCGTGGGGCACACTTGCGATTTGTACAGGGTTAGCAGTTGTGTACTATTATAGTATCTGCGGGCCCTGTACAGTACGCCCAGTTTCTGAGAGACCAACTTAACTCTGGCCTCGATGGAGCCCCCGTAACTGAGCTGGTCACTTAGAGTTACACCGAGCATATCAATGGAGGACCTGTTTGGAAGAATGCTACCGTTGAAGGAGACTAGATTGTCATTTCGATCCCTTTTAGACGTAATCAGACATGATTAACATCTTTAAAACATTGAATTCGACGAGATTATTCTTACCCCAAGAGAAAACACTATCGAGGTAACCGTCCATTCTTTGCTTCAAAGCCCTCCGAGCCGTTGGAATTTGTGCACCCTTTGGGGGCTTGTTACAATACACTTGCTACAATCAATAAAATAACCCTGGTCTGAGTACCAGGACATAAAGGCAATGAGGGTAACGAGCGGGCTGACGAACTATCAAGGAAAGAGGCGGAAGCACCTCTTGGAGGAGTGGCAGCTTGCATACCAAACTACATATTGAAAGGTGGGTCAAATCTCAACACTGGAAGGAATGGGAGAAGGCACCCAGAATAATCACAAACGGACCAGACCCTTGACGAACCAGTAACTACTCAATACGGACAGTGCACTCACCGAGGGAACTGGTAGGACTACTAACGGGACACTGCCACTGACATATGCGGCTGTTGGGAGTGGAAAACACCAATAGATGCAGAAAATGTGAAGAGGATGAAGAGACTCCAATTCACCTACGGTGCTAATGTCTCTCCCTGATGGAAACAAGGATCAGTACCCGGGAAGATACATTGTAGAACCAGAAGACAGCTAAATATTCTATGAAAACCCTCCTGAACTTTATTTATCAAAGGGATCATGTTACCGTTAACGGAATGAGGTGAAATGGGAGATGCCATAATGGGCCCATGGCCTGAGTGGAAACCACGGTCACGAGGGGCGCTGAGGTTGTTTGGGCATGTAGAGCAGATGAACACATGATGCGGAAGTAACGTTAGAAGAAGTCTGGTACGCCTGACAGAGGCATGGCATAATCGAGGAGTCGAGTCATGTCATGAGACGATGTACAAATAAGTTAGGGCCTGTATTTCAGTAATTTTTAGTAATAATATCGGTCGGCTTATCATTTAAGTACCTTTAGCATAGAGCAACTTCTGAGCTGAGCTTAAAATGCAACTGAAATTTCGGCCCTTAGTCTGGAATTATTATTTAAGGATTTCTTGGTGAGAAATGTACATTTTTGTTTAGTACAATGAAAATGTGCTAAAGAAGGTGTGTCAAAAAAAGTCAATTTTCTTAGAAGACTAAGAAATAAACTAAATGGAAATACTACAGAGCTCATCTATAAAACTATAGTTGCTCCACATTTAGATTACTGCTCTACTATGTTATACATATTTGGCCAATGAAAGAAATTTAAACAAGCTATAAGTTATACATAACAGAGCTTTGAGATGTATACTGGGAAAAGGCAAATACGCGAGGGTTAATCAAATGAGAGAGGAGCTAAATTGGATTCCAATAAAATAAGACCATTATTTAGTGTATACATGTTTTTGCATAAAGTCATGGAAAATCTAATACCAAAATATTTTAACGATAAAATTGTTATTAGAAATATCCATAATTACGAAACCAGAAATATAAATAGAGTTAGATTGCCACATATGAAAAAATCACAGAACTGCCTAATGTATAGAGGACTAAAGATGCCCTAAAGTCTGAAGAATGAAGGAAGAATTAATGTATTTAATAACTCAGGTCCGGGGCATCAATACTATGTCTACCTACGTTAAATTGTCGTGAAAACAATCTTATGTGCCCAAGCGGTTAAAAAGAAATGTTATGCTTACTGTAAAAATATTTTAATTTATAAAATGAACCTTGTATATATTAGTTTATATTCTAACGTAGTATTAATTGAAAAATGTTCTAGCAAACTGTCATAGTTAGGTTAGGAGTTATAACTCACCAAGCAGTCAGGTAGAGGTCGCCCATAGAAGTGACGGCCTGGGCGAGAAGGATGGTGAACAGGGTGATCGACAGCAAGAAGACGCCTCCACCAGACTTCAAGTATTTCATGTAGACCGACTTTGACAGGTTGCCTAAAATACACAACACATCCATTGACATTTAAAACTTTGGATAACACAAAATGGCCAAATACCGTTGGTACCAAATTTTATAATCGTTATGCTTGACAGCTGATAAAACATCTAAACTTAGAATATGACATGCAGGTTAGAAGCTGAGTTGGCAAATGCGTTGGGTTGCCACCCATCACAGGCATCGTGTGATCAATTCTTACTCTAGCGAAGTCCTCCAATATTTCACAAAAAAAAAGATTTTTCGCCTTTGGATGTACCCAGTAGGAGTTTTTCAAAAACTACATGATTTCACAACAACAAAAAAAACAGTCCACTGGTCAAAGACAGAATTTCGTGCTTCGATCTTAATTGTAGAGAAATTTTCATCATCACAATGCAACGTTTTGTTCGAGATGCATGCATTTTAAAGTTTCTATTTTATAAAATGCTAAAAGTTTTCTTGACAAAATTTTTATTTAAATTTATTTGGTTTGACCTTGGAGAAATAAAATGTTTGTATGATTTTTATAGATAAAATGCATAGACATATGAATATTACTAGACCTGCCCTAAGTCATAAAAGGGTATTATTTCCCCCTCCCCATACTGGTTCCATTTGGAGCCGGCTGGACTCGAGTACGGTTTCACGTGAATCTAGAAAATGTGACGTCATCATTCTTTTGCGAACTAGCGTCGAGCTCTCATTGGTACATTTTACAAAAACACACGGCAAAAATGGTGGCTTGTGTTATTAAAATGTGTAAAAATAGAAGTGAAAAAGAGAATAAACCCAATTGTCGTATTACATTCCATCGGTAAGCATTATTTTACAACATTTAAAGCTTATTCAGATCATATAATTAGTTTAATAACATATACTACGACATTGCGATATATCTGGGAAAGCATTTCTCGAATGTGCTTGTCACTGTTTACTGGGGTAAGTAAATTATTAAACCATTGTAAAAGTGTCTTAACTAAATACAGCAACAAAATATTCGACTCTGAAAATAGCTACGAACTTTACTTTGCCATATTTTGACTTCGCGAGTTCGTTCTAGCAGATTTTACTTTTAAGAAGTAAATGGTGATATTATAATGCGAGATGCCTATATACTGCCAGATTGATTTATTGACGAATCACAGTCAACTCACTACTCCGCGTCCCGCTACAGTTGGTGTTTACCCCTGGCCTGTATGTTCTCGCCTAGTAATATTCATATGTCTATGATAAAATGCCATTTTTAAACAGGTTTGCGACACCACCGACTTCAAATTTAACAATGTCAAGTTGCAGGTACCCTACCCGTGCAGCCGGCAAACAAATTGAAAATGTAAAAATTTGCCCTCCGGCTAAAAAGATTGATTATTACTGGTTTACATCATATTTCTCACCTTGACAGTAAGTGGGACACAACAATTTCTACGAGACCATATGAGTAGTTTCCAAATGAGAACAAATTAACTATATGGGAACGTAATAGCTATTTGTTGGCAAAACCAAACAAATTAGCCTGTAGGGTTAATGTCTATGGTGAAGATACGAAGAAGGTATGCATTTGGTTACTATGCAAAATAATAGTACCTTTTTCCATGAGTTCCTTATTTTCATCAGCTTCGTCTTCCTCTTCATCATCATCCTTAGGGATCAGGTCCAACACATCGGAGACCACCTTGGACTGTAAAAAACACATAAAAATTATTTATTACATTTATTACCAATTACATATTTAATTAACAGACACTTTTTGGTTTGCTATGGAACTGACTAACTAAACTAAACCAGTGTCTTCTATATACAGGCTATTAAGGGACGTACTTGATTTAATTCTTGCAGTGATTTCTGACATTATTTGGAGTAAAACATGTTAAATAAAATTTTGGTCTCCTGTGAATTTTTGAGATTTAAAAAAAATATATTTTTCTTCAAAAACAAAAAAAAAACTTCCGCATTGCATCACTGGTCACTCAGTCGAGTAATCGCCCATGTCCTGATGTCCTGACCCTAACCATCCAATACATAGTGATTTTGTATGTTTTAAGTTGAGCTTAACAAATAAAATTTAACAAACAGAATTTAAAAATCTCACCTCGGAGATGGATTTCTGCCTCTGCATGACCTTCTCTGGATTCTGTTCTTCTTCCTCATCAGCCTCGGCCATCAGCTCCGAGAACAGGGCGTTTTTGTACACATCATCGTACGATCCCTGAACTTCTATTTGACCCTGGAATTAAATTAAATTGCGGTAAGTTGATACTTTGAAATGTAAAATCAACTGATCAGTGTATATCCTGACTTCTGTGCTAAGACTGTAATCTCAAAATTTCGGATAGGGATATCTATCAAATGCTTCTGCACAGAGGCAGGGGTTTTTTCAGGTATTTTGGGACTCCAGACCAGAAGTGGCTGCCAAATTGAATAGTTGAGCACTTGGGATTTGTACAAGGTCAGCAGTGGCGTACTAGCCTCTCGCAGGCCGCAGTCCCCCCGTGGGTCCGGATTTTTGAAGCGATTTTGCCTCTTATGTATAAAGAAATTGTATGAAGAACAAGGTCAGAATCGCTTGGGCCATTCTCGTTATTGACATTACGAAATACTGGATAGCATTTAGCCACTCCGAGTAATTCATATTAATTGCCAATGACGCGCCGGGCACCAAAGATGGCGGACAAAATGTCTGCCGCTTGATAATATGAACACTGTCATATTCAAAGTCTATATTTATTCATTGTTTTTTTTATATAAATCCATTGTGGAAAGCATAGATTTGAGTGATTATTAGGAATATTTTTTATTAGAAAAACTCTCTTTTGTATGTATGTAATATATCATTGAAGAAGAAGATAACAATAATAATATAATTTTTAAAAATATGAAAATAAACAAGACACAGAAAAATAATAAAAGATAACGGTCCAACTGGGACTCGAACCCAGAACCTTACGTCTTACCGGGACATACAACTCTACCAATTGGGCTACTGCGATCTTATATGAGACTGTCGTAATTGTGAACTTCATATTTCAAATTTCAGAATTAACAATATTATCTTAGACTAATGTTTTTTTTTTCCATATTATTGGCAGCTACCTTTATTATTGGAAACAAGTATTCAAAGAATGTATTTGTTACCTAGATAGTGTCTCGAATAAATATATCCGATTTTTATTTTTATGGAACACCTGTTGACTTTTTATAAAAGTTTTAAATGAATATTCATATTTTTTATTAGAAAAACTCTCTTTTTAACTTTTGAAGGTTATTCTTGTTTATTTTCATATTTAAAAAAATTAGATTATTATTGTTATCTTCTTCTTCAATCATTATTAGGAAGTTCGTTTTATCTACATTATTTTGATGTAATTTTTATAATATATCACAAAAGAAATGTTATAAAAATTGAATTCGTAAGAAAGGTGAGAACTGTCAAATATTTTACCTCGTATTGAAAAAATATATTTTTTGTATGCTGGCTTTCAACAAGTTAAAGCATCTGCAGGCCCTATACAGGCGCCTAGCTCCGAGAGGCTTAACTTGACTCTGGTTTTGATGGAGCCCCGTACCTGAGCTGGTCACTGAGAAAGTCAATGGAAGATTGCCTACGTTGGAGGAGACAAGCTCAATCCGATCCATTTTAGTTTCAGTAAAATAACTTGGGGACAAACACAACTTACATTCCTGAGGATGACAATATGGTCGGCACTGCGCAGGTGGTGCAGCTGGTGAGTGACGAGGATGCGGGTTTTGTCGGCCAGGAAGCCCATCAGACACTCGCTGACCAGGTGGCGCCCCACGTGCGAGTCTACGGCTGACAATGGGTCGTCCATCATGTAGAGATCCGCCTTGAAACACCAATCAATAATTTAAAACATGATATGTATACACTTCATTTCCTAGCATGAAAGCCAACATCAACACAAAATGTCTTTAATTAATGATACTGGTGACTAGTCGATAGAGGGAGCATGACAATTACTTTTGACAAAATTGTTAATATTTGCCCCCTTGTTAAGCTCTTATAAAAACTAGCACAGGCTGATTTTTTCTCAACGTTGGCAGATTTGAACTTGGGGACACAGAGTTTAGATAGTTATTCAGAATATCACGGATTTTGACTAACGATCATTAGTCAAAATCAATTTTTTTAAATGGCATGCATCATTATTGATATGGTGATGATAGTTCCCCTAGAGACTCAAAATGCAGATGACAAAACTCTACAAATCATGCTTTATAAGTGGACTTCGTGGGTAGTGCAAGGTGGGATATAGACCAACAGAAGTTGGATCAGGCTCACCTGTCTATAGACAGCCCTGGCCAGGTTGATGCGGGCCCTCTGCCCCCCGGACAGGGAGACTCCTCTCTCCCCCACCATGGTGGAGTCTCCGCGGGGGAACTGGTCAAAGTCCTTCTCCAGAGAGCATGCCTTTACTACCTGCAAATTTAAAAATCAATTAGCATCGCCCATGTTACTTATTGGGCGTTTTTTTAATTCCCACGGCAACGGTGTTTTATTTCTTTACCATTCTGAACTGTCACTGCGCGCGCAAGCATGCCTGATTTCAAATTCATCTTACGAAATCTCTATTCTCCACTAGATGGCGCAAAACTCAAGCTGTAAATATAGAGTAAAATAAAATGCAGTACAATATTGTACATATACAGAGGGCGTTAAGGAACGTAATTGACTTATGGGCTCTACACACGGTGCTGCGAACAGCCGGCTGCTAGCAGCTGGCTATTGTCTCCTGTCTCCCTTTTCCTCGTGCGAACCCGTAACATTCTGTTTCACGTTGTCTTCTGTCTCTTTTATTAACACAACAAATTCAATATCACCATCTCATTTCCTCGGTTGGTACTAACGGCAGACGGTTTCTTCCAATTTGCAGTCAACGTGAAACAGAGTGTTACGGGTTCGCATGGGAAAAAAAGAGACGGGAGACATCCTTCAACCTTCGATTTTTAGCCAGCTGCCAAAAGCTGCTGTTCGCAGCATGGTGTGTAGATAGTATTACTTTATTTAACCAATGATTCCTGATATTATCCCAGGGTAAAAATGTTAATTAAATTTTGGTCTCAGGTGACTTTTTTTGATGATATTTCAAAACTGAAACTGCATCAGCGTACATAACGAATTTAAACCGTTTCTAATCAATCTACCACATTCAATTATGCTTTAGGTCCTTCAAGATCAGTTCGCAATAGGCAAGTACTTTAGTCGAGTAGCGAGTATATTAGTAACTAAACACGTCCGAACACCATAATTTTAGTAGAGTAGGTAAGTCTACTCTTTAGTATAGTGAATCCATTTAGTTCTATTATTTTGAGCGATTCGCTTCCCCTACCATGCGTCCCTGCGCACTGACATGCGCAGTTCATCTTACAACGCGTCGCTTACTAATGTACTCTACTCAACCATAGTGCAAACACCTTTTGGTCAGTTGAGTTACTCGCTACTCGACTTGTTACTTGCTAAGATGCGAACAAGCCATACGGGGGAATCTGGTCCAGCCAATCCAAAAATTGACTTTTTTTGTTATCTAAAAATCTTCCTATACATGTGTAGAATACATTAAAAAAGTTAGGGCATCAATTCAAATCGCGAATACTTTAAACGCGTTTTTCCCCCTTTATTGTTTTATAACTCACTTCACAGTATATTTCTCTGTTATGTTAACCACATGTTAACTAGGCTTATGTTATATTTAGATTTAAATCATTGTAATTGATAAACTCATGTACAATGTGACATTAATAAGGGTAGCCCAGTAAGATCACATTTTTTCCAATTGTTACAAAAAATTATTATTTATGGAATTCAAATGGGACGTATGTATTTGCGAAATATTCAAAACCCTAGGAGATGTAGACATTTTCAACTGTACCTTGAAAAAGTACATAAACTCACCTGAATTCAGCTGAATCTAGATAGATACAGTGGTGCCTCGCATAACGAACGCCTCGCACAGCGAACGCTGCACACAACGAACTTCCTTTTCGTTCATTTCACGATTCATACAACGAACTTCGCTTCACACAACGAACTTCGCTTCACACAACGAAGTCGCCCACTTCACACGATCACTGCCGATTTATTGCATCCTTCCGCGCAGGCAGTCGTTAGTCACTGAGCAGTACGCTTAACTTACGCACGTGTCGCAGCAATCGTTCATCATTACAACGAAGTCGCCCGATCTTCTACGATCACTGCCGATTAATTGCATCCTCCCGCGCAGGCAGTCGTTAGACTCGTTAGTCACTGCGTAGTACGCTTAACTTACGCACGTATCGCAGCAATCGTTCTTCATTACGAATTAAATACTCTTGTCCGTTATTTCCGGCAGATGTTGAAGAAAAGAGAGAAACAAACGACTTTGGACAGGTTTTTCACTGCACCATCGGCCAAAAAGCGGAAAATGGATGAAGATGTGCAAGATTCGATTATTTCTTAAAATTAAAAAAATGTGTGTTTTTTTCATTATGTTTTTAGATGTATCTAAATAAAAATAATAACAAAAAATTTATCTTTTTTTTATGTCATCTTACCATATTTTATGCTACAGAACGAATTATTTTTTTTAACATGTATTGTTATGGGAAAACGCGTTTCACATAACGAACTTTTCGCATAACGAACTTGCTCCTGGAACGAATTAAGTTCGTTGTGTGAGGCACCACTGTATTCATTTTCACTGCTTTCACTGTTGTTAACCACTGGAGCGATTTTTTACTTATATATGCACCATTTTAAATGTCTACGATTGCTTTTCGGATAAAAAAAACAATTATCTCTTAATTCGGCAAAATTAAAAAAAAATATATTTGTAGCTCCCACGTTTGTTATTTTGGTCTTAAAAAGAGGCTATTGAAATTTTTTATCTATTATAACCATAGATGTCGCAAATCCGAACAATGTCAAAAATTATTTTTCGAAATATTTGTTTGCGCAGAATTTCTGATCAGCTGTTTACGGTTAAAATTAAGACCTTTTTCTAAAGATTCATTATCAAGTATACCACAGACAACATACAAAAATCTAAAATATTCTATGTTGACTCGAATAAGTACCTCTGACGGCAGTTTCAAAGTATCAAACAAGCAGGATCCGCGTGGTTATAAATTTTACGATTTTTAATCTATTTTTTTTATAAATCCTACAAATATGAGATAAACGGTAAAATACAGGTTAATTCATTGGATATATAGCACTTTAACCGCTTGGGCACATAAGCTTGTTTTCACGATAATTTAACGTAGGTAGACATAGGAATGACGTATGCCCCGTACCTGAGTTATTAATAAGTTTTATGTCTCCATGTTAAAATTCGAGGGTATGATTTTTTTAATGTTGGCGAAAAATTTAAAAAAGGATCGTCTGGAAATCTCGAGCAATCGAGGCAAATTTATTTATTTCGCGTGGTCGCTCCAGTGGTTATAATATATCCTGTTGTTTAATTTTTAATTTTGTTTTTGTTCACATATATTTTGGTTTGTTTAATTACTTGTATATCAAGAAAATTAATTGGTTTATTACTTGTTCATTTTACAGTGTTTATTTATCTTATAAATAACTGTTTGTTTGCTAAATATAATAACATAAATTAAAAATCCTCACCTTCCGATATCTGTCCTTATCAAAAGCCTGTCCAAAGAGAATGTTCTGCCTCACGGTGGCCACAAACAGCCAGGGCTCCTGAGAACTGTAGGCCAGGCTGGCCCCCCCTAGGTCCACAGTCCCCTCACTCAGGGGCAACTCTCCCAGAAGGACTTGCAGCAGGGAACTCTGAAAATAAGCAATTTGAGACAATTTAAAAAAAAATTATCAATATTCACATTTAAACTTAAATACCAATATTATTTTTTTGCGTGACTTCATCCATGCTCTAAATCTGAATGTGATAAAATTGTGATAAAAAAACTTGTGATCATTTAAAAAGGTAGCGTAGCAGCCCAAAATATGGATAAAATTAGTAGAAGATGACTTGTTAATTCTGAATTTAACCCGTTTAATCACAGGAGACCATATTTGTCCCAGCTCACATAGGTCTCACAGAAATCGTTGTTTCTCCCTTACTATCATAGTCAGAAATGTGATCTAAACGGTATTGGAAAGAAAATACAACAAACTATATATTCAAATCTAAAAGAAAACCACAAAACATTAAAATTTACCCCTTTCTGAAAGCATATATTTGAGTGATTATTAGGAAGTTCGATTTATCCACATTATTTTGATGTAATTTTTGTAATATATCACAAAAGAAATGTTATAAAAATTGAATTTGTAAGAAAGGTGGAGAACTGTCAAATATTTTACGTCGTATTGAAAAAAAAAAATTTTTTGTATGCTAGCTTTCAACAAGTTAAAGGTACCCTGTATAAGCAACTCCTGCACGTTTGATCAATACCGGTTCCGTTCCCAAAAACAGATTTATTTTCTGTCAGGATTTTTTTTTTTGATTGATTTCAAAACAAACTCACGATTTTATGAAGCCGGTCGGAAAGGGTTTAGTCAAATGCGTAAATATATTTATTTATTTACAAGTAGGTAGGTACCTTACAGTGTATTGCGTAACGCTAGAGGCACGTTTTATTCACATACACATATGAGCGCATAGCGGCATACAGATTACGTGTCTGGGTGGATGGCAATAAAAATCTAATTTGGTACAATTTGGTCACTAACTGTTAAGAATAATTTTTCAAATACATTTATCATTAATTTAGAATACACAACACATACAGTATAAACTTTGCAGCGGGAATTTGCAAACTAATTAAAATGATTGAGACCACCAGGCTAATAAGCGGCAATAATCATTAAGAAAGTAAACACTTGTAGCGTATTTGCCTCTCCTGTTATCTGAGTAAAGATTTTATAGACAGGGATTACCACCGTTAATTTTCACAGAAAAAGAAAATCATTTTACTGCATTGAAGTTGGTAAGGGGTTTACTGTAAAAATTATGTGAAGTATTCTGTTGGCGAGCCAATAAATAAATAAAAATAAAAAAATTTAAAAAGGGGTAAGGCTCTCGACTCCCAATCTGAGAGTCGCAGGTTTGAACCCGGCGTGCGCAATTTTATTTTATTTATTTGTGTTATTTCACAATTAATTAAATAAAAATAATATATAGTATATTTGCGGCACGTTCCAGAGTGGAAGATACTTACAGTATCGCCCTATTGTAGGACCACCGTTCAGAATTGAAATGTTGCTTGAAATGGCTTTAGCCATGTTTGGTGACCAGATTTGAATAGGCAGGTAATTTCCCCACCTTCCTCTCCCCATCTCCTTTCCCTCCCTACTACCTTCAGCCTCATAGCATTCCTCGATTGGGGATGCCATAGTCTCACTGGCTCCAGACAGGACCAGTTAGGACTCTTGTGCGGTATTCATATAAAAAATATTTTAAAAATTCGATTACTTGACAAAAAAAAAATACAGCTTTAGGGCCATCATTATGTTTAAAAATCGGATGCCCTTAGTGACCGTAGAGATTACATGGAGCTGTTCACACATGTCAGACATGATTAAAAAACGGATCCGGCACGTTTTGTGGTAAGGATGGTTATCGGAAATCTCACATTGTCCATCTGAGAGGCCAAATCGTGATGATGAATCTCTTACCTTTCCCGCGCCTACTGGCCCCACGATGGCGCAGAACGTTCCCGGCGGCACCTTCAGTGTGATTTCCCTCAGGGTGTCCACGATGGAGTCTGCGGACCAGCTGGCCCGGGCCTTGCTCAGGGACACGTCCGACAACAGTGACAGTGGCTTCTTTTCTGACCCGTTGTGGTGCGAGACTATCTTTGCCTTTGTCACCTTCTCCTCCAGCATCATGAACTCCTGGAAAATGAGCAAGAATCAGTATAAAATATAATGTATATGAATTATTCAATTGAGGCTGAATCAATATCAATATCGGGACAGCCAGTTATATGTGCCAAAACCCAAGGAATAGAAACCAAATACTTAGGTCATTTGGGACACCATTCCATTTAATTGGGACAAATTCCCATCTGTGATGATGAAAACGTGTCTCGGTAAAAAAAAATGTGTTAAGAAGGGCGGGCATGCGGTAATACTCTACCAAAATCAGCAAGTAATATGTTTTCATATGGACATATCCAAATATATTTAATTTATTTGAAATTAACAGGTGTTTCTTAGTTTGTAATAAAAATGAAACGATTTCTATAGTAAGAAAACTTTATTTATATATTTAATGATAATATTTATATATTTAATGATAATTTGTTAATAATTGCATACGAAAAGGTGTCCATAACCTACATGTTATTTAGAGGTTATTTTTTTTAACAAAAACGACATAAAATTATTATCTTTGTGTTAAACACAGACACACTGTCAATATTATTAATGGGAATTTGTACCTACCGGCTAAACTAAATATCTTATTAGTAATTTTATTGTTGTGAGATGCCCACATATTTGAAATTCGTGAAAAAAAGGAATAACACTAATGTTGCCATCAATCAAAAAGGAATTTGCCAATTTGCCATTGCCAGGAAAGAAAAACGGTGATTGAAATGTTGTTGCAGTACTTACTTACTAATGTTGCGTTATTTAAACATGTTATTTAGAGATTGTTTTTGAACAAAAATGTCATATAATTATAATTATTGACATATTATTAAACATACATAAATATTTTTAATGGAAATTTTTACCAACGGTGAAATGCATACCAAAAAACAACAAATAAAATTACAACAAAAAATAAGCGTTGCCATACATCATGATGCACCATAATAATTTTCGGCTTCCTACCCCCCCCCCCCCCCCCCCTCCCGCAGACAAAAATCCTGATTGCTCCCAAACTTCGAGCAAAAAATCGATTAATCATTCGATTATTGTTATGTCTCGATAAAAAAAAAAACCATTATATAAAATTTTCGATCATTCCCATTGCTATCGTAGACTGTCACTGGATGTGCGCCACAGTACCTACTTAACAGTCGACTCCATATTTTATAATCTATGGATTATTAATACTATAGTAAAAATAATCTATGGGTTGTGACAAAACAAATTGATAAGATTAATTTCATAATTAAAAATAATTACTATCGTGATTGTGATAGGAATCGACATTACAATTAATAACTCAGGTAAGGGACATACGTCATTCCTATGTCTACCTACGTTAAATTATCGTGAAAACAAGCTTATGTGTCCAAGCGGTTAATAACATTAAATTTCATTTCTTTCCTTACAGAGAAACTCAATTGTGTCATCCAAATCACAAGGAAAATTTCATCATATACATATATTTTTTTTTACATACCCACCTTTAACTTTGTTTATTTGGGACAAAATGTTTGGGCCCGAAGTGTCCCAAATAAGCAGAATCAACTATATACTAAGTGCTCTAGTGGTTAAGATTCTCTAATAATATTAGCAAAAAAAAATATTTAATTAATTTGTGTTATTTCTCAAACAATTTATTTAAAATAATATAGGTATGTTCCAGAGTGAAAGTCATTCTCAGTCATCACCCTTGTAAAAAAGACCACTATTCAGAATTGAAACATTGCTTAAAATGGCTTTAACTGTGTTTGGTGACCAGATGTGAATAGTCAGGTAATTCCCAACCAACCCCCACCTCACCTCCTTTCCTTTCTCACTACTTTAACTCTTGTAGGCCGCAGTCCCCCCGGCGGGTCCGGATGTTTGAAGCGATTTTGCCCCTTATGTATAAAGAAATTGTATGAAGTACAAGGTCAGAATCGCTTGGGCCATTCTCGTTCTTGACATTACGAATTACTGGATAGCATTTAGCCACTCCGAATAATTCACATTAATTGCTAAAGACGCGCCGGGCACCAAAGATGGCGGACAAAATGGCTGCCGCTTGATAATATGAACGCTGTCATATTCAAAGTCTATATTTCTGTACCTGAGAAGCATACGGATGCAAGTCCAAAATTTGAAGAAATGTGTTTTTGATGAAGATGTGTAGTAAATGATCATGTTCATCACTGGCAAAAAGATGGTAGTCATATTTTGAAGAAATATAGGGTTTTTCAAAAATGTATAAGGATGCAACTATCATTATTCTTAGAAGCATTAGAAGCAGAAGGACTCAAGTCCATCCTTCTGCTTCTAATCTATTTGTTTTCTATCTAAATAGACACAAACCCCTCATATATCAACAAATGACACCTGTGATATTGGTAATCATTAAACAGGAAAGATAAATATAAAATAAAACTCCAAGGGGAAAAAGAAACGCATTTAAGTGAGGCGAAAGTGCGATACAATCTAAAAAAATCGGATAAGTTGCGAGGGAAGTCATCGTATTCAGTATTAGTTTTGATGACTCAGATATGGAAAAATGTCTTCCGTGCCCGTTCTGAATATTTTTATTTGAAAAAATTGTGGTGTTTAAATGAAGCCATTCTGGGCAGCACCAATGACAAGGCAATTTTTGCATGTGGAATGAGTCAGTCGGTGTCAGGGGGGCAAATAAAGAGACTTCTTACCTCCTGAAGTGGATATATAGCGATATGGGGGATAATATTGAATATGGTCTGACAACTGTGAAGGCCAAAACACATTGACCCCCGTATTCATACCCATCCTTCATACCCAGAACCTCCTTTCTTTCCTTACCCTAAAAGACACTCCACACAGCATCCCCAAAGATGACATAGGCCCTGGGGGATTTTTTTTCTCAGGACCTACTCTGTGGAGTTAATGTTGAAAAAAATCCACTGCATTTTTTTAACAAAATTTTAAGTCATAAATGCCAGATTATCCTCTGTCAAATGACGAAGATTTGGAAAATACCAATAATATTGTCCTAATGCCCGTAGGTAAAATTTGAGAATCCCACTTCGATGACATCTCCGACGTCGCGGGTTACCAAAACCCTCTATTCCACCTCTATACGTGAACGTTTGGGACCAAACTACTGCTGTGATTTATCGTAACGCCTATTCGGTTGAATTTAAGAACCCCACTCTAATTACATTTCTGACGCCGCGGCATATCTGAACCCTCTCTTCCATCGCTGTGCGTGAATGTTTGGGACTAAGCTGCTTTTGTGATTTGTGGCCGCTCGCTAGCATGCTTGGTTTCGCGTAACGCCGCGTATGGGCGCTGCAGTCGCTCTCAGCGGTTTGTCTGGAGATGGTCGATCATATTTATGTGGTCGATATTCCTGTCACGGTTACTTCGATTTATTATAAAAGTTGAATACATTGTAGGTGGATATTTGCTTTTATAGGTTAGTTAGTTAATATGTAGATTTTTTATATATTTAAAAAAATGCATTTACTTTGATAATATTTTGGTAAGAGTAAGTTTAGCTAGATTTCATGTAAAATTATTATGTTATTATTATTATATATATATATATATTTTAATTTCCGTGAACGTTTATATAAATTTTACAAATTTATTTAGATAAAAAGAAATCATTTCAGAGGTATTTTTTTTTAAATTAGCTCCACACAGGAGACCCTGAGGAAAACAATTTCCCCTCGGGGCCTATGTTATCGTTGGGGATGCTGTGTGGATGTTATTTTTAGAGAAAATAAGGAGAGGAAGTTCTGGGAAGGAGAAAATATGAAGGGTGAGTAGGAATCTGGGGGTCGATGTGTCCAGGAGTGACGGACGTATGAATGCATCTCTCCCACTGCGCTACAAGGCGATGGGTCGAGAGAGTCCTGTTGAAGAGGTAAAATGTCTCAAAAAAAAAAAAAAAATAGTAAAACCTTACCCTATGAACCTGGGCACCCCTGCTAAGTCACTAAACGTAGCGAACCACTTAGAGTTACCTATGGAAAGGTTGTTGATTATCCAATAAATGGTATTGGGAAGATACATTTGTCTCTTTCATTCATTACTAAGAAGATACAATTTATTATTCGTGTTTTTGTTTTTGATTTGATTTGATTACTACATTATTTATTTTGACTACATTTTATACTTGAAGATTTTATTTTGAGTTTTAATTGATAATATTTTATTCAAATTGATTTTAATTTTTTTTTGGAGTTTTAATATTAAGATTATTGCCTTTAATTTGAATGCCGATTTACATTATTAATCTATTTTTACATTATTAATTTATATTTTTTTATATATTGTATTGTGTGTATTGAATTAGAGATTTGATTTAATTATTTTTATGTAATTTAATTTAATTGTATTTATTTTATTTTGATTAATTTATTTTATTTTATTTTCTGTTTTATACTGGAGGCACTGCTGAAAACCAACTGCATTCCAGGAGAAATCCTGAATTGTGGCTGAACAGTGACCTTTACGCTAATAGAATCAATGATTAAGAACAAAATGTCTAAAGCCAGGGACATACACAGTGTTAAAAGCGCCGGCGTTATTTGGCTTGGCCTACTTCACCATATCGCTCGCCATACATTTGCGATTGGAATGCATGGCGAGGAATATGCTGAAATAGGCCATATATGTTATAGGCTAGCGCTTATAACGCCGTGTGTGTCCCTGGCTTAATGTTGTAATAAATCTATTGATGAATAAAAGTTTTTATTATTATCAATTTTCTTTTTTTGTCATTGACGTGGATGAACGAGATTTAGGTATGCTGAGTTGATTCTTTTCCGAAATTCTACTCACTGTCCGCGGTCTTATAATACAGAATGTCTACTATTATATATCCACATATTAAATGTAAGTGTTTTGTAGTTTTATATTCACAGTTGTTATTTTTGCATAAGTTGAAGTTGAAAAAACACTTGGCGAAATTGGGCGAAGCCCGAACAAAAGCCGCCCGCAGGGCCTAGCAGCAAAAACCCGCGGAGCGGGTTTTTAACTGCTAGTACCAATAATTAGTAATAATTATATTAAGAAATATACAATAAAATGTATTTTTCTTTTACGTGTTGTGTATATTTATTTTATTGAAACAGCGATCTTTTAATAATTTAATTTAATTTTTTACTTGTTATATCGAAATAGTCTATTGCATTTTGAAGCAGAAGGACTCAAGTCCATAGTGATTTATTTTAAACATTTATTTTTAGGCTTTGCATGTAAAATATTTCGTTTTATTTTCTCAACTTTAAAACAAAACTAATTGATTTAATAATTACAAAAATTTCATCAATCAGCACGAATATCTGCAGAAGTTATGAGACCATAATTACAGAAAAAATACGGTTTTGGCTCTACTGAACATTTGGCTTTTTGGAGTTGCATCCGTATGCTTCTCGGGTACAGATTTATTCATTGTTTTTTTTATATAAATCCATTGTGGAAAGCATAGATTTGAGTGATTATTAGGAAGTTCGTTTTATCTACATTATTTTTGTATTATATCACAAAAGAAATGTTATAAAAATTGAATTCGTAAGAAAGGTGAGAACTGTCAAATATTTTACGTGGTATTGAAAAAATATATTTTTTGTATGCTGGCCTTCAACAAGTTAAGCCTCCCAACATACCGAAGAGTCGCCAACATCGTTCTCCCATACTACTGCAAATTGCATCTATCCACAGGGGCGTCTCGCATTTGCAACACACACCAAATAACTTTCATTGGCTCCGCCGGTTTCAAAGTATGTTCAATTTGGTCGTAGCTCGGCGATTGGCCCGTTTTCCATGCCATATCTTTCGATGATTCTATTTTTTATGGTAGCAACATTACTGACCTCTAGTCGCTTGACAGATATGCGCGCCTCCCCGTAGGTGGAAAGTGCGAAGGGGAACATGATGGAGACGGTCAGCTGCAGCATATTGTAGTACTGCGCGATGGAGAATACCACATCACCGCGCAGTGTGCTGCCCGCCAGTACAAACGCCACGATGGTGGCGTAAAGCGACGCACGCTCCATGAACACCATCAGCGCCAGTGAGAATCCGCGGATGTAGGCCGTCTTTCCGATCAGCTTCATCTCTATCCTGAAAAAACACTAATTCATTAGACCGAGGCCCAGTTGTTTTGCAGAAATTCACAAATTACATTGTCTTCATTTCAGCCATTCAGCGCCATTTTGTTTTTTTGACATTTGAAAGGTTCCCATTAAATACCGATTCTAGGTGAATTTCAGCTTTCTATCAAATTGTAATAAGCTGACAAGCTCAACGCTATGATAGTTGTCTTCTTCTGCTGATCACAATTTGTTCAAAAGCTGAAACAGACTTAGAATCAGCATTTAACGGGGACTTTATGGTACCTTAGCTGGTCAAAGGGGATGGGGGAGGTTTTTCGAAATATTAATAATACAATGACTTTCCTCTTGTTTTGATGATCAGGTGTGCAAAATTTCACCAACCTCAGAATTAAACTGTTCAATTGTATACAATCCAAATCCAAACCGCCAGTTACAAACAGACAATCAACTTTATATATATCGGCCTTCATGGTGGAGGGGTAAGGCACTTAACTAGAAATCCGATTCAAATCCCGATGTGCGCAAATAAATTATATTTGCTTTAATTGTGTTATTTCACAATTAATTAATTTAAAAAATATCTAGTATGTTTGGGGCATGTGCCAGAGTGGAAGATACTCTCAATCCCTGGTGTGAGACCACCATACAGAAATGAAACGTTGCTTGAAATGTCTTTAGCCATGTTTGGTGACCAGATCTGAACAACCAGGTATTTCCCCAATTTACTTTTCCCCATCTCCTTCCCCTTCAGCCTCACAACTTATCCCAATTAGGGATGCCAGTCTCACTGGCTCCAGATGGGAGCAGTTGGGAATCTTGTGCGGTATTCATATAAAACCTTTAAACGACCATTTGAATTTCTGCAAAAGGACTGGGCATTCAACACACTAAAAATTGGATGCTATAGAAATAAGATCCTTGAAAAGTTAGACCACGTTTGACAGAATTACGAGGATCTGAAAAGAATAAGGCTGAAGAAAGCATAGTCAACAAGATGAACAATATTTTATCCTTGCATTCTTGTAAAGAGGCGTCATCACAGCCCTAAAATAAAAATACTTACTAATGATATTGAAACTAACCTTCTGGAAAGTGCCACCAGCATCTCAAATGGCTTCTCCCATGCGTACATCTTGATGACCTGCACCCCGGCCACAATCTCGCTCATCAGCTTTACACGCTCGTCTGTACGCATGGCGATCTTTTTGCGCATGATGGTCTGGTACCTGCTCAGGTAACCTGCCCAACAAAAACAATTACGTATATCAAAATGTGAGAAAGAATGATTCTGCGGGGTGTAACAGAGGAAGCATTTCATCCCGGTATATCTTTGACGAGATTACTTGATATCGAAGACAATTCATAGCCAGCAAGCAATATATTTGTACTGGTTCATGTTGCTTCAGTTCATGACGAAATAGGCTCGAGAAAATAATAAAATAGTAGATATGATTTTAAGTTTTCACGGTCAAAAGTAGTTTTGTTATTTATATGGGGTGTTACGCCGTGTTGCGCATACTTTTTTTTTAGCCAAAGTTTCAGACAGTGTACATCATCAGGGCAGATGTGTGATGATGGACACTGTCTGAAACGTTGGCTAAAGAAGGAGTTAGCGCAACACGGCATAACACCCCTAAAATAAATAACAAAAATAAAATAGCAGTTGAAAACAGTCATTGTGTTGCGGTTCTCCAAGAATTACAAATTACGCAGAAAATTATTTTAGTTATTCCTTTTAACTTTCTGGATTTACCAAATAATCTTTTAAATTTTGTTATTATTTATTTATTTATTCATTTTTGGAAACCTACAGTTTACATTTGAATCGTTGAGTTCCAAAACCCTCCCTAATGGATTTTCATACTTTTGAGTAAATCAAGAAAAACGTGTGGGCTGATGAGTTTTCAAGATTCCAGTTTTTTTTTGGTTTATTGAGAAATTAATAGAATAAGCATGACGAAAATCAACTAATCGACCAAAATTTGTATGGAAAGAAACTGGTGATCATTTTGAGTTTGTTGAAATACTGACTTCTGATTCAAAATACTCCGTAATTGAGATGAATTACGGAGTATTTTGTAACTGAAAATTTTGGAAGGAAAAATTGAAACACGAATTTAAAAAGAAACCAGGAGGAATTTGGAAATAATAACAACAGCATTACATTCCTGGTTAGAAAACACAAAATATGGCATTCACAACTCATTTTCAAAAAAATTCGGTAGGGAGGATATTGGAACTCAACGATTCATTTGTTCAGTTTGTACATTAGTATTTTTTTTTTTTACATTAGGTCCACACAGGAGGCCCTGAGGAAAATATTTTCCCTCAGGGCCTATGTCATCTTTGGGGATGCTGTGTGGAGGGTATTTTAAAGGAAAGTAAGGAGAGGAAGTTCTGGGAAGGAAAAAGGTATGAGGGTTGGGTAGGAATCTGGGGTTCAGTGTGTCTAGATCATCCGCCGCCAAGACCTAGATAAACCTTACCCCATGAACCCGGGCACCCTTGCTAAGTCACCAAACGTAGCGAACCACTTGGGGTGACCTATGGCAGAGGTGTTGGTTATCCAATAAATGATTCCCAAGGCGGCGGTACCCATTCCCGCCTCCCAAATTGAAAAAAAAAAAGTATAACCAAAATAAAACCAATTATAGATTTCCTCCTTGTGACTTCACCCCCTAAGACAGCATAATAAGGAAAAAGAAATAATTAAATTTAAAAGAAATATGAATTACATACATTTAAATATAGATTAACCTTTTGCAATAATTGTTAACTTCAATGTAATAAACATTTCTTTTTTTGACACCTAATCTTAAGTATTACAGCGGTAGCGATCCTTAGCAATAACATGGGGAAAAGTGAGGTTACCTTGCAAGAAGACAGCCTGCAGGACCAGCACAGCAATTCCAATAAACGCCGCCACCCCGACACTGCGCCACATGAGGTACGCAGCCAGCGGGATCTGCAGCGGCATGATCCACAAGTAGTGGATGAAGGAGGCCGCCACGTCGAAGCGGTTCACGTCGTTGGACATCAGATTCACCACGTGGCCGGTAGCGGTCTTACCGAGGGAGGCGCGATTGAGGCGGAGAATCTGGAATTATAAGGACGGTTAATCCCTCAGAGTAATTAGCTCGCTTTTTGAAACAACTTGATGTCTCATAGAAAATCGCTGTGTCTCTCTTACTATCATGGTTAGAAATATGATTGAAACGTTGTTAGAAAGAGAAAATACCACACTTTATATTCAATACTAAAATTTATGAATCTAAAGTTTTCCTAACAAAAATTTTTTTATTAATTATTTTTACATGAAACAACAAAAAAAATGAGTTGATGATATCGTTTAAAATACATTTGCCTAATAAAATATGTGTGTGTTTTTCTTTATTTTTCATTATCAGTTATTTTAGATAGAAAATACGTGAGGTGAGCCATTTTTTAAACCTATTTATGCTTAAAAAAATCATAATTTTAAATTCATAATATATATCTACAACAACATGAAATAAGCAAAAAAAATAAATCTTTTCACTCTCCTGAACAATAGGGTATTTCCACGGTTTTTTTTCTATTGCTTGAAAAAATTAAGCAAAAAATTAAGATTATTATGTAATTTTTATTTTATTTTTATGTTGACAAATAAATTTTCTACAGCGAGTCTAAGTTGCCCATTTTTGTAATCCCGCCAAAATGGTATTTTCGACGTGTGACGTCACAAGGGTCGCTCTTTCTTGAAAAATTTTCGACAGTAATACTGTTTGTTGACGTGACGTATGAAGCGTTGTTGGCAACGTTTTGTAGGTTTTTAAAATGAATAAATTTAAATGAGAACTTAAAAAACCAAAAACATTTTTAATATGATAATTAAAATCAGAGAAATGATCTTTAAATATTCCACACATTTTCAATAGAGTCCCTCGTTTGTGAAAATGCCCTGTTAACAATTTGTCCTTTATAGCATTTCAAATTTCCATGATCGGTATGAAGTGTCTGCATACAAACTGTTATTGAGTTACCAGTGCATTGACGACCGTCCGTGGTCGAGTGGTAAGACACTTGACTCCCAATCGGAAAGTCGCGGGTTCGAACCCGGCGTGAGCAAATAAATTTTATTTGATTAATTATTGTGTTATGTTATTTTGTATGTGTTATTTCACAATTAATAAATAAAAAAAATAATATATACTATATTTGCAGCACGTTCCAGAGTGGAAGATACTCTCAGTATCGCCCTGGTGTAAGACCACCATTCAGAATTGAAATGTTGCTTAATAATGGCTTTAGCCGTGTTTAGTGACTAGATTTGAATAGCCAGGTACTTCCCCACCTTCCTCTTCCCCATCTCCTTCCCTTCCCCGCTTACCTTCAGCCTCACATCATACCCCAATTGGGGATGCCATAGTCTCACTGGCTCCAGACGGGAGCAGTTGGGACTCTTGTGAGGTATTCACTATAAAAAAAAAATTAAAAATACTATTTTTATAAAAAAAATTAAATTTAAAAAAAATACTTATATAATATATTCACTTTAGTCGAGGGAAATGCGAGTCACGCCATTGATAATATCTTCATTAAAACCGACCACAAAGCTCGGATCTAATTAAAATCCCAGGTAAGTGTTTCCCGAGTGGAAACACACTCATTTTACTATCAATGCCATTGCTTTACATTAAATCTATAATAAATTACTGATTCATTATTAATACGTAATATAAATTACAATAATTAATGTTTATTACCAATTATTCATACAACTAATGCAATAATTAAATCAAGGTACTACAGAATGACAATTATCATACATTCCTGAATACGGTGACCTCCAAAGCAGAATTACTAAGATCTTTGACTCTAGATAGACGGCCTGCGTGGTCGAGGGATAAAGGTCTCGACTATCGATCCGGAGATTGTGGGTTTAAATCACAGCGTGCGCAACAAATTTTTTTTTGATTGATTTGTGTTTTCACAATTTAATAATTTAAAATTATAAGGTATATTTGCGACACGTTCGAGATTGGAAGATACTCTCAGAACCGCCCTAGTGTGAGACCATCATTCAGAATTGAATCGTTGCTTGAAATGGCTTTAGCGTTGTTCGGTGACTAGATCTGAATAGCCAGGTACCTTCCTACCTTCATCCTTCCCATATCCTTGTTCTCTACGCTTCCTTCAGCCTCACAATATACCTCGGATCGAGGATGCCACACTCCCACTAATAATTCATATTATCATTAGTTTTGGTTTGCTTTGGGTTTTTATTAATGTACATATTTGTGTATATTTTGTATAATAGTAACAACTGGAAAATCCCAATTATTATACAATCATCAATAATAAAAAAGCACTACAAAAACCCGAGGGGATTCCCTCAGAATTCGTAAGAACTGTTTACCTACCTATCTATTTATTTTCATTCATCTTTGTCACCAAATAATAATGATAATTTTTTTTATTTTCATTGCTTGAAATAACTTTAGCCTAGTTTGGTGACCAGAGGCCCTAGCACGCTTGCTTTATAACGATCGGTAGGATAACTATCGGTAACTTATCATCACTCCCTAGCATGACTACAGATCGCCAACGAATAAGTGACAGTTCACAATGACTAAGTGTCCTTAACATATTCGACATCAACTGAAGACCCCAAGGCAAGAAGTTGTTAACTTACATTTTCGTAAAAAATGAGTTAGAATGCTCTCTAAACTAATTCGCATACGCTCTTTCCAATGAACACTACGCCAGAGCTTAAAAACGGCAAGAACATGCTTAAATCAATGTGATGAACATGTTAACTACGCGTTTCTGTGACATTAAGTTGATAAAATTAGGGCAAGAACTTGTTAACTACAAAGATAACAAGTTCTTGCCGTAATTCTGTAATTAACAACTTCTTCCCATCTACATTGGTTGAGATTTCTGTAGTTAACATGTTATTCACTCACTTTGACGTTTACCTTGGTCGTTTTCAAAAGTTTTGCAGTGCGTGTTTTTTATTTAAAAATCATTGAAAATGAGTTCCAGAGGTGAAAAATGGTGAAAATCTGTCAACAATTGATCACAGAATCAGGTAAGCTGTATAAAACATTAGCATTATCTTAATTTGTCCATAAAGTAGTTTGAGGTTAGGAGTAGTTTGAAAGTGGGTGAAGCATTTTTGTTTTAGTGTTTTTCTGTCTAAAAGTCAAGCATTTTTTATTGTAATGCTTATTAATTTGTTTCAGAGGGCTTAGAGGGCGAGCAAGAGAAATAGCGCGGGACGCTAGGATGAGCATATTTGGAGCAGGTGGATGAGTTTGTATATTTGGGAAGTATGTTTACGAGAGATTGGAAGGCTGATAGAGATATTGAAAGAAGGGTGAATGCAGGTAACTCCATTAATGGAGGATTGAACGCCGTTGGAGCCAACAAAAAGTTGTCCACAGAAGCGAAGCCAGCAGTCCACAATGGAGTACTGGTACCTACCCTGATGTATGGCAGTGAAGCATGGAACTGGCAGAGAAAGGATGAAAGTAGACTGAATGCTGTAGAAATGAGATCCCTGAGGCGTATGTGTGGTAAAACTATGTATGATCGTGTGAGGAATGTGGAGGTCCTAAAAGAATGCAAGGCTGATGTGAGCGTAATATGAAAGATTAAGAAATGGACGCTTAGGTGGTTTGGGCATGTTGAGCGAATGAATGAAGAAAGGAGTGTAAAGAGAATTTATGATGCGAATGTGAATGGTAGAAGAAGCCGAGGACGCCCAAGAAAGATGTGGCACGATCAAGTAAATCAGATACTTGAGTCGGGCCATGTCAAGAGTCAGAATAATAGAAGAGTATGTATGAGAAGATGTATGAATGTGAATGAGGCAAGGACTGTGTGCCAAGACCGAGTTGTTTGACCTCTCTGCCTACCCCTGCGGTGAAACGGCGTGATAGTTAGTTAACCTGCCAGGTAAATAAAGCATCAATGACACGGGGCTAGTTTACTTGGCCGGCGAATTCACTAATGCGGGGAAACGGCGTGATGGTGTTCGTTAGTTAGTTAGTTAGTTAGGATGAGAGGTGATTCTTACGTTAATTATAAAAAAGTCTTAAATCTTGTAGTACACCAAAACTGGAAGAGAATCTTCCAATGCTGTCATTAAAAGTGAGAGATAACAAAGAAATCGATGCGGCCACATGGAATGATATCCAAAAATTGTTACCATACCTGGATGAGGTTTTTTGTGGATTTTTTCAGTCTCAAAAAAAAATTTTTACTCATATGCTCTGCTACCTTTTCTTTTCAATAATAATTATTATTTAGTTACTTTATAATATTTAAAAAAATGTTTAATTTGTTTGATTAAATAAGACAACAAGAATATAACATGTTCTTGCCTTTCAATTCTGTATCTTCCTCACCTATCCCTGTAGATATCTAGATGGCATGAACATGTTAACTACATTTTTTTGTAGAAAACGTGTTTATTTTAACTTTTAGACTGCAAAACTACTTAATATTACTAGATGTAATGTAAATTTGGTTTGTTTACTACACCATGAAGGATCAGTACATTGTATATGACATTCAAGTAAAAAATTATAAGGCAAAACGCAAAAGTCTAAATATCTCAGAATGCCTTCAATGTAAGTTAACAACTTCTTGCCTTGGGGTCTTCAACTGTTGTTTGTACTTTAGCAATGTGCAGTTGTCCTAGGAAACAATGAGAAGTTACCGATAGTTATCCTACCGATCGTTATTAAGCAAGCGTGCTAGGGCCTCAGGTCTTAATAGTCAGGTACTTTCCAACCTTCCTATTCCTCACTCCCTCCAGTGGGCATGTCATAGTCCTACAATTGGTTCTAGGCAGTTTGGACTCTAGTGCGGTATTCACATTTTAGAAAAAAAAAACAATTACGGAAAAACTACAGCTTTGGATTTCTTTACAAAGACCCAGAATCTAGGTTAAAATAACTTTGAATGCTTATTTTATAATCCACTGAAACAATCACAAACAATGTTATCAACAACTCGGGGAAATTAGTACATACAGGGTAGGATCAAGAAATGTTAGGACTGAATTAATTTTTTTTTTTTGAACTGATCGGTACAAATCCTTAGTAATAATAATAATAATATTTGGCTAATTTATATAGCGCCGTTTTCGTGAAAAATCACCTTAAGGGCACTGTACAAATAAACTAAGATTTATAATTATAACTAGTGACTTACATCTAAGACTTATAGCTAGTGACTTACGACTAAGACTTATAACTACGGACTTTACTAGTGACTTACATTTATATTTACACCTACGACTTAAAGTTAGAGATTCACAACTAATATAGGTATTTATATTTAAAATTACGTATTTTGGTTTTTGCCAGGGTTGTCACTGATATCAGTAATAAGTAATAACATTAAAAACCAAATAACAAACAAAACTCTATAAGTATAGGCACAAACAGGTAACGTAGTAACGGTAAAGTAGTCCTCCAATTAGCGCCCTTGTGCTTCGACACAACGCCTATAATGTAATTCCCACTGCGCGTACGGCTTACGCCTTCTGGAACTCGCTTTCTGGAATTTCCTTCAGAGATGCCACCTCGGAACAGGCTCAGCCTAGTGAGGTGGCATATACCTAAAAGAATGTACATAACATGTATTTTTTGGTTAATAAATAATAATAAAAAAATAAAGATGCGTTTCCCTTGAGGTCCCGCTTGAGCGGAGGAAAGAGGAAGAAGTCCGGCGGTGCGAGATGTGTACTGTAGCAACGTAGCAACCCTGTGCTTGGTCAGAAACTCCCTCACCAGCAGCGCGGTGTGGCACGGCGCGTTGTCGTGGGGAAGCTTCCAAGAAAACAAATGGCATAGTCTGTCCAGGGGGTACGATGTCCCTATGAACCACACCACGACGGTCAAAAAAGAAGATGAGCGTGGATTTGACCCTTGACTTGCTCATTCTGGCTTTCTTCGGACACAGGTAGTTGTTGGTGACGCGGGGAGTTGGATCGCACCGACACTTTTAAACAGAGGTTCACGGAAAGCAACATGCTTAATCTTCTCTTGCCCGCAGCCCCAAAATTATCGGTCTCTTGGAAAGTTGGAAGACTTCCCACTACGACGCCCAGGATGTCCGACCTCCTTCCATCGCTCGGTTCACGCTACAGAAATTCAGTCCTACCACTTCTTGATCCAACCAATTATAACTAACAATAACTTTTACGAGGTTATTGTGTTAATAATGTTTATATTTTATAATCCGCTTCGTAACGCACCTTGAACAAATTCGCCAAGCGAAAAGATTGCTTCTTTACTTGAAGCGTTTGTTTTATTTGTGACTAGCTGAAGTCCCCGGCGTTGCTCGGGCTTCACACAGGGTTTTTTTTCGAAATAAGATGTAGACAGTAACTACCTTCTCACGCACCTTGGAAAAATTGCTTCTGTATTTGAAGCGTTTGCTTTATTTGTGACTAGCTGAAGACCCCGGCTTGGTTGGGCTTCACACAGAGTTTTTTTCGAAATAAGATGTAGACAGTAACTACCTACTCGTATTTTGAATCGTTCCTCTTATTTGAACAAGTGTGGAAAGTTTCATAAAGAAGTACCAAAGTTCTGCTTCAAGGAGGGAAAAAGGGGATTTTTTTAAAGTGAATACCGCATTACAGTCCCAACTGCTCCCAACCGCCTGGAGCCAGTGAGACTATGGCATCCCCAATTTTGGTATGTTGTAAGGCTGAAGGTAATGGGGAATGAGGTGCTCATGGAATTCTTACGTATATCAACAGCCAAAATCTCTGAATTTTTTTTTGAAAGCGAACTCAATGTAGATATTTATCATTCTTTTCTACTTAATTTCGAATGTTTACTGATACATCTCCCTCTTCCAAAACACCACAGATTTTATCTAGTTTTTAAAATGGTATTTGCTTTTACGGCATCTTCAAAAAGAAGACATATATAGCACATTTAAAACACCTTGAAAATATTCCGAAAATCAATGAAAAATTTCAACTTTATACAACAGATAAACAACCCCCTTTGGCAATATAAACTAAGTATATTTTTCAACGAGCTATTTTATGGCTGTTAAATGTCAGTTTCTATTAGTAAGATTTTTACATATATGGTTGTATATCAATCTTATATATAAAAATTAATGTTTTTTTGTTTGTTCGTATGCTACGCGCTGCCATACCGTTCATCCGATTGCGATAAAACTTTGCCTTTCTCTACAGTGATATTTCTATATTGGTGAGCTCTTGCATTATGAAATTTGCAAAATGTCACACGCGAGTTTTTTTTGAAAAATGGGTGTATTTTATGGAGCTTAGAGGCAGGGAAAAAGGCAGTAGGGGGAGGGAAATCCGGGAGGGGCAGAGGGGAATTAAGGAGTGGTTATTGGGGATGGGGGAGGGGTGAGGGGGACGAGAGAGGGGGAGGGGAACGAGGGGGGAAGGCGAGAAGGTGAAAGGGGAATGTTTGAGGGGGGGAAGGCGAGAAGGTGAAAGGGGAATGTTTGAGGGGGGGGTCGACAGCAGGAGAGGGGAGGGAGAAAGCGGGGAAGGTGAAAGGGGGAATCTGAATGGGAAGGGACGTGGGAGGGGAAGAGTAGGCGGAAGGGACGCGGGAGGGGATGCGTAGGCGGAAGGGACGCAGGAGTGGAAGAGTAGGCGCGAACGGGGACGAATGGGAAAGGATACGCAGGAAGGAAAAAATAATTTATTTAAGCGGCATAGCAACGCGTGCCGGGTATCAGCTAGAATTGTATAAAATTTACAGCACGTTTATTAGTAAGTTTGTTATAGTTTACCTTTCTGTAAACCAGCGAGCAGCAAGCCACTCGCAGACGCATCCCGATTCTCATCTCCCCGAGTCCGGTATGGTGGATGAGCAGCATGGAGAGTAACGCCACCAGGTTGGTGGTGACTCCGTGGAAGTAGCCCTCGCCCTCAGACTGTGTGCTCTCCGGGTTGAAGTACGCTATTAGGTAGGCCAGCACAAAGGGCTGAAGATTCCTAGAAATAAATAAAAATAATATCTATTTATAGCCATTTTCTTTATTACAAGTTGTATGCTTTCCATTTCGTTACTTTTACGTTATATTTTAGTTTTCACCAATACCAGAATACTGGAAGTCGGGATCGGGACCGATACAAAACTTTTATATTGGATAGACAGTAGAAAAAATGGACCGAAACTGAGACGTTGATGTGATTGGTGAACAAAATCGGCGACAGTCTTTTTCAAATTTTATTTTTTTTAAATACATTGTCTAGTTTGTATACTGAAGGTGTATTGGTGGCGTTCTAACCAGGCAATTTTAACTTTTTTCGGAAGGTTCTAATTCCTGTAAGAAGTAACTATCAAAAAAAGGAAAAAGTACTGACACGCTAGTTTTTACCTGAATAATTAATTACAAATAAGAGTATATTTTAATTATTTATTATTAGTCTGTTGAATTTAACTTTAATTAATTACAAATACGAGTATATTTAAATAATTTATTATTAGTCAGTTGAATTTAACTGACTAATCATTATTATTCTATGTAATAAATAATAACTATGAAGCAAATTTGCATAACAAAAAAAACTATAACTTTTCAATATTCTATAATACGTAATTATGAAAAATTCAATCAAAACCGTGTAATCGTACTAATATTATAAACGTGAAAGTTCGTATGAAACTTTACAATAATATAGCTCATACGTCAGAATAACATATAGGCTTTATAAAGCTAGCTATTTTTAATATATTATAAATAATAATTATTGTTTAATAGAAGGTGTCAAAATTTGAGAATGACATTTTGTAACAAAATGAATGAGAATGACATAAATCAAATTTCTATTTTTGAAAATTCGTAAATTTATTTGAAGTACTCGCCTAATACTTTGAATCGAATCAAGAATTATAGATATTTTAAATTAATAGGTTAAGAATTTTGGTATAAAAATAGAAGTACGAATCCTGCGCAGACGTAGTCGCGGGCAGAAGCTTGCGTGTAATATGTCAAAAACGCAATGTACAATAAATTGACAAAAATACTCTGATACAAATAACTCGCATAATTATTCTAAGTGATCTAAAGCCACAGTAAAGTAAAGTAAATAAATTTCATATACATGTAATTATTATAATAAAGTTAACGATCAAAGAATGTAAGTCCCACAGTCTTCCGCAAATATTAGCTAAGTATAATCAGTTCTGACGCAACATTGATGCCAAGTGTGTTCATTCATTATTTTATTTGTAAATACATTCAGAATACCGGAATCATTCTAACTGCTTAGAAACTACGATTTGTTTAATGTATAGTTACAAATATAGATTTGTAGAGATAGTGTAATAATTGAAATTCGAAAATCGATCGTTCAGCTCATTAGTCAGACATCTCAAATACTAAGCTCGTCGTCCTACTGCACTGGCTAGGTAAGGGAAAGAAATCGACAAAAACCGTAAACCCTACGTACAGAAGTAAAGTTTACTGCGGTTTGCAGCGCAGCCACAAAAGTACATATCGATCGTATTGTACGATATTGAAGTTATTGATCGATATTAAAGTTATTGATCGATATTGATCGACATTGAAGTTATTGATCGATATTGAAGCTATTAATAGATATTAAAGTTATTGATCGATATTGAAGTTATTGATCGATATTAAAGTTATTGATCGATATTAAAGTTATTGATCGATATTGAAGTTATTGGTCGATATTGAAGTTATTAATCGATATTGAAATTATTGGTCGATATTTAAGTTATTGATCGATATTTAAGTTATTGATCGACATTAAAGTTATTGATCGATATTGAAGTTATTGATCGATATTAAAGTTATTGATCGATATTGAAATTATTGGTCGATATTTATGTTATTGATCGATATTTAAGTTATTGATCGATATTGAAGTTATTGATCGATATTGAAGTTATTGATCGATATTGAAGTTGTTGGTCGATATTGAAGTTATCGATCGATATTGAAGTTATTGGTCGATATTGAAGTTATCAATTGCAAAAGATTAATCTGAATTTAAATGTATGGATTGTATCTGGGTGAGCCGAACCCAAATTTTTGCCGTCCGCCGGATTCTATTACAGAAATCGCTCGAAAAAGGGTTTAGGGAGAAAATATTTTTCTACACCCAAACTTTCACGTAATTGTAATTTAAAAACAAAAATATTTTCTCGAAAGAAGAAGCAATGTCGGTATGTTTTTATAATTTTGTAATTAAGTTAGCAGCACTTTTTCCTTAAGTCATATTTTCCGATAAATTATACATATTTGACAGTGAATGTTTACGTTACTACAATACGCATCGAAAATTTAAAAACATACCGACATAGCTTTTACCTTCTAGAAGACAATTAAAAAAAAAAATCGTTTTGAAAAAAGTGTTTTTTTCCCGGGCGTCCTTTTTGTATATCTATTAAGAGATATCAATTAGAATTCCTAAATTCATTACAATGGCATCCAAGCGAACGATTCTTGAATTTCTACAACTAAATAAAATCCCCAACTATGAAGATAATTGAAATAATTTGTTTTATTTTCACACTTGTCAGGAAAATTTTATGATTGTTAAGATCCTCCCTCGACTAGGCAATCAGAGATTGCAGGCTCGAATCTCAGAAAAAGCAAGTAATTTTTTCCTTATTTAATGTGTTATTTCAAATTTAAACTAAATAATAGCATAGTATAATATATGCGGCACGTTACAGATCGAAAGGTACTCTCAGTATCGCCCTGGTGAAATACAACCATGCAGAATCTAAACCTTGCTCTAAATGGCTTTAGCCGTATTTCGTGGGCAGACCTGAATATCCAGGTACTTCCCAACTTTCCTTTACCTCGTCTCCTTCCGATTCCCATCACCATCAGTCATTGAGGATGCCATAATCCGACTGGCTCCACACAGTTGGGACTCTAGTGCGGTATTCAGGTAAATAAATACACCAAAACCGCCAAGACTGAATTTAACAAAAGACTAAAGTGTTTACAAATGTTTTTAACAGTTTGTGTATACAAATTCAACTATGAGCTGAGAATGAAACTATATTGAGGAATCAAACCTCTGGATAAAACTAGATCGATTTTTTCGGTAAGCGTATACGACTTTGTAGTGTATTGATTATCCATGTAGTTTCAGCTTTTTCCAATAGATGTCGATGGGCTTAGTTTATAATACGAAGTTCAGCTATATTCCAACAGATGGCAGTTGAGTTGGATATCAGAAGAGTACCATCTATCGCCACTCTTTTCTTAGGTATGAGCGGTTACAATGATGGCCGAAGGCTTCAGTGAGATTGGGAGGGAAA
This sequence comes from Limnephilus auricula, assembly GCA_951813805.1. Taxonomy (NCBI): domain Eukaryota; kingdom Metazoa; phylum Arthropoda; class Insecta; order Trichoptera; family Limnephilidae; genus Limnephilus; species Limnephilus auricula. The sequence continues at coordinate 9,237,284 of OX638410.1, forward strand.
CCTCAGTCCGCCCGCCGGAGCAACAGAACACTAGTAAGGACGTCTGTCCAGTTTAATATTCAATGTAAATATTCACGATAACTAAATAAACCAACTGGTAACATTAAACTCACGAGTTTAGGAAGATATCCACCACATTTGACGGCCTCCGTGGTCGAGGGGTAAGGCTAATCCGGAGGTCGCGGGTTCAAACCCCGGCGTGAGCAAGTAAATTTTATTTGAAGAATTTGTGTTATTTCACAATTTATTAATTAATACGTAGAAGATAATCTCAGTACGCCCTGGTGTAAGACCACCATTCAGAATTGAAAAGTTGCTTGAAATTGTTTTAGCCGTGTTTGGTGACCAAATCTGAATAGCCAGGTAAAGTACCTCCCCCACCTTCCTTTTCCCCATCTCCTTCCTCTCCCCACTACTTTCAGCCTCACAACATACCCCAATTGGGGATAACATAATCTCACTGGCTCCAGACGGGATCAGTTGGGACTCTAGTGCGGTACTCAAGTGTAAAAAAAAAATTAAAATAAATAAATAAAAAAATCTCAAGTTGTATAAGTATAAGTTAAGAGACATAAAAGACTTTAACCACTCGACTCTTGAGAATAGTTCCCCTTTGTCGTAATTGTATGCGGTCCCGCGGACCAATTGCTTCCAATTGATCGGCGGCCGCGACCAATCAGTGGCCACACTAGCCATTACGGTGCTGTGTTTTGTGTTGACACTAACATCGGTCAATTATGCACTGTTATTGGGGCGCCTGAACCGCGCGTTACAATCATTCTACGTACAAAAAGCTTGGGATTGAAATTATCACTATCTATACAAAAATGAATGTTTCTTTGTTTGTCCCTTTTGCGCTCCTAAACCATTCATCCGATTGTGATGAAACTTTGGTAATTTGATGTGCGCATGCTCGCGATAGTTTCTATTTATAACAATGAGCTCTGGCATTATGAAATTATTTACCAAGAAGGGGATAAAGGGGTGGAGGGGAATGCAGGGGGGCGGATTCAAGGGAGGGGGGTCGAGGGAGAGGCGGGGATAGTGCCATGGCAGCGCATTCCGGGAACTCGCTAGTAAATAATATAAATAAACTAGCGGAGAAACGTGAAAAATCACGGGATATTATAAAATAGTCCTTGCCCGGAATAATGTTGTATACAACAAAACTATCATTGTTGGAATAAGGTAGGGATTGTAATGGTAGGTAATGAAATTTCTTTTATGTCAGTAGCAGCATTTTAAATATTATTTAGTGGTAGTACGTTATTTATCAAAATCAGGGAGCATGGTTTAATTCGAGGGAATAAAGGGAGAATACGAATCTTATGGCTTCGAAGAAAGACTTCAAAGCCAAAAAACTGGACGCGGGAAAGTAGTAGGTATTTGTCTAAACGTAGTGTGTAATCTAATAAACGTAATAATAATATCCATTATCTATAGTATAAATGGGAAATAAATAGCAACCGTAAGGGGTCCAACAAACACAGCTATAAAAGCTCAAGCGTTATTTGGCTTGGCCTACTTCAGCATATCGCTAGTCATACATTCCCATTGGGAATGTACGGCAACCGATATGCCGAAATACGCCAAACCAAATAACGCTTGAGCTTTTATAGCTGTGTCTGTCGGTCCCATAAATCATGCAATATGCAGTGTTTTCATGTAGTGTCCTCTGTCGTATCATTAAATCGTGTCGTTTCGTGTCCTAAGTCGTGCCTTCTATCGACCGGTCGGTGGTTGAGTTGGCTTCGCGTGTAGGTCCCACCGAGGCGTCGTGCGTTCAATTCCTCGGCTAGCTAAGTCCTTTTTTGTCAATAAATAATACGAATATAATAAAATGCAATGAATATTACAAAGCAACTTTAATTACGCTCCTAGCTAGACTAACTTCTGTAAAATGTAAGAAAAAAGAGTTGTGTGAGAATTTCTTTTTCTCATCTCATGGATCTGGAAAACTTTTTTTATGAGTTATTTAATTTGAATTATTATTTTATTGAAAATAGAGTTCTATTAAATGAATTTGTTAACACTAAAAAAATAAAATAAAAACTTTTTTTTTAAATATTTTTGTCTTATTATATATTCAATGTATAGAATCGAAGGAGGAAGGCACCTGCTCCAGGACCTTGTCCGAAAGGGGTGCAAGATGGATCGGCCATATAATACGACAAGAAGGCCTCTTGCATGCCATAATGGAGGGTATGACCGAGGGGACAAACTCCAGGGGACGCCCACGCCGAGAGTACCTGGAGGACCTGCTGGTGGACATGCGCTGCTCATCATATGCAGGCTTCAAAGAGCCGCACAAGACAGGGAAGAATGGAAGAGAATAATAGAGGAAATTACTGCAAACCAATCCTAGGATTGAAACCAGAGAGAGGAAGATCAGCTAAAGAAAATTATAAATTAATTCTTTTAATAAATCATTATATATAATTTACTAAACTTAGGTGCCGTTGTTTTCTTTTTTAAATTCTAAATAAAAAGTTTACGAAAAACAAGTTTGTTTATCCTTCAAAACGTTAAAAACATGGTAAAATATTTTTTTTACCCCTGAAACATGCTTTTTTATTTATGTCTGGGACATGGCTCCATTTCCGCGCGGGAACCAATTTTTACAGGTATTTTGCAAAGATTGCAGACTCATTTATATGTGTCTTTTGTTTATATCGCGTTAGATATTCCTTATCTTTGACATTAATTCATTCTTGACAGTTTATCCCACAACATTTTCAAAACATGTCAGACAGCGACATATCTCATAATTTATAAATATTATATAGATAGGTACTGTTTATTTTATAACCGCGCGTTGTTAAATCTAAAAGAGTACTGAGAAGCTACAAGTTTACAATCAAATACATGCAGCATAAATAAATGGTCCTCCTGTCATGATTTTTTTGTGTGATATGTATGACAATTTATGGAATATGGACTGTCATTTCGATTCGATTGTTTACCGCCCAGACCAGGTTTGTTGCGGATGCAAAAATTTTGACATCCGCGGATGCGGATTATTAGAGTTTCACATCCGCGAATGCGGATTTCAGAATTTTTCAATTTTAAATACATAAATAAATGAAATGCTATTTAAATTTAATATGTTTTACTTAATCATATTTTGAGATCAAATCTAAAACAGTTTTTTTGTCTTACTTATTAGAAGTCTATAATAAGGACAAAAATAATGAGATAAGCTTTGTCTGGAAAAAAATTATTTGATAATTAAATTTAAAAATTGGTGAATTATATTTAACAAATAGTAATACAAAATAAGTCTAGATACTGATTTTTATTAGTAGCGGCATTTTTATTTACTTTTTCGCTTAATATTTACATCGAATTATTCATCAACCACGCACAGATAAACACAGTGAAGAAACACTGTAATTGATTCACAGCGGGAATCGCATCGATAACTAAAACAAATCAAACAAAACCTGTAGGATCTTGTCACCAATGTGTGCCTTCCTATTGGTCACTCTGGCCCCTCCCATTTTCTTTACATGTCGTTACTTGTTGCAGATATGAATCCGCACCCGTAAAAGCTCCGCATTAATTGATACGGTTGCGGATGAAGATGTCTGAATTCGTAGGCATACTCCGCATTTGCGGAAGCGGATGCGAACATCCGTAGCACCCCAGGCCCAGACGCACTTTTTTCGATTGATTGTTGTTTTTTGCTTCAAAACTAAAATAAATCGGCTGAGTGACCAGTGACCACATGTGATTTTTTTGTGTGAATTTGAACACCAGTCCAAGCTGCCGAAATGAGGTACTTGAGAGGAGTGGCAGGGGTTACGAAATGGAATCATATAATAAACTCTACGATCCAAGATCTAAGCATTGAACCACTGCTACTCTTCGTAGAAAAATTACAACTGAGTTGGCTTGGGCATGTACTGAGAATGTCTGATGACTGAATTCTGTGGAAAATACTGAGTGCCATTCCAGAGGGTAGACGTCCAATGGGCCGCCCCAGACACAGTTGGGCGAGGCAACTCCAAAAACTGTGCGAGGAGAGGATGGGCCTGCCATGGACGGAGGCCGAACAATCGGCGCAAGACAGGGACGTATGGAGGAGCATTGTCGGTGCAGTGGGTCCCCGAAGAAGAAGAAGAAGAATAAGAATTTGAACAAAACTAATTGAAGAAAACAAAATTATTTCATCGGAGATCAAATTTTAATATACGTAAAGATAAAATCAACAGGCATTATAATGAATAATATCTGGCCAGCCCAAATAAATGTAAATAATGACTGAAACAAAGCTTGCATATCCAGTTCACCGTACCGAAATCAAATTGAGTCAATGAAACAATGCGGCGTAACGAATCGTATAATGATTATGTAACGGGGTCATATTGCAACAATACCATAATGATGTACTGACACTGAATCGTATCATTACTTTTGGGAAAATTATGCAACCGACTGAGCTAATTCCATCATTAAGAGGAAACCGGGCGGCGTTTTTGTCCATACAGACATATTTCTCAATTTCCTCCCTGGGTTTTGAGCTGCTGCAAATATTTAACCGTTAATAATAAAAGAGATACCTATGCTTTTTTCCGTCAAACTTTCAAAATCAGCAGTCAAGCATAACTTCACATCTGAACGCACTGTTCTAAAATGGTTGTTCCAAAAAATATATTTTATTACTTGCTGAAATCCCCGGTGTTGAACGGGCTTCACGGAGAGTTTTTCAAAATCATATGAATATATTAATTTTCCTCTTATTTCGAACGAAAACTGTGTAAAATTTCATCAATCTTGAAATAAAACTGTTTTGTATAAAAAACTAAGCCGTAGACACTCTTCTTTTTTATATATTTATATACTAGCCAAAATTCCCGGCGTTTCCCGGGCTTTTCACAGTTTTTCAAAATCAGATGTAGACATTGACCTTTCTTTTGTTTTGAAGGTCAAGTGTGAAAAATTTATTCAATCTCGGAATAAAACTATAGATTTGTATAAAAAATCAAAGCTACGCAACCAGCTCGCCTCACCGCAACAATCTCAATTGATGGCGACGCTGCTTCACGTTCAAAGATGCCTCCAAATCTAGTATTTTTTCAGACGTAGATCAAAAAATATGTTAAAGCATTGGGAGTCGGTAGTGTTTCTTCAGACGTAGACCAAAATATTGGGAATCGATAGTGTTTCTTCAGACGTAGATAAAAAAATATGTTAAAACATTGGGAATCAGTAGTGTTTCTTTAGACTTAGATAAAAATATATGTTAAAACATTGGGAATCAGTAGTGTTTCTCTAGACTTAGATAAAAAAAATATGTTAAAACATTGGGAATCAGTAGTGTTTCTTTAGACTTAGATCAAAACATTGGGAATCGATAGTGTTTCTTCAGACGTAGATAAAAAATATGTTAAAACATTGGGAGTCGGTAGTGTTTCTTTAGACGTAGATCAAAACATTGGGAATCGATAGTGTATCTTCAGACGTAGATCAAAAATTTGTTAAAACATTGGGAGTCACTAATGTTTCTTCAGATGCAGATTAAAACATGTTAGTGAGTCAATAGTAGACAACGTATGAGAAATATTATATGTTCTAAAAAAGCACCACTGACTTTAACATAAGCCTTCCTTGGACCTTTTAAAATGCTTCTAAGAAATAGGCCCATAAGAATCCAAAAACATCACCATAAAAGAAATACAAATTGGACACGATACATTATCACGACTTATATAGCGTGACAGGGGAAACTGGTCCTATAAACTTGGTTTACAGACCCAAGTTAAATGTTTGCTACTAGTTCACATCAAGGCCACACCAGCTGGTCGTAAAAATACTAAAACACACAGAGGTCGAAGTAAAAGCCAGTAAAACTGGGAAGTTTGTAAATTTCAGAAATTCGATCCAAAGAACGCTGTAAAAATATAGATTTTTAAAGTAACTGCGATAAAAATATTTTTAATTGGTTTGAAAACACTCATATTAATCGATGTAGTTACGAAACTAACTGAAATGTTATTAAAATCATTTAAAAATTATGTGTAGTCCTAGTGCCTAGATATTCGATAAAATTAAGTACATACTTCGTATTTCATAGCTCAATAAGATATAATGCGTATTTAGGTAGGTACTTAATAAATGTTTATATTAATTTGTTCATATATTACATTGAACATTCGAGGTTGTTTAGGTAGGTATGTTGCCAGGTGGTAATTTCTTCTAATTAATCTACCAAGATTTTCAGTATAAATAAAAAATGTGTAGTGTAGAAAACCGTTTAATTTAATTTAATAAGTTATTCGATCTCGAATATTTTCCCATTCCTGTATCGCTTCGTCTCCTGCTAAATTGGGACGAGGGATGCTATTGGTTAATTTTCACCCCGGCGCACAGTGGGCTGAAAATCGTCTTTCATATACATAGAGACTTGAATTTTCAAGGGTCTTTTTTGGCTAGAAATGGATTCTGCTGATCATTAAAATGCTAAAAATGCTAAATGCTAAAAAAACTATGCTATAAAATTTCGTATGTAGCAATTGCGTGTACAAATGAAGGAGTTATCATTGTTTAAAGAAAAAAATGTATGGCACTGACATTAAAAATGAGGCTATCTCTGGAATCATAAATTTAGCCATTATATCCTTACACACAGATATACTACTATTAATTTGTATTTTTTTGACATACTTCGTGTTGTGGCGCAACTTGCGCTTTTTTTTAAATCCTCAATGTTAAAAAAAACTAAGATTGTTATTTTATCTGGTAAACGCACTTTTTTAAATTTTGAAAACCAAGTTTATTTTCAATATACTAAGGTTACCGTTGGTCATTCGCAGATTTGTTAAATTTTCAAACGACATATTGTATGCCACACAAATTTCAAATCATATAATCATACAGCAAAATAAATCAATACATAATCTAGTAAATACACTTTTTAGAATTTTAATTTTAGTTCACTTATAATCATTAAAAAATAAATCCGAGAACGTGTTTTGTGACAAAAATACCTCAGTTTTTCTATTTATTTAAGGTTCTACAAACTAAAATATTTCAGATTTTTTTACACACTTATTTTGTTTAGACATTATTGAAAAATCATAAATGCTTATGATCAAAAATACTTACAAGAAGTACACAAATCATCACGACTAACTAACTAACTAACCATCACGCCGTTTCCCCGCAGGGGTAGGCAGAAAGGACGGACCGCCAAACAACTCGGTTTTGGCATACACTCCTCGCCTCATACACATTTATACTTCTTATCATACATGCTCTTCTATTATTCTGACTCTTGACATGGCCCGACTCAAGTATCTGATTCACTTGATCGTGCCATGTCTTCCTGGGGCGTCCTCGACTTCTTCTACCATTCACATTCGCATCATATATTCTCTTGACACTCCTTTCTTCAGTCATTCGCTCTACATGTCCAAACCATCTAAGCGTCCCTTTTTTAATCTTACTTATGACGCTCACATCGGCCTTGCATTCTTTTCGGATCTCCACATTCCTCACACGATCATACATGGTTTTACCACACATACGCCTCAGGGATCTCATTTCTACAGCATTCAGTCTATTTAATAATTTATCATCATACTTTTTGAGCATTTTTATTGCTTACTTGAATGTAAGTATATATTAAAGCAAGTTTTGAATGAAATAAATCGATATTAAATTTTTAGTTTAAAAAATTTGATACGGGGAATAATCGATCTTTCTCACCGGAACCTCCCTGTACAGTTGCAAGCATTTTGAAATATTTATTTTATTTATAATGCCTACACTTTATAAAAATACAAATTATCATTCTAAAATGATTCAGTTATGTTTTGATATAATATTATTGTTGTTATTTTTAGCTTATTTTATTGTTTCACTCTAGGTTTTCCCAATAACAAAAACAAACAACATCACATGGCAATGATAATAATAATATCGGTTCCGTGTTGACAACAACAAAACAACGACTCTACAAGTCAATAAGCTGCTTTCAATGCCAATGTCCACTAATCGCACTCTCGCAACTATACTGCCATAACTCAAAATCATTCATAGAAAAAAAAATGGAGATACGGCATGGAAGCGCTCTGATTGTCGCCGAGCTATGGCCAAACTGCACAGACTATCAAAGCGGTTATGCAATAAAGATTTATTTTTTTTTATTCTTCATTTGAACACCCGCTAAACTGCCAAAGCAGTTTGTCAGCATTAGATATGAAATTAAACAATTTTTTTCACTTTGTTCCACTTGTTTATTTACACCAGGACCGGTTTCGTCCTACTACGGACATTTTCAGACTGGTAGTTGAAATTCTTATGCTACGGAATTTATACAAACTTAGGCAGGGGCGCACAACATTGTCTCTATATGATGAATGTTTCTATTTTGTTAATTTAAGGTATTATCAGTTATTTTGTTAAGTTAAGATACATATAGATAATTATAAAATTTATTATTAAAATTATGAATGATGATACATGATGAAAAATTGTTTAATTTCATATCTAATACAATGGAATTCCACCATGGATTAACAGTTAAAAAACTAGACTCATTAAAAGTTTGTCAGCAGGTCAATTTAACAATAATTATAATATAATGATTAAGTACACATATTACAAGAAACCATAATATGCAAAATAAGTACAGAAGAATAACTTAAGATATAATAACAATAATAATAATAATCAATAATAATAATAATCAATCGTCGTCAATATGTCAGTTACGGACACCAATTTTCTCACGAATACAAAACCAACTCCGGGATCCCCCAGGGATCAAATTTAGGACCCCTCCTCTTTCTTTTATTCATTAATGATATAGGCAAGACCATTAACCGCTCAAAATATCTCCTCTTCGCTGATGATATCAAACTTTTCAGAGCTATTAAAAGTTACATAGATTCCATTATTCTACAGAATGATCTTGATTCTCTTGTCAAATGGTCGGAACTGAACAAATTACCCTTCAGCATCCAGAAGTGCAATGTCGTTACATTTACAAGATCCAAAAATACATTTCTATTCCCCTACCAGATTAATAAAAATATATTAACACGGAAAAATGAGATTAGAGACCTTGGCGTGATTTTTGAAGCAAATCTCTCTTTCAAATCCCACATATTTGACATTGTCTCCCGCGCCAACAAAATGCTTGGATTTGTTCTTCGTAATGCGAGATCATTTACTAATGGAATTGCAATACGTCGAACATATGAAGCACTTGTTCGTAGCATCCTGGAATATAGTTCCATTATTTGGGCCCCTTCTGAACAAAACAATATCCTAGAAATAGAAAAAGTACAAAAAAGATTTTTGCGTTACCTGTATATGAGAGAATATACGTACTATCCATTCCTTTATCCATCCTTGTTCTTAATGGCCACTACACATGGTACTGCGAACAGCCGGCTTTTTGCAGATGGCTAGAAATCGCATCGTTAGTAGGCAAAACCGGCTGCCGAATTGTTATTATTCGTCTGCCGTATTATTATTTCTTTACTGCCGGAGCGATTGTTTCCACTTTCTGCCGCATTTGCGCGCAGAGTATTATTATTTTACTACTGCGGCGTCCGAATTGGTGCTGCCGCAGACGGATTCTGGCTGTTTGCAGCCAGAACGACATGGTCCGTACACGTGATCACAGCGCCCGAGAAATCAACTTACTCAGTGGCGTTTCTTCACAAGGGGACCATGGGGACAGTCCCTACTTATAAACGTTTAATGTTAATGGTATATTTATACCGTAGAAATGAAATAAATAAACTACTATTACATATACTCTACACTATTCCTGAAACCTAACAAGAAAAAAATTGACAATTCTTTGTGTTCACAAAAATAATGAATGCGTTCTGAACATAAAAGTAATTGCAGAAATATAATCTAAAAAATTACTTCGGTTAAGTAATTTTTAATTTCTCTCCTTCCTTCCTTGTAGCATAATAATAATTTATTGCATATGACGTTTTAGTAAAATAATAATATTGATATCGATTGATCGGATTATTTCTATAGCGCCGTTCTCGTGGTTAAAACACCTCAAACCGAAGTACAATTTGTCTTGTGCTATTTTTATTAAACTTCATATTTACATAATTGTAGAAAGCAATCACTTTGTGGTTTGACATATATAAATAAAACACTTGTTTTGTTTAAACCACGATTTTTTGGTTGTGAACAAGTGTTTATTTTTATTTAAACTTAATATTTATTTACGCACCCTATTTGATGGTTCTGGTTAGGTGCGTGACTTATCTTCGTACCTCATAAAATTTTCTGTAAGAAATTATATTATTACTATTTGGGTATACCTATATTTGTATTGAGTCTCGTATCGTTACTTTCTGGCAGTGAGACGTCAGTATCTACACATAAAAATGACGGTCCCCGCCATCGAAAATGTGCTCGACCCGCCACTGATCTTACTGCAAATAGCATGGTCTAGTGGCAACCACCAATCTGCAGAACTTCTGTAGCACATTAAGCCGGGTCTTTTGCTTCAACAAAGGTTAATAAAGTAATAACAAAGCGTGATAAAGGTTTGTAATTTATAATTTATAAACAAACTTTACAAAAACTATTCGTGTTTATCGTTGAAATATTTTAACGACGTATATACTGTTATTCATATTTTAATTTGATTATAATTAGATGCTCTGTTATGTTATATTATCGAACTCGTATGTTCTTTCCGTAATAGTATGTACCTTATCTGACATTATTTTTTTAAACCTGAAATGTTCCATGGTAGCAGTATCAAGTATTTTGTCTTCTGAAATTGACTTCTTTTAGCAGAAATTCTGACGATAGTGTAATTGGTCAAAATGGAATCTCTTTTAATATTAATTTTAGTGCGTATTATACCTAACCGAACCCACATATTATATCGACCCATAATCGGCAGAACAGCGTAAGCGACAAACAGCAAAGTGTTCAGGAGAAGGTTTTTTTTTAAATAACTTTCTTAGTTGATTCAAAAAATGATTTTGGTTAATTACGATTATTGATATTTGGTTACTGCCTGTATAGAACTGATAATGCAATTATCTGAATGCCTTCAGTTGTGGAGATAGTGGCGGTTACGCTGTTTTGCCTATCACCCTGACAGATATTTTCCCTTAGAAATGTCGCTTACGCTCTTTGGAGTACATGGTTTTTTTATATTTATTTATTTACACATATATTGCACAACATGTGCCATTAACATAATTGACATACAATATAAATAGTACAACAACATGAAGAATGACTAACAGTATATTTGTAAGTTAAATATAAGGAAAAAAAAATGTAAAAAGTAAGTAGTAAGATTATAAGTAGTAGGTTAAGGGTAAAATATAAATGTAAAGTGAAAAATATGGTATAAAGTATAAGTATAAGTATAAAGTACAAGCTTTAAATTATTAAGCAAAAATAAAAAAAGTTAAAAGTGAGAATAAAATAATAATAATAAAAAAAGTAGATATATAAGATATCTTTAAAAGGTACAATGATTTAAATATAAAATATAAAGTAAAAAGTCCTCATAGGAGCAATGAAAAATAAAAATAAAATAGAATAGTTAAGAGGTCGATATTATGGATTATAAATATTAACCGATATGATGAATTTTACAAGTACCTATGATTTCTAATGAATTAATGTTTTGCAAGTACTGGTAAGCATATTATGTTTACATGATCATTATGTTTACATGGTACTAGAAGACAAATTTTGTTTAATGCATCTTTTGTATGATGCCAGATTACCGGCGTGATCGATATTAGCATATTTATTGCCAAAAGTGTGTAAGCGATTTATTGTTGCATTTTGTTCTGCGGTGGTCCCAGAGTTATTACAATAAAAAGGTGTTTGGAGTCGAGTAGGTCTAAAAGGAAAATTAGCGGTGGCAAATATTTTTCTCAATGGATTAAAGAATGAATATTGTTTAATTATTTTTGCTGTTATGAATTTATTCCCATAATTAATTAGGTATGTGTGGTCGATTAACGATTAACCATTGTCGATTTCGATTAACAATTAGTTTTATTTTCACTGAAATAAAAACTTATTTAAAAAAAGTCGCAGGAGGCGACAATGTTGAAGCAAGAGACCCGGCTTAAGCATTTCGCAAATTCATTTCGAAAGTGACCGAGTTCGGGAGCGCTGTGAATACGTGTTCACAGAGCAAAAGAAACCAACTTACTGCAAAAAGCATCGTCTGGAGGCAACCTCCAACCTGCGATTTTTAGCCAGCTGCTAAAAGCTGCTAAATGTCGGGCTGTTCGCAGTATAGTGTGTATACCACTTAACAGGGATGCTCGATTTCAACACCTTAGAAGCCCGCAGAAAAATATTTTTAGGTAAACACTTTTTTAAGCTAATCTCTGGTATCATACTCAATCCGCCTATATTAAAAGAGGTTAATTTTTACGTCCCTAACAAGTATACTCGTGGTAAATCCCATGCACTTTTTTATGCTCCGAAAGTGAGGACTTCTACATATCAGAACGCGCCAATAAACAGAGCGACTCAACTGCTTAACGATTCTGCATTGACCATCGACATTTTCAATGTCACTTACAGACAGTTCAGCAACTATCTTTTAGCAAATGTCACTAAGTAGTAAAACTGCCCTTGTGTACTTTGTAATCTATAATCTTCTCTATGATATATATTGGTGTATAACTGTTTTATAGAGAACATGAAAAAAAAAATAAATAAATAAATAAATAAATAAATAAATAACAATACAAAGGCACATGGAAAAAACATAAAGAGCAATAACTTTTAAGTAACTACAAAATAACGGCATAAAATATTCAGACAGACAGTTTTAACACAGGCAGATTACTCATTTTATATTTATACATAAGATAAGATTACAAAAAACTATCAATATAAAAAATCTTGATCTATTAACCATTTTTTTATTTTGTTTTTTAGTTCGGTGGTGCAATTTGATTGATCTTTTATGTGCATTGGAATCTTATTAAATATGGTATGTTTGGTAACTAATTAACTAACCATCACGCCTTTTCGCCGCAGGGGTAGGCGGAGGACGGACCGCCAAACAACTCGGTCTTGACACACACTCTTTGCCTCATTCACTTTCATACATTGTCTCATACATACTCTTCTATTTTTCTGACTCGTTAACATGGCCCTACTCAAGTATCTGATTCACATGATCGTGCCATGTCTTCCTCGAGCCTACTTCTTCTACCATTTACACTTGCGTCATATATTCTCCTTACACTCCTTTCTTCGTTCATTCGCGTTATATGCCCAAACCATGTGAGGGTCCCTTTATTATCTTACACGATCATACATGGTTTTACCATACATACGCCACAGAAATCTCATTTCAACAGCGTTCAGTCTACTTTTCATCCTTCCTCTGCAAGTTCCATTCCTCACTGCCATACATCAGGGTAGGTAGAAGCGCTCCATTGTGGTACGAAGTGATTTCTAAGTGCGTATTAAGATGATACCCGGTGGTGCAGAAATAGATTTTACTAAAATATTGCTGTCACTGTTGCTCTTACTCCACCGGATATTGAGCGAAAGGGACAATGCACTGACACCTAACTAAAATGGAGGTTTTGTATTCCCCACTTTTCTCCTCCAAAAGTGGACTGATTTTCAATTTTTTTTTTACCAACTACATAAGAAAAACTATTCTATGTCTGTACGTTTTGCTTTTTTTAAAAAAACATTGTCTGGTTTGTATACTGAACATCTTTTGACGGCGTTTAAACCAGTCAATTTTATTGATTTTTGGAAGGTCATAACTTCTATAAAAAGTAACTTATCAAAAAAAACAAAAAGTACCGACACGTTAGTAGTTGATATCTATTTTATGCAAAAACAATATTTTCTCTAGGGTTATAATCCAGAGAGATAAATAGGGAATACGTTTGTATGGAAAAATCACCGCCGGGTATCCTCTTAACAGCGACCCAGTTCTCTGCAAATTAACAAAATAAATAATATAATAATAAAGCATGAATGTACAATATGTACATGTTCAGTGTAAACATCTTTTAATTAGTCATATGTAATGTGTGGCTCGGTTCATAGAACCTACATTCCATAGCAGCCTGGCGCCTGTATATATATATATATATCTCAAGTACAGACTGTGCACACTAGACTTGAGACACTACAGTAGATTCAAGGCTTTCGATGAGGTCACAGATCGATACCGGTTATTAGAGAAACTGCTCTAGAATAGCAACACAACAGCACTTATTACGTTATTTCTATGGCTAGTGCGAGACGGTACTAATTTGTTGATGTATATTATAGTAAACAAACGAACAAAGTTTTTTTGCTATAATACATCTATAGTCCGGTCAAAATATACATTTAAGATTAAAATAATTCGCATAGAGCTGCAAATTGGTACGTATTTTGGGAACACATTATAAAAGAAATGTGAAAAGTCCCCATTGTTCCCAAATCTGCAAAAAAAATTATTCAGGGTCAAGTTCGCAAAATATGTTTTTTTTTCATTTTTTAGCCAAACGGTAAGTTTTATCATAAAAATACGTAAACAAAAATTATAGATCATGAAGTTATCTATAAAAATTGTTCTTAGACTTTTTTTCGTAAGAATCACCATTTCTGAGATATAGCGATTCAAAAAGTAGAAAAAGGTGTTTTCTTGTTTTGAGCTATTTTCAAACGCTTTATCTTATAAGGGTAATTCTTAAAGGGGGAGAATTCATAATCTGTTCTTTCATAGACGGTAAGTAATAGGATAATTTTAATCTCAATTTTTGACCTCAATATTTATTATTGCGAATTACATGTTTGTTATATAGGTATGACAATTATTTGTAAGTTCCAAGTTTCCTACAGATGGCGGTGTGAGTTAATTTGCATTTTTTGGTTACTTAGGTAATGGCGTTGTGTTTCGATTTCATGTCAGTCTATTCCACGTTACAGCGTTGTTGGCCATCGTTGGCCGTCGTTTCGTTGGCCACAGCAAAGCGTGACCGGTTCAACAGGTAGTATATATAATGTAGGCGACGACAATGTGGAAAAGACGACAATTTATCAAAAAAAAAACAGGAGACGAAAATGTGGAAAAAAACAAAAAATGTTCTCGAAATGTTGAAGGCGAAGTTGAAGGTAATGTTGAAGGCGAAGTTGAAGGTAATGTTGAAGCTGGAGATCCGGCTTGTGAATTTATATTTTGTGACTAATTTGATACCTAAATTAACCAAATAATCAAAGCGTCTCTTTCTTCAACGTAACCAAAAACTATTAAATTTACATCCGCCTGGCATAACCGCACATATCCCCATTAGAAATAATTTATGGATGATTTTTATTCGGACCTACATGGATTAGGACACGTACGCCTCGAAGACTGTATTATTAGATGATGATCGATAGCCCGGTGGGTACTGGGCGATACTATCAGTATCGTCCTGGTGAAAGACCACCATTCAGAATCGAAACGTGTCTTGAAATGGCTTTAACTGTGTTTGGTGACCTGGGCATCTTGCACGGTCGACCGATATAGGTTTTATCGAAAATGTCCCCAATTTGTCGACGAGCATGACTGTAGACAGCTAACAAAAAAAAACGATTCACAACGACTAAGCTCTTTAATCGGCGTGAACTGTTGTTTGTTCGTTGGTGATCGCAGTCATGCAAGTTAGCGAAATTATCGATAAATCCTATATCGATAACTTTCGGTAACCTCTCTTCGTTCCTTAGGACAACTGCAGATCGCTAAAGTACAAGGAATTGAAGTTGACATCGAATGTATTAAGAACACATTGTCACTGTGAACTGTTATTTATTTCTTCAAACTTCGCAAAATCACTTTGTGGCGTCATTTTGAATTAAACTAAAACAAATAACTTTGTATTAAACCACTATTATATAATCACAATTACCTACATGTTTCAAAACCGATGGTTTCTTCGTCAGGGTAGTAATGACATTATTTATTCGTTGGCAGTCTGCAGTCATGCTAGGGAACGATGAGAAGTTACCGAAAGTTATCGATACAATCCTTATCGACTGACCGTGCTAGGGGGTCAGATCTGAATGGCCTCTTTTTATTCTCTTTCCCATCTTCTTCCTTCCCCACTCCCGTCAGTCTCACAATCCACTCGTATTTGGCGTGATATAGTTCCACTGGTTCCAATCATGTGGGAGCAAATTGGGAGGACTTTTGTGCAGTATTCTATAAACTGAAAGTTTTTCGTTTTTTTTGCATTTTTATCGTTGCTGATAAAATTATTTTCACGTTTTGATCACACGTTTTACGTTTCCTAGGAATCATTGATTAGCTAACAGGTACCCCAATTCAGACGAAAACACTTACCTACATTTCGTCGTTGCATAATATTTAATATGAACAATGTGACGATTTTGACTAAAATGAGTTAAATATTCAGTTATTTTTCTTTTTTTTTCTCCATCTTCTAAAATATGAGCCATGTAAAAATATCAAATATTTAAGGCGATAGAAAATAAACCATGTGAAGACAATCAAAATACATCTTCTTCTTCTTCCTTGCACTGTCCCAACTCATTGTCTAATATGGCTGTTGGGGTCGGCTCTCCTCGTTCTCAGGTTGTAGCTTCTTCGGTTCTGGGAATCGCTCTCTTCCAGGCCGATTCTGCTTAGGATTTTGGAGCATTGAGTCATCCAAGAGTTCTTTGGTCTTCCTCTGGATGACTGTCGATGAAGCTCCATAGACATTGCCTACCACGAATGCGTGAACTTTTAATTTTATCTTTAAGATGATACCCGGTGGTGCAGAAATAGATTTTACTAAAATATTGCTGTCACTGTTGCTCTTACTCCACCGGATATTGAGCGAAAGGGACAATGCACTGACACCTAACTAAAATGGAGGTTTTGTATTCCCCACTTTTCTCCTCCAAAAGTGGACTGATTTTCAATTTTTTTTTACCAACTACATAAGAAAAAACTATTCTATGTCTGTACGTTTTGCTTTTTTTAAAAAAACATTGTCTGGTTTGTATACTGAACATCTTTTGACGGCGTTTAAACCAGTCAATTTTATGGATTTTTGGAAGGTCATAACTTCTATAAAAAGTAACTTATCAAAAAAAAACAAAAAGTACCGACACGCTAGTAATTGATATCTATTTTATGCAAAAACAATATTTTCTCTAGGGTTAAAATCCAGAGAGATACATAGGGAATACGTTTGTATGGAAAAATCACCGCCGGGTATCCTCTTAAGTGACACTCCTGCCGACCATCTAAGTATTCGCATTTCTGCTGATTCAAGTTGCCTGGTGTATGAGTTGTACATTTGTACAACCATACAGTTGTACAATCATACAGTTGTACAATCAAAATACACAATATTTTTTTTTTAAATCATATCTCCTGCATACCGCTACACAATTCAATTGCCTTCGTATGTACATAATATTAACATCACTTTTGATGCCTAGTTGTCAAAGTTGAATAAATTTAAATTAAATATTTTTACATTATTATGGTATTTAAAATATGACGAAAACTGTGTATAGAATATGAACCATGTGAGAAAAACTGTGCATAGAATATGAAGCATGTGAGAAAAACTGTGCATAGAATATGAAGCATGTGAGAAAAACGCGTTAAAATTCAATTTTCTGGCATCAAATAATTAATGTTTGACATAAATATATTCTTATAAGAACGAAATATATTTTTCCTACTTTGTCCATAAATAGAATGTACTCAGTCTCACATGGTTCATATTCTATATGCATTGCAACGACGATATATCAACGAAACGTTTTCATCCGTGTGCATAAAATTGACTAATTTAAGTACTACACGTGTGTATTGAGAACATGTTTTCATTCAGAGCTTCAAGAGGCTCTACGGCGAATAGTTGCTGACTGCACAGTTAACCGCATAACATTTTAATTTTTAATTAATAAAAACAATTTACAATTTACATTATTTATATATTTTTATTTATTTCTATTTCTTTTTTATTATTTATATTGTTTATGTTGATTTTGAGATTTAGTTTGATTATCTTTATGTAATTTAATTTATTTGTATTTATTTTCTGTCTTTTATTGGAGGCACTGCTGAAAACCAGCTGCATTCCATATTGAATATACCTGAATTGCAGCTGAGCAGTGACCTTTTCGTCAATAAAACCAATGTTTAATCAAAAATGTATATATATGTAAAAAAAAAATTATTGATGAATAAATGATTTTATTATTATTATTATTACTGTACAAACACTAGTAAAAACCAAGGAATTACATGTCATTTGTAAATGCACGCAAATTAACTATTATTATTATTAATACTATTGTTTTCCGCCCGAAGATGTAATGCGTCGTTAGAGAATGCAAGGCCGACTAGATTAAATGGTCAGTGCTGTCGCTAAAGCTGGAATCAGACAGTTCACTCGAGTGAAGATTTACGCCATGTTTTTTCGGCCTAATCGTCCATTTTGTTTCATTCCATGTTCACACGGCGCTAGAGAAATAAGCGTTCACTCGTCCATTCCCACCACAGCGTCGCCGAGCGAGGTCTACCGCGCTGGAATTCGTTTGACTTCCAGCGCGGTCCGGCCCCGAATTTTAAGGAAAAACATGTCAGATGCATCGATTTTTACGAAATTTTGTTGACACAATTAAATAAAAATAAATATAAAAAACATTATTGTTTCGTCTTATAAACCTTTTTATTTTTTATGACATAATAACACAATTTGATTTTACTTTTTTTATTACGAACATTTTCCTACAAATTAATAATCTTACATTTATTAAAAAACATATAAAATACATGGATAATAAGGGAGACCCAAAAATTTATATGAGAGGTGTTCCCAAAAGCAAACAAATTAGCCGAACGAATACCATTTTGACGTTTTGCGTGCGATGTGATAGCGTCCTTCCATGGTCCTTCCCGTACAGGACGCGACGCGAGACAAACTGATTGAGATTTCACTCGGTGTTCAGACGATTCACTTTGCTCTCTTCCGCACGCATGCGCGCGCAAGTGAAGGATGTCGAATGAAAATATCCAACATTGTTGGATCGGTTCACTTGAAGATTTCATTCGGCAGTGTTCGGCACTTTCGATTCATTTCATGTTCAGACGTGTCATTCCGAGTAAACTAGGCCGAATGAAATGCGGACATGAGCGATTAGTGAACCATGTGAATGGCGCATAAGTAAACTTTACTCTTAAAAATAGTCTATTCACTCATTATTTATATGCTTGCGGAAAAACAACATACAAATCAGCAATAACAACGAGTACAACAACAATCGCCGCCATTTGTAAACTGTCGGTGATCTAAAAGCTTGATCACTGACACTGCAAAATCACGTGGGCCTCCTAATCTAGTCGGCCTTGAAGCGGTATTTTTTTGAAGTAAATACCTACTTATTTTCGCATACAGCGTTACGAGAGGCGTAATATCGGGCGTTACGAACGTTACAGAGGCGAACGATAATAAATTAAAATTAATTTTGAGGTTCATTCCTCAGTCTCATCGTAACTACAGTGCTCAAATCCATAGTAATGACGTCTGGAATGGGGTTGGCATTTATGCGGACAATAGTTGTGTTGTTGTTTCTCACATTCTAAACGTTAAAATCTAACTAATAACTAGCACTTTGGCGATTGGAATTTTTTGAATTTCCTGCTGCAAATTTGAATAAACGTCGCTCTCTAACTAAAATCCGCATCAAAAAAGTTTTATTTTAAACTTTGAAAGAATAATTAAATCTTCAATCCCATTCTAAGCGCAATTTTCATAATAGAATTAATCAAATTTTCGTTTAGAGAGTGCGAACTCAGTGCATCGAAACCACTGATTTGTCACGACGATTGGTAACATTACAAACGAATCTTCAATATAGATTCTTATATACTGAAGATTGGAATGGTTTTATTCGATGCCAGGAAGAAAATTAGATTACATTACCAAAGAAGTATATACTTCAGTCGTGTGGCCTAAAGTTTACTCGTATTTTATTTAATATTTGTATGTTTATAATAATAAATATACAATGTTTACATGTTACAGTGTTATAAAGGAAAATAAGAATAGCCTTTCCCCACCATAAAGAGACGAGGCTCTTGTTTTTGGTGAGAGAATTCTAGTTCAATTATATAAAATCTTGTAAGTTAATAATAAAATATTGCAAAAACAAAGGGACAAGTAAGAAAAAGGCATCAATAACAGATTTCAAGGTTTGAAAGAAATAATAATAGATATGGACTCTTAGTTTTAGGCATTTTTTGTTTTTATTTTAGCTGAAATTCCTGAATATTTTCGATACTTTTTAGATATAACGGGAGCCTGTTCAAATAAGTTATACCTAGATAGATAGATATTTTGTATGCGATTTGTAATAAATGTTGGGATTTTAATAATATTCTGATATCTTGATTATGAATTTAATTGTAAGTTATTTAACTGCATTTATTTAGAAATTTGTAGTATTTAATTTTTTTTATTATTTTGTCTATTGAAGGTAAATTGAATATTGAAAAGAAAATTTTAGTAGAAAATATGGATGGTTTTTTCAATATTACTTACCAATCTTTGAACAATCTTGATGGATTTAAAGTTTATATGTTCCTCCCCAGCCGATAATACCATATTGTAATATAGATTGAACAATTGCATAGTACATTAGCATTCGACGGAACTTTTGAATATGAAAACAGCCCGGTCCTGCAGTTTCGTTCAAACGTGCACATATTTTGTCAACCTTTGTCATTCATGAACAAAGTATGAATTAAGAATTTATTAATTACTTACTTACAAAATTAATAAGTTGCCATATTTCAATTTAAGACAATAGCAAAATGTATTGCAACACTTTTTAGGTACACTTGAACATATTACATTGGAAACATACATTTAATCAATAAATAGGTAAGTCAACATTGTAACGTACCCTGTCTTCAATGAATAAAGTCTGCGTAGTGAGTTCAATGAATATGAAAACGTCATAATTACAATATTTAAAATGCAATAGACATGATATAATAATCGTACGTATATAAATAGATATACCGACTACGCCGGAAAATACAACTCGTGCCTCGAGTTTTTTATTACATACAACCAGGGTTGGGCAAAATACATGCTTTGCTGTAATTAAAATACAAATTACAAAATACTTTAAAGTCGTGTATTTGAATTACATCATACAAAATACAGTATTTTAACCATTTTTATTTAAAATACAAATTACAAAATACTTTCAGAATCTTTGATTACAATAAATTGCCGTAATAACCCTTATATAAGAGTGCGTTTCCATAAAAGCAAAGCTGAGCAGAGCGAAGCAGAGCGAAGCAGAGAATTGACTTATCACTTTGCTCAAAAGACACGTCACATCTCCACTCCATTTCGTAGACTTGTAAAGTTTAGTGGTATAGGGCCCAGCTGTTAGCTAATGTAAAGAGAAACTAATCCAGCCCAGCCTATTTATCAGTAAAATAAATAAATAAACTTTTATAAACACTAGATTTTTAAATGCATTATCAAACAAACGGTTTTTTGTTGGGGAATGAATAAAACCTGCTAAAGAAAGCAATCTTTCTTCTTCTTCTTCTCGTGCCCTGTCCGTTCAACGGACGTTGGCTATTATGTTGGCTATGCAGACTCTGTCTACCGCGGCCCGGAACAGCTCTACAGTAGACTGGCCAAACCACTGTCTCAAGTTTTTCAGCCACGATGTCCTCCTTCTTCCAAGGCCCCGTCTTCCGGCAATCTTTCCCTGCATTACACGAAGAAAAATGTTATTCTAAAATAAGATCATTTTATTCGTAAAAACGGGACTAAAGTTCTCACGAACAGATTAACAGGATTTCAATGTTTATTGGCGGGAATAAGTAAGAATAATTTGTTGGTATACGTAATTTAAATAAATTTAATAGATACCAACAAATTATTACTGTTAATTTGTTCGTAAGAACTTCAGTCCCGTTTTTACGAATAAAATGATCGTATTTTAATATAACATTTTTCTCCGTGTATGAGATGCAAGATCTCGTACTTCTCGTAATCTTTCTACATAGCACAAACTTGTGTTAAATTGTATGAACACTTTTTTTATATATTGGGATAGCTTTCAAGAATGGTAAGCTCTTTACTTTTATCGTTTAGAAAGCTGACTAACACTAACTCCATTGTTGATATATGTGGTTGATTAGTGTCCTGTCCACACAAACAATAAAATCATCATCTTCTTTACTAGTACTGCTACTCTTGACGCTCTCGGGCATTATTTCATGTTATTTGTAATTTACCTCCAAGGCATGAATTGCAAGATTTTGAATTCTTTGCCTCTCGTCTGATGCTTTCTGGCAGCCAACGCATTTTGTAACTATGGTGGAAACATGACGCCAATATGGCTCCATTTATTTCAGGTGACAGTTTAAAAAACTTTTCGAATCTTCTTTCTAAGCACCCTTTTAGTTGTGGTACCATAAAGAGGCCAACTCTAGAATTAATATATTTTTCTCTGGATTCTAGTGTTTTTAGTCTATGTATGAGTCAGCTTATTTTTCATTATCATAAGATCAATAAATGTATTTGTGTGAAAATGTATTTTGAAGCCATGAGTATTTGAAATACTAATTACAAAATACTTCAGCATCAGGTATTTGAAATACCAAATACAAATTACATTTTTGTAAGTAATTGAAATACAAATATCAAATACGTATTTCAATTACAAGTAATTCAAATATTGCCCAACCCTGCATACAACTAATATCAGTCATCGACGTAGTATACTACTGTACCTACCTTCATAATATGAAAAAATATAAATATATTGATGTCACAACAGTCATGCATAAATTCCATAGAAACGTCGCCATGCGTGATAAACATTAAAATATAACGTCTCACCATCGATATTCCTGTCGATGTGGCCATAAAAATTCTAATCATTATGAATATTAAATATGAAAATACGATTGTTAGAAATAATGGCTTTCTGTGCAGGCCACTTTGAAAAATTTTGTAACACAAGCACACTACAAATAATAACGATTATCAGTAAATTCTATACGAGTGGTTAGGAATAGTAAGCATTCGAAAAGAAGAAGAAGGGGAGATATGTAAATACGACTGTTAGAGGGAGCGCGCTAATATTAAAAAACGAAAATACTGAAAATATATCAACGTGGTACAACCAGAGTTTTAAAGTGGCCTTGTGAGCCGAAACATCTGTCACAACAATACAAACTAAAATACTTGCAGAACTGAATAATATAAATTAAATTTAAAAAAAAAATTATACATAAACATTTTTGAAAAATATTTAATAAAACACGACTTGTCTAAAAGAAAGTAAAAATCTCTCAACAAATGCTCAAGTAGCGAAAAAAGATACACCGTCAATTTTTCATAGCTATATTAAGAGGCTAGACTTTGAACCACACGCGGAACACCCGCGTCTGTCATTCTGTCCCGCTCACAATAAGCTCACGCACACTTACAATACATGCGAATGCGAAATGTGCGAATGAGACAACGCTTAAATTTACCTACAGAAATCGCTCGAAAAGGGGTTTATGGAGAATACACTTTTCTACACCAAAACTTTCACGAAATTGAAATTTAAAAAAATATATATTTTTGAGAAAGAAGAAGCTACGTCGGTAGCTTTTTATAATTTTATAATTCTTTATGAGAGTTGCGTTAGCAGCACTTTTTCCTTAAATAATATTTTTTAATAAATCGTACATGTTTGACAGTGAATGTTTACGTTAATACGAAACGCATCGAAAATTCGAAAACATACAGACATTGTTTTCACCCTCTTGTTTTCGATGTAGAAAAGTGTTTTTTCCCGGGCGTCCTTTTTGTATGGGCCGAAAAGCGAAGTCTATCATCTTAAATAACAGAACAAAATGTGTTTTTCATATATTTTTCGGACCATACTTTGCGATTTTTTTCCTATCGAGAGAATTTCATATTATTACCGTTTCGGCTCGACAATGTAAAGATATTATCTCAAAAATAATAACCTGGTGTAACAGGACGTACCCGAAAGATTTGAACCAGCGATTCCTGAGCTTATTTGGAGTAAAAAATTTAAAAAAATTTTGGTCTCCGGCGATAAATAATATTTTTTTTCTACAAAAACATAAAAAACAGTAGGTGTTAGACAGTTGGGAGCGGGTTAAGAGGCTGGGCTGAGTGACAGTGAGGAGATGAGAAAGAATATTTTTGTTTGATATTGTGAAAAAAAAATTGAAAAAAAAACGTCATCAAAAAAGTCACCGGAGACAAAAATTTCATTTACATTTTTTACTCCAAATAAGCTCAGGAATCACTGTTTAAAATCTCTCGGGTACGTCTTGTTACATCCTGTATATAACATCGCCGGAAGTTTTGGATAGAGTGGTGGAAAATGCCATAATTATCAATTCTGGCGGCGCGGCGGTAACCTGGCCGATATAATTTATCTCGACTGAATAGAAAAAAAAATTAAGACATCAATTAAACACAATCCAAAAGCAGAACCAATTTTTTTCATTCATAAAAAAAATTAGAATCAAAGAACATCGGGTGACAATTTTTGCGCCACCTTGTATTAGCGGCACTGCTGAAGACCAGCTTCATTCCGGGAAAAATGCTGAATGTAGGTATAGCTGAGCGTGACCCATTTGTCAAAAAAAAAAACAATATTGTTCACAGAATAACTAATATTCGTTTAGGTAAGTTTTTTATTTTATTTTTTCTTTACTTCACATCATTGTTCTAGTTTATTTTATGGAACCATAAAAAAATAACCTGACATTATTTTTTATTTACGATGTGGTGCATTGTTTATATCGCCACCGACAGTAACCAGTAACCTCGACAAGCAGTAAGCACCGGGCTGTCGACATTGGCATAAATTAATGTCTACATATTGACTATTGACAGAGATAAGGCGATACGCACTGATAGGAGAACGGCAGGTATGCGGTTTTTGGCGCCCAACGTTGGGTTATTTTTATTACAGACTAGCGAGTACCCGGCATGCACTTCAATGCCACTCAAAAAATTGTTTATATTCTGTTTATTGAATTGTTTTACGATACATTTTTTGTTTTGTTTTCCGTCTGTTGCGTACACGAATAAGTCAGAAGGTTTTCCGAAGCGTGGGTAGGCCACATACAAATCCTCTCCGTGTTCCAAATTTACGCCCTGTTATCCCCTACCGCTACTATGTCTCCTTTGCTCGGCCCCTCGTTCCCTTCCCGCGTTCCGTATATATGAAATACACACATTTTTTAAACACATTTGTATTTAGTTTTATTTATCCTTAAATATTATTTTCTTTTGTTCTTTCTCGTGTTTTATTATCTGTTTCTATAAAATAATATATTTAAGTTTTTATATAAATTATTTTATGTGTGACTACCTCAACACGGGCATTAGCCTAGTATGGTAGTTGAAAAAATGAGAATAAACTCTAACTTATAAAAATTTATGAAATAAAAAATAAATAAAATATTTAAAAAAACACGCGCGTCATTTTTTGCAATTTTTTTTATACAAGTTTCATAACGCTACAGCTCACCATTGTGTATAGAAATATTCGCGGGCGTGAGCACAACAACTCACTAAAGTTTCATCGAAATCAAATTAACGGTAATAGAAAATTTATGAAATAAAAAAATAAATAAACTATTTAAAAAAAACTCGCGCGTCATTTTTGTATTTCTTTTTATACAAGTTTCATAACGCTACAGCTCACCATTGTGTATAGAAATATTCGCGGGCGTGAGCACAACAACTCACTAAAGTTTCATCGAAATCAAATTAACGGTAATAGAAAATTTATGAAATAAAAAAATAAATAAACTATTTAAAAAAAACTCGCGCGTCATTTTTGTATTTCTTTTTATACAAGTTTCATAACGCTACAGCTCACCATTGTGTATAGAAATCTTCGCGGGCGTGAGCACAACAACTCACTAAAGTTTCATCGAAATCAGATTAACGGTAATAGTAACGCAGACGGGAAAATCAAAGAAAAAATATTTTTTATATATGTATAAACAAAAATATATATGTAAACTATATAAACCTAAATCAATTAAGGGCGTTTCTGACATTCCGTTTATCTGATCATAAAAGGAAAATATTTTATCAATTTCAGGGAAAATATGCCTACTTCGGGCCATGGACACGCCCACACTACACTTCTATCATTTTAGCATGTTCAGTGTATAAAATCTAAATAGTATGTAAAAACACGTGGCAAACTCAATTATCATCGAGGATTCTCCACTGTAAGAGAGTTATAAAACAACTAGAATGTAATTGTGATAGTTATTCAAATTAAGTCAATCGATATTACTAATAATTGCTCCATTATTCTGCAATTACGAAACAGGAAGAGGTAATGATCGAAGTGATAATAATCGCGTAATTAATAATATTGCTTCTCATAGAGTAGGTAGGTAGGTACCAGCGATGTACTTTATTTCGAATGGAAATGCAAAATGGGTATTTTATAAATGTTTTTTTCACACATTTCCATTCGCGTTTTAAATGCTTTTCTCAATGCATTTTGTATTTTAAATGCATTTTTCCTATTATCTCAACACATCTTTTTTTCTTCAATTTTACGTCTGTCAAGTTGCTCCCTGGTAGAAGCCCTGGCAAAATAAGTTACATTACAAAATTTATTACAAAAAATGGTATCACTTTTACAAAAAAAGGTATTACTTAAGAGGGAATTACCAGAGAATACCGGAAATTAGTCCTTTTTGAATCAAATTCTAGACGTATTGACTCTTTTTTACAAAAAAAAACATAAATTGATTTTGAAAGATTGTTTTTTATCTGGTACACGCAGTTTTAAAATTTTGAAAAACTAAGTGTATTTTTAATATACTAAGGTTATACCGTTGGTCGTTGGCAGATTTGTTCAATTTTCAAACGACATATTCTATTAAACCACACAAATTTCAAATCATATAATCATACAACAAAATAAATCAATACATAATCTAGTAAACACAGTTTTCAGAATTTTAATTTTAGTTAAATTAAAAGCATAAATAAATAAATCCGAGAACGTGTTTTGTGACAAAAATACATCAGTTTTTCTATTTATTTAATGTCTTACAAACTAAAATATTTCGATTTTTTTACACTATTATTTAGTTTAAAAAATACTTACAAGAAGTATAATATATTTTATAATTTATCATCGTGCGTTTTGAGCATTTTTATTGCTTACTTGAATGTAGGTAAATATTAAAGCAAGTTTTTAATGAAATAAATCGATATTAAATTTTTAATTTTAAACATTTGATACGGGGAATAGATAATCGATCTTTCTCATTGGAAATTTTTTGAAAAAACTGCTCACGTAATTGATGTATGTCCCCTAAGCAAACGCAAAGGGCGTGATTGCTTCGTTCGTTTCCCATAATTCGAGACTCGGCTCACGTTCATATTTAAAAATGTAAATGTATTA
Organism: Limnephilus auricula; assembly: GCA_951813805.1. Taxonomy (NCBI): domain Eukaryota; kingdom Metazoa; phylum Arthropoda; class Insecta; order Trichoptera; family Limnephilidae; genus Limnephilus; species Limnephilus auricula. The sequence continues at coordinate 9,264,740 of OX638410.1, forward strand.
TAACACCCATGGCTGTAAATAATTTCAACTAACAGTTTTAAAAGCGAATATGGCGAAGTTTCGTTATTTGCAAAACGCTGTAATGCACACAGAGCGATTTACATTATAATCAGTTTCACTATCTCGGTGTAAACCATAAACATGATTATTTGATTACACTTTAGAGTTAGAGGTGATCTCAGGCGAGGATGACTGGGCGGAGATAAGAACTCTGTGTATATTTAAGATGTTTTACAAGAGTACTTGAATAGATTGTGATAATTATGTCAATAGAGGCGTCATTTTGGAAGTATTTATGAAAAATTAAGGAACATTGGACTAATTACACAATTCTTACGCGAAATTCGTCAGTTCGTCGCAAAAAACACGAAATTTGACATTTTTACACGAATAACGCGAAAATCGCGATTTAAAATTTTTGACGCGATTTTTCGTTTTTTCCGCTTGGTTTTCTGTTATAATATAATTCTGTAAAAAAATCCCCATCAGCATCAAAATATATACAGGGTGTCCGGGGGTAAAGTGGTGATTCGTGATGGTAGGAGTAAAAAAGATAAACAACTTTTTCCGAAATTCTAACATTTTTTCCCTATATAAATATACGTACCTATTCAAAATTCTTAGTGTAAGGTGCAAACTAGATACATTTGCTGTGGGCCTGCCGGGCACGATTGAGGCGACGTCGGATGATTGTGATTGGGGCGTATCATAACAGCGGAAAATAATTGTGCTGGCCGCACACGCCGGACTAATTTTATCTTTTTACCAAAAAAGTGCCTACGCCTAAAAGTTGGAATTTCGAAAAAAAATACGCAATCTTTTTACTTATAATAGAATGGACTGCCACATTACTTAAGAATGATCACAGACTCGGCGAAATTTAGAGCTAAACTTAAAACTCATCTTTTTAGACAGTCATAGTAAATAACTAATTGCACAAAAATGTTAACAAATTCCTAATGGTGAGTTTTTTGTACATCTAATTTCATTCAAATTCTCCAGTCCTAATGAATCCTAAATTCTCAAGTCTTTCGAAATAACTTCAATTTAATAACTCCATTTTTGGCAGTAATCTTCTAATAAATGTAATATGAAAAATGATGGTGTAGCAAGTGTAAAATTATGCAATGTCCAATGTTTTAATATAGTGTCCTCCGCGTGCAAAGTCGTATCTCCTCCAAGCATAAACTTTCTAATTAAAGAGTGTTTATCGGAAGTGACCTGTCAGGTAAGTATGTTTTCTGTATCTATTTGTAAATAATAGTTCTAGGTAGAGCCTAGAAGTCATAATAAAATGTACAGCGCACTTGAGGTGATTTCTCACAAAAACGGCGCTCTACAAATTATCCAATTATTATTATTATTAGAATCACTATCTGTTCCATCTGTGCAGAACTATCGTGTAGAATCACCTCCCGAGGTTAATGCACTTTACCCCCAGACATTTGCATAAAAGAGCTAGATATAATAACAGAAGCATATAAAATGCAAAAACGCAAACGGAAAAATGAGATTCGAGAGATCTTAGCGTGATTTTTTAAGCTAATCTCTCTTTCAAATCCCACATATCTGACATTGTCTTACCTCAGTATTACAGCCTGTATGAACTCCAGTACTCCCCAGGCCATGTATGACCACAGGAATGTCTGTCTGATGGCTCGCAGCAGGCTGGGCTTCCGCTGTCCCTCCTTGGCAGCCAACACCTCTTTGGTCCAATTCTTCTCCAGTTCATCTCCTAGCGGCTCTGATAGATCGCCCTTCAGTGGGTCGTACAGATCTTCAGCGGTAAGATCGGACTTGACTCCTTTCTTGAATATGTCGCCCATCCACCTGAAAGAAGAAAATAATTGAATATTTATAATAGAAAATAGAAAAATAAAAAGTAGAAAATACATAGAATTAACATTCATTAAATTAATATCAACTGGAAATTCTCATAAGGGATGGACGAAATGTGTGTATGGTCGAACAACACACAAAAATGTATTGGTTTATTGACCACTCCTTTTTTACATTACTCCACTGAGGAAAATAATTTACCTCAGGGCCTATTTCATCTTTGGGAATGCTGTGTGGAGGGTCTTTTTGAGGAGAAGAAGGAGTGATATGTGTCTTAAAGAGGGTTCCATGTCTAATCGGACTATGAGATCTCAGCGTCTGAATTCCCATAGTAAATTTATTCAGACCCGATACTTCCTCACATGATAATTCATCACATCATAACTCACATTAACCTAACCTAATCTAACCTAACTTAACCTCGCCTAACCTAACCTAAGGTTAAAAACCCCAATTAACAGTTTTCGACGCTTCGAGACATGATGAATTATCATGTGAGGAATTAACATTTGATGAAAAGTGTGTACTCAGTATTCATACACTTAAAAAGTTTGCACTGAACATTCTGGTCACCCTTAAAGAGACACACGCCGACAAATTGTTCCACAGATGAGAACTCAAGAACGAGTCGTAGAAACGACCCGTTTTTATGTGACAAATGGTCATATGCCAATGTCAATACCGGTAGAGCAAGGACAGTATTCCTACCTGACGCGTGTGTTCTTAAAATCAATCAGTTTGAAAAATAAAAACCCACACACATATTTTATTAGACAAATATTATAAAAGTTATTGTCACCTCAATTTTTGACTTTCCAGGTTAAAATAATTGATAAAAAAAATTACGAAAGTTTCATAATTTTTTTTCAAAATGCCGCCGGATACTTTGGTTTCATAAAGATGTACATATTGTACATCTTAATTATTTTATGGTTAACTTTTAGATTTGATTATAAAGCGTGGTTTTTCTCTTTCTAAAGGGACATACATTAATTACGTGAGTTTTTTTTATTTTAGACCCCCCCCCCCTTGGTGAGATTAAGTGAGATTTAGTAGGACCCCCCCTCACGTGAGATTTTTTCTTACTCTGGAAATAAATGTTTTTCATAATAGCCATTTCTTCGGCAATTCAAAAGAAGTAACACTATAAAGAGGAAGATTAAAAAAAAACAATTATTATATCTATAATAATATACAGGTTGAGATTTTTATTGACCCCTTGGGATTGAGATTTTACGGGAATCCTCGCCCCCTCCCCCCCCCCCCCATTTTTTGCTCACGTAATTAATGTATGCCCTAACACAGTTTAGGTGTAATTTCTAACCATTGCTAGTTCCGAAAAGCAAACAAACTAGCCTAAGGGTTTAACCTTTATTTTCTAGAATTAACACGGAAAGCTATCGTATCTTATCAATGTTGATTCCCACCGTATTAATAGCTCCGACAGAGAAATCAATTACAGCGAACCGGCGTGATTTTGGTTAATTTATCTCCCCGATAGCTCTCCCGCTGAGTGAAAGAATAATAATTTCTCGAGCACATTCCTCGAGTTAATCTAAATACCAAACAAAAGCTAACTCGTGCAAAGTTCCACTTTCTTCTTTATCTTTATATATAAAAAAATCTCGCTTCACGATGTTGATCCAAAGGTAAACTCCGAAACTACACGGAGAAAAATGTTATTCTAAAATACGATCATTTTATTCGCAAAAACGGTAAAAAACGGGACTGAAGTTCTTACGAACAAATTAACAGTCTTTCAATGTTTTTTAACGGGAAAATATAAGAATAATTTGCTGTTATACGTACGAAATTACGTATACCAACAAATTATTCTTACATATTCCCGGCAATAAACATTGAAACCCTGTTAATTTGTTCGTAAGAACTTTAGTTCCGTTTTTACGAATAAAATTATCGTATCTTATAGTAACATTTTTCTCCGCGTACTTAACAGATTTTGATGAAAATTGGCTTAATTTGTGTATTTTGGTCAACTTAAAAGGTAGGATAGTTTTTTTCTCTATTATTGATCTCAATATTTATTATTAAATCTAAATAAATATGTGTTAAATCTATATTCCTCATCTTTTCTCTTTTATACTTTTTATACTCTTTATCTTCTCTCTTTTGTATTTTATACTTTCTGTTATAGTTTTTTCAACTTCATTATAATTTTTTCTTCTACAATTTTTCCAATTTTCAAGCATGTTTATATACTAAATCCATATATGTTTACACTAGACTTCATAAAGTAACCAATTAAACTTATATATAATTGGTCACCATAAAACAGGCAGCCGCCTAGTATGGTGATTTAATATGTCATTTATATGTAAATGTTTTAATGTATATCATGTATTTTATAAATAAAAAAATAAATAAAAAATGTTCATTAAATGATTGTTACGAGACAATGATTTGAAATTATTTGTAAGTTCTATAAGTTACTGACAGATGGCGGTATGAGTTAATTTATTGACACAACACTTAGTTATCTAGGTTAGGTAACCATCCAGTAGATGGCGTTGTTTCGTTATCCACGGCAACGCGTGGCCGGATCAGCTAGTTATTTATATAATCCTATTTTAGAATAACATTCTTCTCCATGTACAATTAATGTATGGTTTGTTATTAATGTTAACTGTTGGTCTCCAGAATAAAATAAAATATGTGACTTTCCTAATAGCCTGAACCTACAAGGACATCATAAAATCGGTGCGGAAGTCAAAAGTCATAACCAGCCGGTAAATTCTGTGAGTTGCCATTTTTTGTCAAATTAACAAGGAGACGTTACTAAATTATCAAATTAAAAAATCATGTAAAATTGTAACTACTACTTCCTACCTATGAATTGTAAGTTCCTCCTGTCCTAAAATGAGTTTTGTAACTCATCGGGATTGCTCTAGCAAGAAAAAAAAAAAAAAAAAAAAGAAAAAAAAAAAAAAAAAAAAAAAAAAAAAAAAACAATGAAAAAAAAAAAAAAAAAAAAAATTTCCTAAAACAAAGCGGAAAAGGAACGGAATGATTACTTGACTCCAACTAAGGTTGAAATTTTTAAAATGAATATACATAATATCGTTAAGCCACCATTATTGGTACCAGGAAAGGGAACTGTTGTTTTGGAGAACTCCAAAATGTACACCACCTTCTAAGTCGATATCCAAATAAAAATATAAAATAAGTTGCCACTGCTTTTGAATTGTATTATGCTAATTTTAAATTATAACAGAGGTAACCTGTTAGTAAATACCTAGAGACAAAACAAACTCTATTATTTTAATGTGACTGATGTACCTACTTAGGCAGAGTTATTTACGGGGACGGATCTAAGAATCAAGAGGCAGGCAGTCAGCAAACATAACCAAGGGGCCCTTGCCCTTGGGCGATTGACCAGCAGCTGAGAATAAAAGTTTAAATGCTTGCAACTGTACAGGGAGGTTCCATTAAGAAATATCGATTATTCCCCGTATCAATTTTTTTTAATTAAAAATTTAATATCGATTTGTTTCATTAAAAACTTGCTTTAATATATACCTACATTCAAGTAAGCAATAAATATGCATAAGCAATAAACGCACGATGATAAATTATTAAATATCGTTTACTTTTTGTAAGTGTTTTTTGGTCATAAGTATTTATGATTTTTCAATAATGTCTAAACAAAATAAGGGTAAAAAAAAAAGAAATATTTTAGTTTGTAAGACCTTAAATAAATAGAAAAACTGAGGTATTTTTGTCACAAAACACGTTCTCGTATTTATTTTCTAATGATTTTAATTTAACTAAAATTTTAAATTTTAAAACTGAGTGTACCAGATAAAAAAACAATCTTTCAAAATCAATTTATGTTTTTTTGTAAAAAAAAAAAGGGTCAATACGTCAAGAATTTGATTTAAAAAGGACTAATTTCCGGTATTCTCTGGTAATACTCTCGCAATAATCTTTCGCACAGGGAGAGTAGTTTAGTCGAGTAGCGAGCATATTAGTAACTAAACGTGTCCGAACACCACAATTTTAGTAGAGTGGGTTATTAAGTCAGCTTTTTACTAGATTGAATCAATTTGGTTCTATTTTTTCGGCGAGTTTCCCCCACTACGCGTCCCTGCGCACTGTTCATTAGTAGACGCAGACACGCGCAATATGTCGTCCCGTTGTAGCAAAAGTACTACTCTAAAATTCTTTATTATTGCGGCTATTAATCTATTTTCGTGTCCATGGTATATTTATTTTCATCTCACTAATTTATTCTTCCGCCTCTTCTAAAATAAGCATTACAATCAGCTTAATTAGCGTATTTACTTTATTGCGTTGAAGCCCGCTCATCTTGCGACGCGCCGCTTACTAATGAACTCTACTTGACAGCAGTGCAAACACTTTTTGGTGAATCAAGTAGCGAGTTACTCGCCACTCGACCTACTACTTGCCAAGGTGCGAACAAGCCATTAGGGACCATAATTCATTAAAATTAATAATTGATTTAATTATTATGATATAGGTACATGTGCCTATAAAATGAAAAGAATAATTTTTAAAATTTAAAATCCCGCTGTTATTATTTTTTGTGGGATGAACGTATATTTCCCATTTGGATATCTTACTAATATTATAAACGCGAAAGTTTGTATGGATGTATGTGTGTTTGTTACTCTTTCACGCAACATTTAGGACCAGTTGTTTCGGAAAATTTCACGTTTCAATTTCCTTCAAATCGACATTCACCGAAAAATTGGGTTGTTTCAACCTCCGTCAGAAGAAATTTCATCGAAAATTCCATAGGACCAGTTGTTTCGGAATTCCCTTCAAATTTGAATTTCCTTCAAATTTGAATTTCCTTCAAATCGTCATTCACCGAAAAATTGGGTTGTTTCAACTTCCGTCAGCAGTGAAAATACTATAGAAATGTGATGTGAATGTGATCAGCCGAGTCCGGACGGTTAGCGAAATAATGGGAGGCGCATGCGCAGACGTCAAAATTGTGATTCGGCGTGGAACACTTGAATAAAATTTTCAAATTTATCGAACGTTATTTGTTGCTATTTACTGCTGACGGAAGTTGAAACAACCCAATTTTTCGGTGAATGACGATTTGAAGGAAATTCTAATTTGAAGGAAATTCAAATTTGAAGGGAATTCCGAAACAACTGGTCCCATGGAATTTTCGATGAAATTTCTTCTAACGGAGGTTGAAACAACCCAATTTTTCGATGAATGTCGATTTGAAGGAAATTCAAACATGAAATTTTCCGAAACAACTGGTCCTTACTGAATGGATTTTAATGAAACTTTAGAATAATATAGCTTATACATCAGAATAACCTATAGGCTATAATTTATAAAGCTAGCTATTTATTTTCAATATATTGAAAATAATAATTATTGCTTAATAGAAAATGTCAAAATTTGAGAATGACATTTTGCAAAACAATGATTGTTAAATCAAAATTCTATTTTAGAAAATATTTAAATTAGTGAATTTATTTGAAGTACTCGCCTAATATTTCGAATGGAATCAAGAATTACAGATATTTTAAATAAATAGGTTAAGAATTTTGGTACAAACGTAGATGGGACCTAGGAAAAGAAATTAGATTACTATAAGTACTAATCCTACGCAGACGAAGTCGCGGGCGGAAGCTAGTATCAAATAAAACTTAAATATGTACACATTTTTTAATGTGTAGCTACAGAGATATAAAAAAAGACTTTTGCGAATACCGCACATTAGTCTCAGTTCTTCAATAATTTCGGAGCCTGTGGGACTATGGCATCCTTAACAGGAGCAGGTAACTGACGAGAGCGAAGGAAGTGGAAATTTTTTATATAACTTTCACAAAACCACGGAAAAGAGACGTAGGTGAAACTTTTTACATAGTATCACCAGGAGAAGGGAGTGGAATATGAATTATTACACTCATAGACACAGAAAAAGCGCAGCAGGTCGATTTTTTTTCAGGTCGGAGAGAAAACCAATAAATGCTTTCAATTTTTGTTTTTGCGAAAGTCAGCATGCCAACAATATTGCAAAAAAACCGTGAAAGCTTGATTTACATGCAAGCGCTACAACAGCAGGGCAGCATATTCGCGGCGTCGCGTCGGTGCCGGAAAGAGAAGAACCGAACCCGTGGTGCCCTCGCTCATGCACTCGCCACAACGAAATGGAATACGCTTTAAATTCGCGTTTATATGGGCCTGTTAGCTAACCAACAAACCAATGCAGTGTTGTTTTGGTTGTTTTTGAGTCAAGATCGATTTCTTCCGCTCTGTTTATTTTTGTGGTTTTATTCTTGACGTTGGTATAGACACTTATATTTTCATATTATATTTATTTATTTATTCATTTTCGTTTACATAGTAAGTGTATGATATGATATATACAGAGACACAATGTTTGGATAAAAAAAATATCAACTTAAAATTTGAACATTATATAAATAGTAGGTATGAAGGTAAATTAAAGTGAAAATAACATATTATGGGAAAAAGAAAAAGAGAAAAAACAAAACAAAACAGAAACCATTTTTTCAATTGTAGACAGCATAAAAATGTAGGTTAAAATATATTTTTTTAGCTGAATAATATGTGCTATAGAAAAAGAAAGGAGTTTTACATAGATAAAAAAAAATACAAAAAATATATCCGACATCCTTATGTGATGCTCCAATTTAAAAAAGATATGCTACATAAAAATATGATTCAGGTATCTCTTAAAGAATGATAAACTTATATTAAATATGTCGATATCTGAGGTGAATTTGTTTGCAAGTGTGTGAAAGCGATGAATTGGTGCGTGTGTATGGTAGTTGGTCCCAGAATTATTGTTACAGAATAATATATTTTGCCTAGTTGCTCGATTAGGTACCTTGGATGCAGGAGTTCACAACAGTCAAATTTGGAGTGAATAATTTTAAACAAAAAAGTTAAGTAATTTATTTTTCTTCTATTTTCTAGGAAATTCATTTTAAGCGTATTTAGTAAGAATGTGTAGTTTATGTTCTGAATAGGTATGTGTGATTTGAAGTTGATAAATCTTAAAAATTTGTGCTGCACACGTTCAATATTTCTTGTGTGAATTTGAAAGTATGGGGACCACACTACAGAATTGTATTATATTGAATACTTGAATGCAATCGCAATAAAAATGCTCAAAACGCGTGATGATAAATTATTAAATATCGTGTACTTCTTGTAAATATTTTTGGATCATAAGTATTTATGATTTTTCAATAATGTCTAATCAAAATAAGTGTTAAAAATTTGAAATATTTTAGTTTATACCTTAAATAAATAGACAAACTGAGGCATTTTCGTCACAAAACACGTTCTCGGTTTTATTTTTTAATGATTTTAATTGAACTAAAATTTAAATTCTGAAAAGTGTCTTTACTAGATTATTTATTGATATATTTTAGTGCATGATTTGAAATTTGTGTTGTATAATACAATATTTCGTTTGAAAATTTAACAAAGACCAACAGTATAACCTTACTATATTAAAAATAAACTTGGTTTTTTTCAAAATTTAAAACATAACTTTACCAGATAAAATAACAATCTTCCGAAATCAATTAAAATCAATGGTCAAATTTCCGGTATTCTCTGGTTGTACACTCTTAATTACTAACGTAAGTATCTCATGTTCATTACGTCAACTCAGAAGAAACAAAAAAAAAGTTAATTTTTAAAACCAGCAAGAATTGAACAGAAATTCCAGTCAGGAATGAGATGCAAACACACGACATGTTTATTTAAAATTACTTATGTACATATTTATTAGCGCACGCCGGAGTTTCAACACGCAGCCTCTGGGTTCAGATCCGAAGAGTTTACCTCCATAACCATTCATATTAGTTAGTGTTAGTTAATTTCTTGGAAAACCTGGCTTCATCAAGTAAAACAAAGGCCATTGACGGTGAGACAAATCAAGGAAACTATACCTTACTGCCTTCCCGATACAGTAGGTATTCTTTTGTTTGATTTTAGCGTACCTAGGTGCAAATTCGTTCTAAATGGCGCTAAATATTGTTAAATTGGTTTCGAAAATAAGATTTTTCCTGTCAACAAATTGAATAAACAAACGGTGATTGATGATTTATAGTTGAACAGTAGTGTGCGTATCCAAAGAGGTGGAGAAAGAGGATTTAATACAATATTATAATTAATATTATTGTATTAAATAACAATATTAATAATAATAGAGAGAGAAATAACTTAAAACTACCATATGGCTCAGAGAGCATACTTACAATAAAAGGTCTCCTTTGGTTCATTACTATTATGGATAACGCGGGGGAAAGCTCATATACGGTACACAAACATACCACAAGATTTAAAGAAGGAAAGGGCCTAAAAACTCCTCGAATATTTAATAAATATGGAAGCCGTACTCTTGAATTACCAGTGATTTTCAATAAAATAAATAAAAACTTAAAATTTGAAAAAAATTACAGATTATGCCCTAAAATGATAAAAATGTGGTTAATTAACGAAAACTCCATGTATCTTTAAATATGTTGAATTGATTATCTTAATGTAGCTGCCTATATATCTTATTATTAGGCATGTACATTGAAATATCTTATAGATGTAATTCAAATAATCTAATATTATTATGTGATCTATCCTAATGTTTCCTTAAAACTATATAATATGTATTAACAAATATTTCCTTATGTATAATATTAAGAGTGATAAATTGTAGAACCTACAGACAAGCTGCCATATGACAGCTTTGTGGGACTACCCTTATTTTGTACAAATGTATTTATAATAAATAAATAATAAATACATAATAAAAAAATAAAAATAAATAAAATAAAAAAACATGCCCATTGCCCTCCAAATCTAGGACTAAAGCAGAACCATAAAAAAGAAGATGATTACTAAAGATGGTTTGAAATGGAGAAATGTAAATAGGTATGATAGAGGGAGCGCGCTAATATTTAAAAAGTATTATATTTATGAAAAGGTTCGTAAGCATGTGATTGTTGTGAAAATATTTAATAAAACACGACTTGCGTGATATGGGATTTTCACGGCCAAAAATAATAGTGATTTATTACAGACAAAAAATATTAACTTATAGCCCAATCTTAAATCTATTCCCTTTCGATGTCCGTTCTGTTCCGTCCAGGGTTGCCAATGCTCATGTTTCAAAATACCCGCAACGAATGTTCAAAATCCCCGAATCGGGGAGAGCAAAATGGTAAATTCTCCGCATATTCCCCACACGTAGGGTTACCAGGTCCGAAAATGGGTTTTCCTGAAAAACTCCTACATTAACCATCCGGGGGGGCAGAGAATTTCAGGTTTTACCTTGCACCTTTGTAACTTCACACTTCTTTAACCATTTATCCATTTAAAAAAAGCTCACGTTATTACTTATTATAAAATAAACTTTCCAACAACAAGTCACCAATTCATCAAAAAGAAAAGAATCCTTCTGTCATAGAAGTTCCATGACTAGCAAATTCATGTGCCTTCGAGTTTGGGTCCCCCCGACATTATCGTTTAGAAATAAATGCTACAGTGCTGCCATAAAATAAACTACGAAATCTTCCACCGAATGTGCTTATTTTTCAATACGGTTGGAAAATCAAGAAATGCCCAGAATCCCCGCATTTTCCCCACAAAAAGTCATTCCCCGCAAAATACCCAATTCTTAAAAAATCTGAAATATTCCCCGCAAATCGGCAACACTGGTTCCCTCCCACAACCTTTCATTAATTCTTAGCCACGCCCCCATCCCTACCACAACACTTAGTAATAAATTGTACCCTCCCACTCTTTTCTGATTGTCATTTCGTTTATGTTTGCCCTGAGGAAGAAACGGCTCCGAAACCGGTCGGCATTAATTAAATAAATCAGTGGTTTTAACAATGTTATATTGTTTCATTTAATATATTTTTGGGTTATTATACTTAGGTTGCGCCACATCCTTCTTTAGCCCACGGTTCGGACAGCCCTGATGATTTACACTGTAATGCTGTCCGAAACGTTGGCTAAAAAAAGAAGTAGCGCAATACGGCATAACCCCAAAATAAATCACGATAAAACAGGAGTTATTTAATTTTTTTTAAGTTGTGTTTTTGTCCTATTTAGAGCAAAAATATCTCGACATCTGAATTAAAAATAAAATAAATAATTGAAATAAATAAAATTAAATAAATGAAATTAAAAAAAAAACTTCATTGTTAAAAGAATTCATATTCTACACTTTTATAAATGGGTGTGTATAATTATTTTACGGTTAAACGCTTTTTACAAGTTATGCTTTGAAAATATTGGATGTGTTCGCATTTCTTGAAAGGTTTGAGTTTTTTAATTGACAAAACTATATTTCATATTTCTTGTGTACCGTGCGCAAACAATATTTTTTTTAATATTTCAAAGCATAACTTGTAAAAATCGTTTATACTTAAAATAATTATACTCGCCCCACCTATGAAAGATTAGAATATGAATTCGTTTGAGATTATCTTATAACATACCATTTTTTTAAAGCTTAAAATATTGTGTTGGTAAAAAATTCGGAATACGGAGGGATGTTCGGGACGTCAAAAAAAATCAACATGGTTCCGAATATCAATTTGTGACGATGCCAAAAGTGACGGTAGTTCAAACAATTGGGCCTTATGGGGCGTTCTGACGCTTCGATTTTTGTTGACCCACTTTTATTTTACGACAAAAGTTGAACAAGATATTGTTCACACGTTTCAATTTAAGTAGAACCGATTTTGACAATCAAAAAGGCGTCAACTGAAATTGTTAGTGCGTGCGTCTATCTAATTTTTGTATACTTCTTGTTTTTTATCCCAAAGACAGGGATGGCTTTGGTACAGATCCATAAATCTGAACATTAAATCGTCCGACCATTTCAGATATTTTTTGGTTGAAACGGATTCCATGACGGTGGGAACGTACCGAATAAATGAAACGTCTGACGTTTACTTTTTCCCGCCAGTAACTAAAAATGACAAGCGACTTGAAACGTGTGTTCACACGCGACGATTCGGTGTAAAACTCGAACGATTAGTAAAACCAAAATGGCGATGGTCATACTCGAACGTCAAAAGTAGACGGGCTATCAACTTTCGCTAGCAACAAAAAAAGTTGATAACTTTGTTGACAAAGTGTTCACCCGTGTCAATTAGCTTTCAACAGTCGAGTGGACCGACAAAAATCGCCTCGTGTGAACCGGCTATTAGCTTGAGAAACACATTATATTTTTTATTACGCTAACGAACTAAACCAAACAAGAGCGTTGGAGGAGTCCCGACTTCGTCAATGCACTGCCATAAGTAATTTGTCAGTGTAAACTTAAGAGCGATTGACCAGCGGTTGAGAATAAAAGTTTAAAAATCCTTGAACAGGAAGGTTCCACTGAAAAAGATCGATTATTCCCCGTATCAAATTTTTTGAATTAAAAATTTTATAACGATTATTTCATTCAAAACTTGCTACATTCAAGTAAGCAATAAAAATGCTCAAAACGCACGATGATAAATTATTAAATATCGTGTACTTCTTGTGAGTATTTTTGTATCATAGGTATTTGTGATTTTTTAATAATGTCTAAACAAAATAAGTATGTAAAAAAAAATCTGAACTATTTTAGTTTGTAAGTAAGACCTTAAATAAATAGAAAAACTGTGGAATTTTCGTCAAAAAACACGTTCTCGGATTTATTTTTTAATGATTTTAATTTAACAAAAATTAAATTTCTAAAAAGTGTTTACTAGATTAAGTATTGATTTATTTTGCCGTATGATTATATGATTTGAAATTTGTGTTGCATAATACATTATTTCGTTTGAAAATTGAACAAATCTGCCAACGACCAACGGTATAATCTTAGAATATTAAAAATGCACATAGTTTTTCAAAAATTTTAAAACTGCGTGTGCCAGATAAAATAACAATCTTTCAAAATAAATTTATGTTTTTTCGTAAAAAAAAAGAGTCAATACGTCTGGAATTTGATTTTTAAAAGGACTAATTTCTGGTATTCTCTGGTAAATACCCTCTTAACACTGTTTACAAATTAAAATTCCACGAACCGCAGACCGCCGTTGATTCATGTTGATATAATTAATTCCTCGTCTCATTACGATCACTTGAACCGAAGCCAGTATGGACTTTGGATAATGGTAATGGCACACAAGCACTATATATACTCCCTTACTATATGTGGGCTTGGCAATTACGTTATATAGACTCGCCATTGTCTCACAAACTCAAGATGGAATGTGGCAAGTAAGAAATGTACTTATGTTTTCAGTACATTCTTAATTCAAAAGTTATTCATGTATGATAAAGTTAGACTGTGTGTATGCAAGAATAGGGAAGTTGAGTGAAAAATATTTTGACTTATAAAAAATATGTTCATGTAGACGACATGCAAACTTAAATAGCAATTTTTTTTTTTAAGTTCGTTATCATGATTAAATTAATTCTACAAGTTTGAATTTTATTAAAGCCCACGAAAACGCCGGCAAGAGCATAATACCGTGCGGGAGAATTCGTGACGTCACCCGGTACTTGATTGTGTGAAATGTAAGGGAAAATATTTACAAAACCGGGACACGCTTAATATGGACGAAAAAAATAAATTTAAAAAGTTGTAGTAGTTAGATATTAACCAGTACTAATCAATTCAGTTACCGGAATCCGAAAAAGTGCACTTTAATGGTTATTTTTAAATTTAAAAACACGAAATGTCATTTTTCAACGAAACATGCAGTTCCTAATGTTGCAAGTTTCGTTGAAAAATGACATTTCGTGTTTTTAAATTTAAAAAATAACCATTAAAGTGCACCTTTTTTCGGATTTGTCCCGGTTTTGTAAATATTTTCCCTTATATTTCACACAATCAAGGACCGGGTGACGTCACGAACTCTCCCGCGCGGTATTATACTCTTGCCGGCGTTTTCGCGGGCTTAATAAAATTTTAACTTGTAGAATTAATTTAATTATGAAAACGAACTTTAAAAAAAAAATAAAAATACTAGTAGTTACGTTTGCATGTGAACATTGATTAAAAAAATGAAGAAAAAAAAGGACTCAACTTCCTTATTGAAAGAAGTGGGATTGGGCGCGAAATTGAGTAATCTTAAAGTATGTTGTCTGTTGTATGCTGATGATGTGGTGCTTATTTATAACAGAATGGAAGGTCTACAGTATCTCGTGTCTAGGAAGAACGAAATATGTAGGAAGAATGAGTTAATGATGAATGTAAGTAAGTCGAAAGTTATGGTGTTTGAAAGAGAGAGAACGAAAACAGTGTGCAATATAGTTGTGAACGATGAATACTTGAAGCAGGTGGATGATTTTGTGTATCTGGGTAGTACACGGAGAAAAATGTTATTTTAAAATATGATCATTTTATTCGTAAAAACGGTTAAAAACGGGACTGAAGTTCTTACGAACAAATTACCAGGGTTTCAATGTTTATTGGAGGGAACATGTAAGAATAATTTGTATACGTAATTTCATACGTATACCAACAAATTATTCTTACATTTTCCCGCCAATAAACATTGAAACACTGTTAATTTGTTCGTAAGAACTTCAGTCCCGTGTTTAACCGTTTTTACTATTAAAATTATCGTTTCTTCGAATAACTTTTTTCTCCGTGTACCTACCACACAACGAGTAGGTATATACGCTATTGCATAAAGTTACATGCTTTAATCTCGTACACCGTGAGATAAAAACTAAGTAAGATTTCGTAAGGAATCTTACCCAATATTAAAATTACCATATAATACTATAGACTGCTCGTAAGTGCCATTTATGACAACACTTTTGATCTTTGGAGCTCATGTTCTTGCCTAGTCATTCTGGGAGCACATCGCAGAGCGAGTTGTAAGGCATATAGATATAATTAATAGGTTACAAACAACATAGATAATTATTATTGACTAAGGCTAAGTCCTGTTTTAACTCGATCGTTTTTCATTTCGTCTCTCTGTAAATTTGTTTGCATGTTCAATGGTGGATGGTGGTCTTAGAGAGCTTTACCCCTCGACCACGGACGGCCGTCAATAGATGTGTTTAAAAAATATACAAATACTTTTTAGTGGACGCCTGGGAGTCAATGAAGAAGTGAGCCGAGTAGTGTAGTCAGACGCTTCGTGTTCGAACTTCGGAACCCTTCGAGTCCTTTGATTCGGCGCTAAAGCCGACAAAAATGGGAAGTCGGACGAAGCGAGGCGAAATTGCACGAAGCGAAGTGAAGTTCGTTTCTACACTATCGTATTAGATTTTAACTTCGATAAACTTCCTCGAGTAGTGTATTTGGGGCTTTAGACTGGGGCTTTTTTAATGGAATATGACGTGTGCGGCTAGTAATATGTCATTCCGAGACTTGAATGATTAAAATTCAAGCCGTCATATTATTCAGTTGTTCACTTGGAATTTTGTGCCGACGTATGATGATCCGTCGATGGCAGTCAGTCGACTAAAGTAGTGAATCTAGCTGAAACCCTATGGACTCTACGCCACACAAATTCAATCTTATTTAGAATTCACTGTTAGAAGGTGATTGATTAGTGATTCGACAAGGTATTATTAACTCGGAAGTCATAGAATTTAGATGCATGATTAAATGTTATGGCAACGCTGCATTAACGAGCTGCAAACACAATTCTTTCAACAAAACAATAAAGGTATTTTGCAATCTGTCATTCAATAACACAGGAAAAGATCAATTGCAACACGCCAGTTGTTGCACAACAAGAATGATTATTTTTATTGTTAAATTTGATTCAAGATTCAAACATTTAAATGAAATAAGAAGAGGCGATGTATTTCAAAAAACGTAATCCGGTTATGGTTTGAAAATTCGATCGTATATATTTATTATAAATAGATGCTTTGATTAAATACTGTGAGTAGAGCACATCGTGGCCTTTGATCAATATATCTTTATCGGTACGGATACGTACATCACACGGCAAAAGATTTCAGTTGCACAGGTCCAAAGGCGTGTCTCACGATGTCGGTATCGGTACAAAACATTTTTTACTTTTGAAATTAGCTATCACTTTGTGGTTATCCATTTTATAATTAAATGAAACAATATATCTTAGTTACAACCACTGATTTATTTAGTTACACGCCGACCGGTTTCGGAACAACCGTTCCTTCTTCAGGGCAAACATACAATGATGACAATTACAAAATAGTGGGTGGGTACAATTTATCAGTAGGTGTTGTGGTAGGGTGGGGGCGTGGCTAGGAATTGATGAAGAGTAAGTGGGGACAGAATGGACACCGAATGGGAAGAGATTTAATATTGGGCTATAGGTTAATATTTTTTGTTTATTGATAATCGACTCATTATTTTTAAGGGATTTTTTTTATTTCTAGAGCTTCTAAGTTATCTAAACGTTTTCCTTTATTATTAATGTGAAGAATATTTATCCCTGTATTTTTTTCAAAACTATGGTTATTTTCAATTATATGGTTAGCGAAATCGGAGAAATTATTATTATTAAGACACCTTAAGTGTTCTTTGATTCTAATTTCGAAATTACGCGTTGTTTTCCCGATATAAAATGAGGAACAGTCATTACATTTGAGTTTATATATTCCGGAATTAGTTAATTTATGGTCTTTATCTTTAGCGTTCCTCAAAAAGTTACCGATATTATTTCTTGTATAAAAAGCTGGTTTAATATTAGAAGGGAGATTTTTGCAACATTGAACTGAAAAATTATTGATATATAAAATTTTTCGCCATTCTTTATCGTTATTATTATTACAATTGTATAGATATTTATTTCTTGAAATTTTGTTAAGTTTTTTATTTAAGATGTTATCAATTAAATTTGGTTCGTATCCGTTATTTACAGCAATTTGTTTTATTATAGAAAGTTCATTTAGGAAATTATTATTAGATAATGGGACATTTACTAGGCGGTGGATCATGGAGTGGAAGGCGGAGTGTTTTTGTGGCCGGCCGAAATCAAAAAAGGGACTGTGATAAAATATCATGTTTTCTGTTGTAAGGCGGTATACATTAACTACGTGAGCAAAAAATGTGGGGGGGGGGGGGGGGCAAGTAAAATGTCACGAAATCTCATTATACCGAGGAGGGGGTCACTAAAAATCTCACATCAACTTTAAAAGAGTATATAGTTATAGAGATAATAAAAAAAAGTTGATTTACATGTAGAACAATGAAAGTTCCACTGTTGAAGCGTACTTAGGTGGGTTCTGACGTAGGATATGTAGAGAATCTTGAATGTTTCTGGATTTTGAGTATAAAGATATAATAGTATTTACGTAATTAGTTATCATTACAAAAATTATTTCCCGATAAAATTGTCAGAAATGGAACGATGAAAGCAACAGTTGGTTTTTCCGTAATAGGGTATTTCACAAACAGGGATTCTGTTGGAAATGTATGGAATATTCAAAGATCATTTATCTGATTTTAATCATCCAACTGAAAATGTTCGTTTTTTATGTTTTCATTCAAATTTATTCATTTTAAAAACGATAAAAAAACGACAAAACCAAAACGGCCCGTGGTTGGCAACGGCACCAAATACGCACGTCAACAAACAACAAAGTACTACTGTCAGAAAATTTTCAAAGCTGGCTGAAGCTTATGACGTCACACGAAAAAAAATATCGTTTTGGCGGTATTACAAAAATGGGAAACTTTGACTCGCTGTAGAAAATTTATTCGTCAACATAAAAATAAAATAAAAAATGCCATAATAGTCGTAATTTTTTAAATCAATAAAAAACGTGGAAATACCCTATTTGCTAACATGCATTTCAAAAATATTCTGAGTTCGTCATTTTCTAATCACTCGGTCAACCGGCGATTACCGAATGTATTGATTGGCACGGTGACTTATTCATTTGGGGTGAATATTGATTTAACAATAAAATTATCGTACAACATATACCAACGAAACTGTTATTAAAACGTTTACCTTTTTTAGGTTTATGCTCTATATAAATTTTTTGTATTATTTTTCAATGGTTATTTAAAGTTTATCGCTATGAAAATGATAAAAGACAGCAGTTACGAATATAGTGAAATAATTTAATCAGTGATGCAGTGATGATTACAGTGATATTAGTATGAAACATTCGAATCAAAAAAATATATAGTTATCAATCAATCTGCGACTTTCAACATAAAAAATTATATACATAAAAGACCGCGCATCGGGTGATAAAAAGAAAGATCGTAGGAAGATTGTAATTGACACAGCACTTATTTCCTAATTAAATTCTCAGAAGTAGAGCGATAATTTTTTTATTTATTTATTTTTATTCTCGAACATAAATTTTACAAATGATTACAGTTGTTGTTTATATAGAAAATAAGTTCCTATTAGGGATGTCACGAACATTCGCATTCGCATATGCGAATAATTCGCATCATTTTAAGCATTCGCATCGACATTCGCATTCGCAACAATCGATGCGAATGTGTGCAGATCATGTCGTGACTCGCCCACTGCCCACGTGCCTTCTGTTTTTCGAGCAAGCTCAGACACTACAAGCTGTGAAATCAAAGCTCAATTGAAGGCATATCTTAAAGAAAAACGAGGCTCTCTTGATGAAAATCCTTTGGACTGGTGGAAGACTAAAATGAAATACGACAAATTGACAGATCTGGCTCGTATATATCTGAGCGCTCCGAGTGAACAAAATTGTTCAGTGCAGCCGGCCTTATATACAAGCCCCTTAGAAATCGCCTCATGGGAGAAAAGGCTGCAAAATTGCTTTTTCTGAAATATATATAATATGCCTCTTTTGAACTTCGATTACTAAATTGCTTAATTACGATTATAACTTTCTGTATAAGAATTAATTTAATGTTTTTATTAAAACGATGATTAATGTTGACAAAAGTTTTTTTTTTTATGTGATTCCTTAACATTCGCATTCGCACATTCGCACTCTGAACATTCGCGTTCGCGAATGTAAAAAATATCACATTCGTAACATCCCTAGTTCCAATAATAAAAAATGTTAATTATCAGTAACTGTATGTATATAGATCAGAAGTAGTGATTTATGAACACCTTACTAAGAGAATCTGTGCTGAAGTGTTGTCATGTTTTATTGGGTTTAAGTATTATTCTGTCGTAATAAGTAAAAGTAAAAACACAGTTGTCAAGAAGTGCACTGTGGTTCGACCCGTGCAAAAAGTAATTGTAGGAATTCCATCGTTTGCTAATATTTCAAATATCTTCAAAGTTGATCAAAATTTCAAAAAAAAATTTTTAAACTTATTTACGATTCGGAACATTCATGACCAAAAGTATTATCTTCAATCGCAATCACAACCTATACCCATTATGAAAAATTATTACAATTAGACATTTTTCACGATTCATTGCGAACATACAAAACAAAATTATTAAATTTCTTATCATTTTATTAAACTTTAGTGAGCAAATAATTTTTGATTTTAAAATGTAAAATTTTCTCCACCCATACTCTTTCATTTATGTTTTATTAGTCAACCAATGTTTGATTCTTTTCATTAGTTTCATCATAATATAGTTTTAAAACCCAGGCGAAATTACCTATTGATATTTTACAGATTTACGTAATAGGTACAAAACCATGTAATTTATTTAAAATACCTTACAACTTATATTTAATGTACTGTGTAAATCTTATAAACAAATAAATAAATAAATCTTGATTAATTTTAGGATTAATTATGATGTGTTGCATTCCCTCCTTGTTTGGCAGGGTTTAAGACGGGTCCATTATTCCGTCTGCTATAATGATGCACACACTGTAAAGCTGTCCGAAACTTTAGCTAAAGGAGGAGGTGAAATACATGATAATCAAACTAATTATTCACGATAATTCAAGTTTTGCAAAATGGAGTATGTACCTAGGATGTAAGATAAACAATTAACATTTAACATTTTTATTACATATTAGTCTTTAAAAATAAATAAAACAAATTTACAACCATCAAATTTGTCGAATAGCCCAGAATTTTAAATATTTCCGTTACCCCTGCCCACTTTCACCCCTCCCTCTTAGCCACCACCCCTATCGCCACCACCTAAGTCGATGTTCTCTCTCCCTCTACTAATTTTCTTTTAAATACCATGTATATCTGTGTTATGTTCAATATATTTTTATTCATCCCTGAGGAAGGTTTAGGTCTAACCGAAACCGGTTAGATAAAGAAATAATAAAGTGGAATTAAATGTATTATTGTGTTTATTACGATAAAGGTTAAGCCATTTCAAACCACTTTTCGTTTTTGCATCATGGTCTTTCACCAGGGCGATACTGCGATACTAATCTGAGAGTATCGATCATTCTACAATACCGTTGTTGCATAATATAGAATATGAACTATGTGAGACTGAGTACATTCTGAGAAAATCGATAAAAACTGTTTAAAAAAATAAAGAAACGGAAAATAACAATTCTATTTATGAACAAAGTAGGATACATATATTATATTTCGTTCATTATAAGAATATATTTATGGCAAACATTAATTATTTGATGCCAGAAAATTGAATTTTAACGCGTTTTTCTCACATGCTTCATATTCTATGCACAGTTTTTCTTACATGGTTCATATTCTACACACAGTTTTCGTCATAATTTTAAATACCATATTATATAAAAATATTTAATTTAAATTAATTCAAATTCGACAGCTAGGCATCACCAAAATATGTTAATATTATGTACATACAATTGAATTGTGTAGTAATATGCAGAGTATATGACTTTATTTATTTTTTATTGTGTACTATTTTGATTGTCCTCACATGGTTTATTTTCTATCGCTATCTATTTGATATTATTACATGGCTCATGTCGTAAAAGATGGAGAAAAAAAATAACTGTACCTACATTTAACACAATTTTGTCAAAATCGTCACATTGTTAATATTAAATACGCATTGACGATATAGTACAGAGGCGGTCTGATGCTTGTGTTCGGAATTTATTACCTATAATTTTTTTTTTAAGTAAATAAACATTTACTTCTTTAGATGTCGTTATTAGTTTAGGCCTTTACTGTCTATTAGAAAACAATATTTATAAATCATAAAAAAATACAATTTGTAAAATAGGAATTTCTTGTAAACATTTCTGAACCTCGCCTGTTATTCGCGACTTGGTAATTTAATTACTTATTTACGGCCATCTGGGCTATTAAATTTACATACGCAATGTTTATGTATAGGCTATTAACCCCTCAAGCTGATTTATTCGCTTTTAGATTAAAATATAAAGTTTTTATGTTATTTATTTTTGGGGTGTTATGCCGTGTTACGCTATCTCCTTCTTTAGCCAACGTTTCGGACAACGTTACAAAATCATATCTAGAATATAAAGGTTTAACCACTGGAGCGACAGAGCAATTTAAAACTTTTTTCTCGGATTGCTAAAGGAAATTTTTCCGCCCAAATTAAAAAAAAAAAATCATATCTCCGAATTTGAATATGGAGACATACAAACTGATTATAGTTCTATATAGCCAATGAATTCACCTACATATCTTATGTCTATTATCACATATTCGTAGGATTCATAAACAAAATATTATAAAATCGCTAACTTTAACATTTTTAAGAATCTAGAGAATATTTGCCACATTGTGGCAACAAAGCAATCCCGAGGCTTTGGAAACAGTGCCATAATGTGGCAAAAGGCGTTCGAGTGGATTTATAAAAAAAATATAATATAAACTCATATAGGTCTCATATAAATCGTTGTGTCTCCCTTACTATCGACTGGAAATATTTTAGTCGAGTATTTTAGTAACTAAACGCATCCGAAATCCACAATTTTAGTAGAGTAGGCTAGTCAGCTCTTTAGTAGATTGAATCCATTTCGTTATATTTTTTCGGCAAGTAGGGTACCACTCCACGCGTCCCTGCACACTGAGATGCGCAGTTCATTCGTAGACGCAAACACGCGCGATATGCCGTCCCGTTGCGTTGGAGCGAAAATGCTACTCTAAAATTCTTTCTTTTTGCGGTTATTAATCTATTTTCGTGACCACGGTTTATTTATTTTCATCTCACTAATTTATTCTTCCACCTCTTCTAAAAATAAGCATTACAATCAGCTTAATTATCGTAATTACTTTATTGCGTTGCAGCCCGTCATGTCGCGACGCGTCGCTTACTAATGAACTCTACTTGACAGCAGTGCGAACACTTTTTGAAGAGTCAAGTAGCGATTTACTCGCCATTCGACTCACTACTTGTCAGGTGCGAACAAGGCTTAAACGATTTTTCGTTGTTTGTTTTTAGGGTTATATGCCGTGTTGCGCTACCTCCTTTTTTAGCCGACGTTTCGGACAGCGTTGCAGTGTCCATCATCAGGGCAGATCCGGCAGATCCTACGATGTGTCTGAAGGCTTAAACGATGTTAAAAATAGAAAAAAACCAGGCTATTCAAATCTAAAAGTTAACCCCAATATAATTAAAATGTGCACCTTAACACCTTAAAAATGAAATTATGGGATTTTTTTTTAAATAACACAACAAAAAAGTGGATTGGCAAAAACATTTAAAATTTAAACAAAAAATTTTCGAAAATTTTTATGTGAAAATATCGATAATTTTAGTTAGAAAAAGTGTAAGATTTGCAATTTTTTAAACTTATTTATATTTGAATCCAACAATTTAATATTTGAAATAATATATGTATATTTTTAATTTTTAATTTTAAAAGCGTAAACGGAAATATTTTGACCTTCTGACGAAATAGGCGCGAGGCCCGAGGGGTTAAAACGATTTAATGTCTATACTAGTTGATTTACAAATACAAATACCCAAGTGATTCTATAAATTAATGTAAACCATTCGCACGGTTTATTAGATTAAACCTTTTGATTTATGTTCGTCAATAAACTTTAATCCGAACTTTTCTGACGATCGTTAAATTAGTAACGATTGCTAAACATGACTGGGCAACTAATAACATCAAACAAAAACGATTCAAGTTTTAAGACGATAGACTTCGCTTTTCGGCCCATACAAAAAGGACGCCTGGGAAAAAACACTTTTCTACATCGAAAATTACACAAAATGAATATATTTTTTTATACTGCCTTCTAGAGGGTGAAAACTATGTCGGTATGTTTTCGAATTTTCGATGCGTTTCGTATTAACGTAAACATTCACTGTCAAACATGTACGATTTATCAAAAAATATTATTTAAGGAAAAAGTGCTGCTAACTCAACTCTCATAAAGAATTATAAAATTATAAAAAGCTACCGACGTAGCTTCTTCTTTCTAAAAAAAATATATTTTTTTAAATTTCAATTTCGTGAAAGTTTTGGTGTAGAAAAGTGTATTCTCCATAAACCCCTTTTCGAGCGATTTCTGTAGGTAAATTTGAGCGTTGTCTCATTCGCACATTTCGCATTCGCATGTATTGTAAGTGTGCGTGAGCTTATTGTGAGCGGGACAGAATGACAGACGCGGGTGTTCCGCGTGTCGTTCAAAGTCTAGCCTCTTAAGACTGGGATGGGGAGAATAGGAGTGCGAGTATAGACGAGGAGTCGATATAGAAGACATAAATAACTCACCTAAAACTTACGCTAATATATTTCCTGTTCAAATACAAAAACAAAAATCTCTTACAACATAACTACACCACCAGAACAATAACCAATGGACACTAAAACGTACCTAAACTACATACTATTTTTATATTATTATATACGGCTATCTATTTTTACTTTATTTATATTCTGTATTACCTACATTTTGTCAACTCATATTTTATCTAACCTATATTATGTGTCTTTATATTTTCTGTTACTTACCTTTATTTTATTCACTTCTAACTCTTCACTGTAATTAATCGAAACATGTATTGCTTTATGTATGTAAAAGCCCTTTGGGCGTTTAAATATAAATAAATAAAATAAATAAATACTACGTCAGCTCAAAGACAATTTTTCTTCCTAGCTCCTAAAATCTTTAACCTTATCCCTGAAAACTTAAAAACCGTGAACCAACCCCATTCCTTTAAAAAACAAATAACGAGATGGATCCTTACACATGGAATACATTACAATTACAAAACCCATTCATTTTACACCCTATCAATTTAATCACTTTTCAGACAAAACATAATATATCTTTATTTTCTACTAGCTTCTGCCCGCGACTTCGTCTGCGTATAGGATTAGTACTTAGAGTAATCTATTTTCTTTTCCTAGGTCCCATCTACGTTTATACCAAAATTCTTAACCTATTTATTTAAAATATCTATAATTCTTGATTCGATTCAAAGTATTAGGAGAGTACTTCAAATAAATTCACTAATTTAAATATTTTCTAAAATAGAATTTTGATTTAACAATCATTGTTTTGCAAAATGTCATTCTCAAATTTTGACATTTTCTATTAAACAATAATTATTATTTTCTATACACTTCAAATAAACAGCTAGCTTTATAAATTATAGCCTATATGTTCTTCTGATGTACGAGATATATTATTCTAAAGTTTCATTAAAATCCATTCAGTAAATTTTGCGTGAAAGAGTAACGAACATACATACAAACTTTCGCGTTTATAATATTAGTAAGATCTTAGCACTTTAGTATGTACATGAATAATTAGTGTGATCTATTACTAATAATCCCTCAAATTTTTCATTTTCTAATAATTCTCTAACTTCTTCATCTTCTTCTTATAACCCAATCTAACTATATATTTTTTAAAATTTTATTATTATAGAAGAATTGGATGCACAGTATTAAAAGCAGGCAAAACATAATTTATCTTTATTCTTTATCTTTATTTTCTACCTTGATTGCTGTGATTTATATACTAATAATTCCTTAAATTTCTCTTTTCCAATAATTCATTAACTTCTTTATCTTATTCTTGTAATCCTATCGAACTACGTATAACTTTTTTATTGTAGAAGAATTGTGTGCACAGTATTAATTAATGAAAATTATCAACCAACACAATATTAATTACCCGCTATAACACAGGGTCATCCCTAGCATCGAGGTTGAAATATCACAATAAACTAAATGTATTTTCAATAAATCATGTATTTAAATAAATAAATAAATAAACAATCTTTCTCATCGGAACCTCCCTGTTCAGTTGCAAGCATTTTGGAACTTTAATTATCTGCAGCTGGTCAATGGGTCTTAACGCATATTTTTATTGGCTGCTATATTTAGGTATGATTGCAAGATTCTTCTCGAACTTTCGATTGAGAGTGGCTAATATTGTCCTCAGTGGTTAATAATAAAAACCATAGACATATTATGTATAGACCTGCCCTAAGTGATAAAAGCGTATTATTTCCCCCTCCTTAATTCTGGGTTCCATGGAACCGGCTGGGCCGGCGTATAGGTTCGCATGAATCTAGAAAATGTGACGTCATCAGTCTTGTGCGGACTAGCGTCGAGCTCTCATCGGTACATTTTACGAAATAACACGGCAAAAATGGTAACTTGTTCTATTAAAACGTGTAAAAATAGAAGTGAAAAAGATTATAAACCCAATTGTCGTATTACCTTCCATAGGTAGGCATTATTGGTCTTTATTTTAAGCTTATTCACATCATATAATATGATCAGTTTTATCACACTGAGAAATATGAAGCGTTGGCAACCGAAATTCCCGGTCCCGCCGTGTGCACGTTGCTGTTTACTGGGGTAAGTAAATTATGAAACTTTTGTAAAAGTGTCTTAACTGAACACGGTAACAAAATATTCGACTCTCAAAACAAGCGAACCTTTCTTCGTTTTATATGGATTACACAAATTTGTTCAAACCGAGCAAACAATTCGCGCTCCCGTGTAAAAAGGTCTATTCATTCAAAAGCAGATTTTACTTTTAAGAACTAAATGGTGATATTATAATGCGAGATGCCTATATACTGTCCGATTGAATTATTAAAGAATAACATATCGTTACAGTCAACTCATCCCTCTGCGCCCCGCTACAGTTGGTCTTTACCCCTCTCCCTGATTCTCTGGTCTATGAATATTCATATGTCTATGATAAAAACCTAGTTCGATTGACAGTTCGCCATTTGGCCTACTGTAGAGGTCACATTAAAAAAGTCTGCAATGCTTCAATCGCTAATCATCCAAGTTTAAATAGTAATACAACTCGCGTAATACCATAATAATTAATTAAATTCACGTACTAATGATATTGCTTCGTACGTGACTAATATAATGAGAATGAGTAAATACCAGACTGTTCCGTTGCACATATCTGTTATTGACAATGTTAAAATAAATGGGTCAATAATATAAATGCGTACATATCATGATTGCACATTTAATATGAACATTATGAACAATGTGACGATTTCGACTAAAATGTGTTAAATATACAGATATTATGCTATTTTTTTCTCCATATTCTACAAAATGAGCCATGTAATAATATCAAATATTTAAGGTGATAGAAAATAAACCATTTGAGGACAATCAAAATAGTACATAATAAAATTTAAAAAAAAGTCATATCCTCTGTATACTACTGCACAATTCAATTGCCTTGGTATATACATAATATTAACATAATTTTGTGATGTCCAGCTGTCCAATTTTAATAAATTTAAATTAAATATTTTGAAATAAAATGGTATTTAAAATTATGACGAAAACTGTGTATAGAATATGAACCATGTGAGAAAAACTGTGCATAGAATATGAAGCATGTGAGAAAAACTGTGCATAGAATATGAAGCATGTGATAAAAACGCGTTAAAGTTCAATTTCTGGCATAAAATTATTAATGTTTGCCATAAATAAGTTCTTATAATAAAATAAATATATTTTTCCTACTTTGCCCCATAAATAGTATTGTTATTTTCCGTTTCGTTATTTTTTTAAACAGTTTTTATCGATTTTCTCAGAATGTACTCATTTTCACATGGTTCATATTCTATATGCAACGATATATTATTATATTCTACGTCAACCCGATCATATTATTTATGACATCACAGGGTCGAATATCGCAAAACGTTTCGCTAAGTATCAATATTATGATTATTATATCGGTTAATTTTGAGGTTAAGCTCTGTATTGCGATTGCTATTGAGCTTCTGAGCTGACGTTTTCTGACAATTCGTGTACATAATTAGGATAGTAGCAAAAATATCAACAACAAAAAACAATTAAAGACAAAAAAATGTTTGTACAATTCGATGTCAGGATGAAATTATAAACGCGGAAATTACGAGGAAAAAAATAATGCTTCATCCATTCCTCACTAAGGCCATTCATACAAGCGACACGAGTTTCTAGCGAATGCGCCGTTGTGAGTTTCCGCCATACCATTTTGCTAGTGTTCGTACACGAAGCGACGAGTAACTCGGAATGAATTCAATTCAACACCTCCTTTGAAAAGTCATTAAAAGATATGAAAAAATGGTAAAATATGTTACTTATGTTAGGTTAGGGTATCGGCTATTTTTAATTTATTTTTTTTCAAAGCTATTAACGACTTTTTAAAGAGTTCTTGAGTTGAGTTGATTCCGAGTTGAGTTGATTCTGAGTTGACCTGGAACCATGCACGCTACGGACAGTGCTGGTAGCGCGCTACGCGAGTTGCATTCGCATATACTACTAGTTTAGACGGCCGAACATGTTTTGAATGTTAAATATTTACTAGAGGTATGAAAATATTTTTGTTTTTATAATTTTAATTTACCGGAATACGTAAAGAAAGGTTTTAGCGGAGAAAGAGGATTGAGATTGGAAAAAAGTCCATTTGACATCATGTACCTGGGCTGTGACGAATGCCCTACAATTAATATTTAGTATGGGAGAAGATAAAATCTTCTTTTTAGAACATTTTTTAAAGCTTATAATAAAAATAAATTAAAACAATATTGTCTTCGTCGCTAGAGACACTTGACATCTTAAAAAAAGTCCACGGCTGTGTGTGAAAGAAATGATCAAGTTCAGTATATTTCGAGTAGCGCCGTATATGGAAACCTGCAGTAGAGTAGCATATCGGTAGGCTACTCGTGGTCTTGCATCACAGTCGCGTAGCTTGTAAGTATATCTGAGTTCGAAGGACCTTAAAGCTCCATAATAAGCGTTTGAAAAGAAGAAGATAGTTGAAAGGGAGATATGTAAATACGAATGTTAGAGGGAGAGCGCTAATATTTAAAAAAAAATGACTATAATTAATAGAAAAATTGTGAAAATCTTACGCCGTTCTTCCATGGAGCTACGTTCAAGCGACGCGATCGCCGCTCGTCTGTATATTCAATACTATTATTAGTCATTGAAATCGCCGCTAGGCGCTGCACTAGCAAAATTGTATGACAGGTAGCGGTAGCGTCGCTTGTAAATAGCTACGTGAACGATGGGCGTACATATATAAAACAAAGTCGGGTTAGTTACACCATTTATAACTCAAGAACGGCTGAGCCGATTTTTATGATCTTTGATTCGTTGGATTTATCTCCGTCCCGATTAACAGAATAACTATTAAAACATCGGAAAAAATTACGGGAAAAATAATTTTTTCATATATTTTGTACGGAACGGCTTTTCAAATAATGTGCGTTGGTCGACATAATTTGAATCAATTCGAACTGTCAATGGTGTAGTGTACCGAACATTTCGTGCTTAGTCAACAGCCCAATTTCATATTTTGAACTTAAGAGTAGGTACCTATTTATTTTAACTTAATAAAAACTTAATTTATTTCAGCTAATAAATTAAACACAACATTTATTGATTCTGAGGCGGTACGAAGTTTGCCGGGTCAGCTAGAATTTAATAAAACACGACTTGTTTAAAATAGAGCAAAAATCTCTCAACAAAAAATGTTAAGGACATAGAAACACTGAGATTTTTTCACATCTATACATTTTCATATCAATAACAGAACAGATGTGTATTTAATATTTTTTGAAGCATGATTTGCGATTTTTTTCTATCGGTGGAATTTAATATATGTACCTACTATAAATGGCAAATATGTTATAAATCGGTAGAAATTTGGAACGTGGGCCTCAATGTTCGTTAATATGGTAGTTGATACATTCTTCTGTTATTTCGAATCTTGAAGTGACATAAAATTGTCAAACATGGCAAATGGCGTCACGAAAAAGGCTTGGTTTTTATTACGACACCGTAAACAAACCACAAAGCAATTCAATCAGGTACGGGTCGAAACATAAACCGAAAAAGATATTATTATATTTGACCTGTTGACTGTTGTATTAGTGGTGAAAACAATGGAAAAATACCTATTTTACTACCCAAGGTCAACTGTGTCGACAATAGAGAAAGTTTATAGAGGATATACAGGTAAATACACACATTACACACGCAGTACAGGGCATATGTGACAATTTTTTATCTTTTGATTGAGTTTCGCTAATATTTTCTTCATTTAATTAAATACATATTACAATTTGAAGTTTTAACATTGACAAAAGGGTTTTACACATTAAGACCCATTGACCAGCGGCTGAGAATTAAAGTTCCAAAATGCTTGCAACTGTACAGGGAGGTTCCGATGAGAAAGATCGATTATTCCCCGTACCAATTTTTTTAAACTAAAAATTTAATATCAATTTATTTCATTCAAAACTTACTTTAATATTAGGTCCTTACATATGAAATTGGCGTTTTGTATGGAGAAACATAAATTCGATTTTTTTAAATATAATATATTTATTTAATCAAAGTATGTACCATTGCTATCTATGCACTTTTGTCATCTCATAGGTAGTTCATCGATCCCTTTACTAAAAAAACCATTCGGACGAGCATCAATAAAGTCTTTGATGGCGGTTTGGACTGCCCCGTCGGAGTTGAATTCTTTCCCTTGCAAGAAATTATCCAAATTTCGAAAAAGATTATTTTTAACTTACTTGTAGGCATAAAATATTTAATTTTGTAAATTCGACCCGCAATAGCTCGTAGGCGTTTGCAGATGTTGCTTATGTGAGTATCCCATTGCAGATGTGCGTCTACAGTTATCCCTAGATATACATACGTTTGTACTATTTCAATGGTTCCACATTTACAGGACTATGAAGAATTGTGTATATACTCAAATGAATGCGATCGTATTATAGGCGTGATGGTATATTTGGCATGTGGTGATCGTATATGCATTAATTTAGTTTTTTTGAATTAATTATAAGGCCCGCATCATGTGACCATTTCTGTAAGGAAAGGAAATCGTACTGCATCAGTTTTATTGCAAAGAATAATTCTTCATGCGAAATGACCAGCGCCGTATCATTATTTGTGATATTTCACAATTAATTCATTAAAAAATTATATATTTGCGGCACGTTCCAAAGTGGAAGATACTCTCAGCTCTCAGTATCGCCCTGGTTGTAAGACTAGATCTGAATAGCCAGGTATCTCACCACCTTCCTCTAACCCATCTCCTTCCCCTCCACACTACCTTCAGCCTCTCAACATACCCCAATTAGTGAGGTATATATAGCACATATCCGTACCAGATATTTAATATAACTTTTGATTAAAAAATATATATTTTTAGTTTGGTTAAGTATTTTAGCCTTAACATGTCATCTGTGGCTCGGACACCGGCGTCCGGGACAGTTTTTTAATGCGATTTTAACCCTTATGTATAAAGAAACTGTGCAAGGACAAGGTTAATCGCTTGCGCCAATATCATTCCAGACGTTACTTTTAATTTCAGTAACGTAGATTATCGGAATGCTTTGATTTTATTTTTCTATTCAGAACGGCCATCGTGTGGAAATGTGATCCCACATTCAGTAGGTTGAATCCAAAATTATGTATAAAACGGGCCGTAACAGGCCGCGCAGCCGTTCCTCTTAAGTATGTCGAACTGTATCCAATTTTACGGGATGTTTCGACCAATTAGGTAATGTGATTGTAATCTGATATGAACAGTCATAAAACTTCACTTTCACCGCTTCTCACCTTTTATGACTTCATCAGAGTATTGGCTTTTACTGAATACATAATATGTACCAGTTAAGAGGCTAGACTTTGCACCACACGTAAAACGTTTAGGAATTTCATTGTCTGTCATTCTGTCCCGCTCTAAATAAGCTCACACACACTTACGATACATGCGAATGCGAAACTTGCGAAGGGACAACAGCCGTAAACCTAACTACAAATATCGCCCGAAAAGGGGTTTCGGGAGAAAACATTTTTCTACACCCTAAAATTCACGTAATTGCAATTATAAAAAAAAATACATTCTCGAAAGAAAAAGCTATGTCAGTATGTGTTTATAATTTTGTAATTCTTTGTAAGAATTGAGTTAGCAGCAATTTTTTTATAACGACACAGCGTTCACCTTCTTAAAGGCAATATAAAAAAAATATAACATTTCGTGCAATTTTCGATGTAGATAAGTGTTTTTTTTCCCGTGTGTCCTTTTTGTATGGGCCGAAAAGCGAAGTCTATCATCTTAAGCGTCGTCTCCTGCGACAAAATGTTTAACAAAACATCCGACAAAAGCTAAAACATTAGGGCAGTGCCACAACGTATTATTTTGTTTCTATATAAACAAAAACATTGTGGACCGGACCTAACCATCCTCAAAATCTGTACACATTTTCGTCGGAGGAGACGTTGCTTTACAAAACCTACCATTCAATACAAAATACATTACCGACAACCATACATATTAGAATCAATATCAAAAACATATTCGCACATTTAATAGAAAAAGGTCGTAAGTCAAAATTTCCTATTTGAGATTTATCTCTGAACTGCAAAGTGATTGTGATTATGACTATGATGACTATGACTGTACTTTTTTGTATTTTTATATAAATAGGCACAAGAGTCCCAACAACCAAAAACCATACATATTATTAGAATCAATATAAAAACATATTCGCACATTCAATAGAAAAAGGTCGTAAGTCAAAAATTTCTATTTGAGATTTATCTCTGAACAGCAAAGTGATTGTGATTATGACTATGATGACTATGACTATACTTTTTTTATTTTTATATGAATGCGCACAAGAGTCCCAACTGCTCCTGTTTGGAGCCAGTGAGACTATGACAGATGTTGTGAGGCTGAAGGTAGTAGGGAGGGGAAGGAAATGGGAAAGAGAAAGGTGGGGAAGTACCTGGCTATTCAGATATGGTCGACAAACACGGCTTAAGACGTTTCAAGCAAAGTTTCAATTCCGATTGGTGGTCTTACAATCAGGGCGATACTGAGAGCTGAGAGTATCTTCCAGTATCTTCCACTTTGAAACGTGCCGCAATAGGTATACAGTAATGTAATAATTGTTAATACTTTGTAAATTTTTAATAAAATAAACAAATAAATAAATTGTTAAAAAGACCTTCTAGATTGCCGATAGCTGCAATAGAAGAAAACCTAAAACAAGTTCCGCCCCAGTGAACAATAGTCATGGAGTCATCGTTTATTTTTAGTTTTTCGTGTGTTTTTCCCATATAACCTCTCTTTCTGTTGCTCGCGTGCTATGCGACAAAGAGGGAGAGGTTACAAAGAATCTGTCAGCGGCAAACCTATAAGATGTTTTGTTTGGAAAACACAGAGCTGAAGCACGTGACCGGAAGTCATTCCGTTATGGTCCAACGAATTTCCGCCTAGGTACAATATTATTATTGTTACCACTGAAGAAGTAATCCCTAGAAATTGTGCTTTTTTTGATTTTTTGTACCAGGCTAGCCATTCTCCAAGCCTCGTCGTTCGCAATCGTCGTCGAATGTACGTACGTTGGTCGACTTAGTTATTCTTGAGCTTGTTCGAAGGAACATAATTAGTTAGACGCCAAACGTAAAGTCCTTCCACACAACAACGAATCGGCCAAACCAGTAGAAACAGAGCAGCGAGTGGTGGGTTTAATTATTGTTTTTGTGTTTAATTCGTAGAACTCGTAAAAACGGTTAAAACGGAACTAAAGTTCTTACGAACAAATTAACAGGGTTTCAATGTTTATTGGAGGGGACATGTAAGAATAATTTGTTGGTGTACGTAATTTCGTACGTATACCATCAAATTATTCTTACTTTTTCCCGCCAGCAAATTGCGTATCGTTTAAACATTGAAACACTGTTAATTTGTTCGTAAGAACTTCAGTCCCGTTTTAACGAATAAAATGATCGTATTTTAGAATAAGATTTTTCTCCGTGCATTTAATTTAATAATGTTTATTATTATATATAGGGTATATTTAGTATTTTCCCCAGTACAGCTAGTTTTATTCAGAGAAATGATTATTTTATAATCGTGCCTGTCGGCTACTACGGTGCATGACAAGTAAAACTGCCACCATATGGAATCGGAATCGGAACGTAACAAACAAATTTTCAAACAGACGGAAACCTTACTTCTTAGCGCCTCCGCCCACTGAGGCAACTGAAAACTCTCAACTGCCAACTGTCTTTGTATGACAATGTGATGGCCCGCACACTACACAATCACTCAAAAACCCGTTGTCAATGGTAACGTAAGCAGTGACTCGCGACTTGCACTGCTGATGCCTGGCCGGCCGTTGCTAGTTGCCAGCTGTCAGCTAATTGTTCTTCGTCTATGGTTAAACAAGCTTTTTGACCAATCAAGACATAGAAACCAGCTGGTTTCAGTTTGTTTTCAGTTGCCTCGTCAGCGGAGCGCCTTTCATACGTAGTCACGCCTACAACACATTTCTATGGAATAGTCTTTTCTGGGTGTGCAACGAAAGTAGGTACAGAAGTTGAATGACTTACAAATTTGACGCAAAAAGCGAATGGTTTAGAGAAAAGTTTAGAGTTGAAGACGCTTGATTTGAGATGTAGATGGAGCTATTAAATGTCTATCAAGCGTGGAGAGTGGTGATTTTACCGGTTGCAAAATGAAGCAATCAAGCAAAATGACATGCAACACCAAGTTACTGGCAATATCTAGCCCGGTAGTAAGCAGTTCCTTACATAGCGGTCGGTGAAAAATGACATTTCGTGTTTTTAAATTTTAAAAATAACCATTAAAATGCACTTTTTTCGAAATTCCGGTAACTGAATTGATTAGTACTAGTTAATATCTAACTACTACAACCTTTTAAATTTTTTTTTTTTCGTCCATATTAAGCGTGTCCCGGTTTTGTAAATATTTTCCCTTATATTTCATACAATCAAGGACCGGGTGACGTCACGAACTCTCCCGCACGGTATTATACCCTTAGCGGGCGTTTTCGCGGGCTTTAATAAAATTCAAACTTGTAGAATTAATTTAATTATGAAAACGAACTTAAAAAAATAAGGTATTTAAGTTTGCATGTCATCCACATGAACATATTTTTTGTAAGTCAAAATATTTTTCACTCAACTTCCCTATTAGGATTTGCGAATATGCGAAAGTATAAAAATGTTATAAATTATGGACCGAACAAACTTTTTATTCTACGCCTAAATGCCTAAAATGGTAATGTTTGCAGGTGAGTGACTTCATGGGGGCAACGAACCCTGAATGTAAAAGGAATAAAACTTTAAAGTCTCGAGTATTAGAAGTGGGTAGGCATAGATGGTACAGGTGTATGAGTTTTTTTTAATAAATAAAGTACATACAGTTTCATTGCTTACGGTAAAATCATGTACATATGGTAAACATTTATAATATGTTCATGACAGCATTTTTTTTAAATGCATATGCATAAATAATTTGATAAAAACATAAGAAAGCATAGTATCCTAAACTTTATTTAAACTGTGGAAATGAATGTAAGTAGCCCAGGGGTGCTAGCATGGTCGATCGATAAGGATCGGTAGGAAAATTGTCGGTAACTTCTCAACGTTCCCTAGGACAACTGCAGATCGCTAACGTACAAACAACAGTTAATATCGAATATATTAAGGACACTAACGGCCGCTGTTCCCAATCCTACTAATCAATTACTAAGCCAAAATTTTGCCTTAGTATTTGATTAGTGCACAACTACGCTTTTTCCAACACACAAGTATCGCTTAAGCATTTATCTTAACCTAAGGAAGCCGGACTAGTGGATTAAACTCGTTCCGGCCGCCTCAGTTTTGGACTAGTTCTTAAAAGTGTCAACAGAGTAGAAAAAATACCGCGAACACAATGTATGGTCGATGAAATATCACTTTGACAGAAGACACAGTTTCGCGCTCATTTCACTTCTGTTGTATTGCGTTTATCAATTATCATTTTAATTAATATGGATTGAGAAGTTCGGATGCGTGCGGAGCAGAGACGAAAAACGGTTAATTTATGCAAAAAACTATGTCGTTTTCGAATATTTGCCAAGCCAAGTGTCAAGTCCAGTACCTACGGTCAAGCTGACACTTTATTTTATATACGTTTGTTTTAAAAAATATAAAATGTCAGTTTATGGATAAAAATATTTTAAATAAATTACGTGTATTAATAATAAATCCAACAATTAACTCTATAATATTAATTTAACTTCGAAAGTTCTTACTTTGATGTCATTTTATTGTCTATGAAAGTGGGCGAGGCCAGATAACATAAGATGTTTGGGGACAACATAAATCGAGCGCTACCCTACAAAATGCTTGGCTGAGAGCGGCCTCAGATGAATCGATGTAAAGTTAGAAACAGCGGCCGTTAGTCATTGTGAACTGTTATCTATTCGTTTGCGATCTGCAGTTGTCCTAGGGAACGATGAGAAGTTACCGACAATTATCCTACCGATCCTTATCGATGGACTATGCTAGCACCCCTGATATTGTTAGGCGTAGCGATGCATACGGACGTCGACCCAGTATGTATTTACCATAAGCACTCTTTTGAGGATGGATTTCATAAAAAAAATAGTAGTAGGTACCTAGTACCTAACAATTTAGTTTCTACCCACAGCAATACAAGCAAAAAAAAACTTTTTTTTAAATAGGCAATTCACCAAAAAAAGAGTGCTATGTGCAAAAAACAACTCACATAGTCTGGGAGTATTAGTGACAAATGAAAACAGTGTAAATGTGGTGTAATTTAAGAAACAGATAAAGGTAAGGAGAAATGAGTACATTATGAGCTTATAAAATAAAACGATAACTAAATATTAGTCTAAGATAAATAGGTACATACAATTTAGTAAAAATCGGGTAAATCCAGTAAAGATAAAGCAAAGAGCGTGTACAAAGATAAAACCAATGCAAAAGAATTATGTATAAAAATGTCCTAAAAATTGCTTGTAACTATAAGGGGGTTTCTCACCATCCTCCCAATAGCTTATCTACCCTAATAACGAATATTTTCGATTTACGGTTTATTTATTTATTAAGTTGGAGTTTATAATTCGGTACTCAAAGCTATGAATAGTGGCTATATATTGGATAAGTTGGCCGAGTTTTCTAACCACTGCGAGTATTTTATTTTTATTTTTTTTAAATATTCGTTATTAGGGTAGATAAGCTATTGGGAGGATGGTGAGAAACCCCCTAACAATAATAGGTTGTGGTATTTACTATCTTCATTATAAAGCAGTACCTACTTAATCCTATTTTCTCAAAGTAAAACACCTAGAACCATTGGTATACAACTCAATGCCTAGGCGTTAAATGTGCAGGTAAAAAAAAATAACATTTTCAATTTAAATTCTATCACGAGCTTTGAAATAATATCAATGTTTTTAACCGTTAGCCATATATTTTAATTGTTTCTGATTTATGGCAAAGTCGGGTAGTAAAAAAATTCTGAGTAAAACAACATCAAAAATAAAAAGAGAAAAAAAACTTTTAACTATTTACAAAGTATTTTAAACTTATTAAATATGTAGTAGGTATTGCACTGAAATCTTGCTAAAACAAACGCAGTTCAATAAAGAAAATAAACAACTATAAAACGAAGATAACATGACCGTTCTCGCAAAGCAAATATAATATTATTATCTCTGATATATGATTAATTTATACAGATTATAAACCTATATTAATGTAATTTAAATATATTAAAACTTTCCTTACCATAGCAAAAGTTTAGACAACGGGTTGGCATTCACATAGGGACTAATGTTTGTTGTACGTTTCGATGTATCCATCTTTCCTCTTTACAAAAAAATTCAAATTACAACAAAATTATAACATTTAATTTGCGATTGCTTGTAGAAAAATATATGATTTAAATATATAACAGCACGCTTAGACACTTATATTACCATACAATATTACTAATATTACCATACAATTCACTGGTATTTACAATAGTTATATCACAATTTATTATAATATTTTAAGCCGTATCACACACAACGGGATTTCACGCAACGACCGCCGTATGTGGCACAAAATTAAGAGGTTAAGTCGCAAAACCACAAGAAATTCTATTAGCTCCTAATTATTACATTTCGCCAGACGCCATTTGAGGTAAAAACTGATAAATCAATCGTGAAAGATAGGCAATTGATCTTTCTCGGTTACCGAAACGAAATAAGTAACAGACCGCCGCCGAACGATCACAACTCCCCGAAGATTATTGACAACTCGCCCGCTCGAGGGCCGGTCGCTAACTGAAGTTTCTTCAGTGTAGTATTTTTGGTTTACGCTCTGGGTCGGAAACCGGGAGTCAGGAGTTCCGGAGTAATATTCACGCTTCTTTCAAACTATATTTATCATACCATTTTAAGCAAAATACGTTTGGTAAAAGCGAAACTACATCACATGATAGAGAACCCAAAAAACATCTGCTATTTGATTTGAGCATTTTAACTTTTTTCCTTTATTTTGATAATTGAGAAAGGGACCATCAGATGCTTTGGGCATGTGGAGCGAATTAACGAAGAAAGTAGTATAATGCCGGGGCCGCACCTGCGTGTATAGTCACGAAGCTTTGTGCTATGACACAATACGCACAAATGTGACCGGCCATTATCGGCTATCGGCTATCGTCATCGCGCGAGAGGCGATAAGTCAAAAGTCGAAGAAGAACCAGACTTTATCGCGATAACTTTTTAGTGTCAAAACGTACGAAGTATCGGCACGCATTACTTGTGCCGATACACGCAGGTGCGGCCCCAGCATAAGAAGAATATACGACGCAAGTGTGAATGGTATACCATTCTTATAGAAGTAGAGGACGCCTAAGGAAGACATGGTACGATCAAGTGAATCAGACACTTGAGTCGGGCCATGTCAAGAGTCAGCAAAATGAAGAGTATGTATGAGACGATGTATGAATGTGAATGAGGCAAAGGGCGTATGCCATGACCGACTTGGTTGGAGGTCCGTCCTATCTGCCTCCCCTGCGGGGTAACGGCGTGATGGTTAGTTAGTTAGTCCTTTATTTTCGGGAACTTCAGGATTAATAATTTATTGTAACCAGGTCTACGCTCTGACGCACTATATAATGCAGTAAACAGCTGGTAGTAGATAATAGAAACACAAAAACAATAAATAGATATTTTGATTTTGACCAAAAAATCAAACTTCAGATTCGATTAACTCGAAAACGAAAGCTCGAAAGTTGTGCTGTTCGATACTGAGAATGAATAAAAGGTCCATGGCAGAAAGTCGAAACTCTTTCACTGAATAATAAAAATAGATGTATTGTAGTAAAAAAACGTTGTTTTTACGGGTTGATTTTTTTTACTCGAAATTAGGAAAACCAACATTTTTAATTCGTATTAACTCTTTTATGGAATCCATAAGAGTTTTACATCGATGATTTTAAGTAAAAATGGATTATTTATTTCGTTCCAAATCTAATCTATTACGTAAAGAGATGTTTATCTCTAATTTATCACTAAACTAGAATCTGTTGATATGCACATGGCAAAATGAATATAATATTTTTTGATAAGATAATGTGGATATCAGTGATAATTTTACTATCAACCTATATTCCTACCGATACATT
Source organism: Limnephilus auricula (assembly GCA_951813805.1). Classification (NCBI taxonomy): domain Eukaryota; kingdom Metazoa; phylum Arthropoda; class Insecta; order Trichoptera; family Limnephilidae; genus Limnephilus; species Limnephilus auricula. The sequence continues at coordinate 9,304,389 of OX638410.1, forward strand.
AAATCACGCGTGCATTTCCTAATTCTTAAAAAACATGTATGAAAATACACACAAATCAAATGATATTATCCAATTTCTTAAGAATGGCTTCCAAAATTTACTTCCAAATACAGACTTACCTGATACGCTTTCTCATAAAGGTCGTAATATTATGTGATAGAAAAAGAGGGCATAAGTTATAACCTATTTTTTTAATATAACAGAGCTCTCAGAGCCGGGGCTATATTGCTCTATACAAATCTTATATTATTTGTAAAACATATAAACAATCATCTACAGCTCAAGAAAAAAATGCAGCATGAAAGCGAATTCTCGATTTAATGTATTTTAATCGTCTTGTTTATTACTGTCTGTGTCTGTTTTCTCCAATAAAAAATAAATACAAATCGTGAAATTATAATTTTTTGAGTCCATGGTTACCAATAACCCTTAGAAACCTATTCTTGGTACCTTCTCATTTTCTAATTTATATTAAGTTTAAAGGTACCTAACCTCAAAGAGAAAATTTTATACTTTCTCCTCGCCATGGCTCTGAAATATGAGAAAGTGAAAAAGCCAGGAGTGGTGAAAGATTTTAATAACTTATTATGTCCTTGTAAATTAATGTCTATTGTTAAAACCAAGTGTGCAATCCAATCTATGTAATGGTTAGAATATTGATAATTCACATTAATATAATCGTACAAGCAAACGTCTGTGTGGTAAAACCTTGTTACCAAATATTACAAATAAAAAAAAACAGAAAAATGCAAGCCTTACGTAAGGATGTAGAGTAGATGAACGGAAAGGATCACAGGAGAATAATAAATGACGCGAAAGTGAATGTTAGAAGAAGTTGGATAAGGGGAGTAAGGGGACGATCTTGAGGAAGACAATGCACGATTAAGTGACTAAGTGAACCAAATAGGTACTCAAAGCGTCAGAATAACAGAAAAGTTGGTAAGTATATCTGTATATGAGACAATGCGTGAATGATAATGAAGCAAATAATGGCTTCTGGCAGGATAGATTTATGTGGTGGTCTTTTATTTCTGCCCACATTTTCTTCGGAAAAATCGCAAGATGGTTTGTTAGTAGTTGTCACGCAATTAGAGTTGATTTAAACAACGCAAACTTTGCTAGATTGTGTGTATTAGTGCTTATCAGCATGTGTATACAATATTTGTGTCCCTGCGAAACGTCACTGAGAAACAGTATTCTGCCTTGCTTACTCTTACTTATTGTGTTTGCTGGAAAGGGACAACAATTTGAGTATCATCGAATTTGAGTATGCGAAAAGTTTTACAGTGTATTCATAAAGATATAAAAGATTTGCTTTTTAATTTCCCTGGAATTTGGTTTTCTGAAGGCGATTAACAAGTTTGAAACATGCTGTACGCAAGCAACCCTGCATCTGCTTGAGTACTGTGTTCGGGTCAATTCTGTTTGGTTCGGACAATACAACAAAGTGGCACTTCATAACTCATTTGAAAAGTCATTATTTAAAAGTTATTAAAAAAAGCCCACAATCTAACCTAACGTAACCCATTTAACCTATTTTTTTTAATCACATTTAACGACTATTCAATGTTGCTTGTATTGTGATGGAGGACTTAGCCAGCCGAGGAATCGAACACGGAACGCATGGGTGGGGCCCAAACGCGATGCCCGCTCAACCACTAACCGGTCAAATGAACTTAATTGGTTCATCGTTTATTTCATAATGTAATTTTACATATTGCCAATTATCATAACTGTTTGGTTCCTCAAACAAATACAATAAATTGTAAATTTAAAAAAAAACGTAACACGATCAAGTGAATCAAAAAAATTTAAATACATTCTTGATTCGGACCATGCCAAGAAGAGCATCGTTGAGACGATGAATGAATGTGAATGAAACAATGAGTGTACACCTAAACAGAGTTGTGTGGCGTTATATCCTCTCTGCCTACCCCTGCGGATAGGCGTGATGGTTAGTTAGTTAATGAAATAATAATGTACGACCGCGAATCCCTGATTTAACACACACGCCGACCTTTTTCAGCTGTCATCGGTTGCTAACAACATAAAATGCGTTGCTAAGGAAATAAAACCAAATAATCAAATTCATACGAAAATCGTATCACCATTTCAAACAAAATAACCTTCAATTTTGTACAGTGTTGTTTTTTCAAAGTTCGTAATCGTGAATCTGAGTTTATAAAAACGCCGAGAAAAGCCGAATCTAGCTACACTGCCAATTTCAATTGATATTTATGAAGACATTATAAAGATGCATAGTTTAGCATTTTAACTGTCGTTTTCTGAATGTTATTATGAATTGGTTCGAGAATGGCAAGTTTAGCATCTTACCAATGGAATCATGACTTTTCTAAATTGGCTAGAGATTCGGGTTTTGCATTCAAAACACATAATTCTAATGTCGTTATTAACTGGAATGATATAAGTAAGTATCTAATTAAAATAATTAACTATGAACACTAAAATTTTATTAAATCCTTGGCAGGTAATTTGAAATGCTCAAATCAGCCGCTTGCACTGGTCTAGTCATTGAGGTAAACAAGGGTCTAGTTGTATATCATGTCAGCCATCATTCCTATGCAATGGCGAAAGTTTTTTTTACAAAAGTTTAATAATAATACTAATTAAATTGTCTCAATGGTGGTTTTACGGGGTGGTTTGACATCATCAAAGGTGTTAAGCAAGGCTGCGCAATGTCACCATGGTTATTCAATCTATACAAGGACAATTGTATGCAAGAATTGAAAAAAGCGGGATTGGACGCGAAATTGAATAATCTGACAGCATGTTGCCTGTTGTATGCTGATGATTTGGTGCTGATTGATAACAGTATAGAAGATCTGCAGTCTTTCATATCTAGGATGAATGAAGTATGTATGAAGAATGAATGAATGATTAACCCCTAAAAAAATTGGCGTATTTTGTCAGAGGCTAAAAATATTCTCGCTTTGCAATAAAATCCAAATAAATGGAACATTTGTTAACGTATTCGAAAACTAAAAACTGTTTTCGAAAGATGATGAAATAGGCTTTCAAATTTTTATATTAAAAATTACTATGTATTTTTTTTAATATAATTTTTTTTTGCGAAAACTTTAAAAAGTTTTAAAAATGGCTCACTTTACTTTTTTTTCTAACTAAAATTACTGATAATGAAAAAAAATAAAACACATACTTATTTCATTAGATAAATGAATTATAAACCTTACTGTCACCTCACTTTTTTTCGTTTCATGTAAAAAAAAAATCTTAAAAAATTCACAAAGTTCCATAATTTTTTTTCAAATTGCTATCGGAAACTTTGGTTTCAGAAAGGGTTAAATTTTAATTTTTTTGTGGTTTTCTTTTAGATTTGAATATATAGTTTGTTGTATTCTCTTTCCAATACCGTTTAGATCACATTTCTGACTATGATAGTAAGGGAAAAACAACGATTTCTGTGAGACCTATGTGAGCTGGGACAAATATGGTCTCCTGTGATTAAACGGGTTAATGTAAGTAAGTCTAAAGTCATGGTGTTTGAAAGAGAGAGTACGAAAACAGTGTGCAATATAGTTGTGAACAGTGGCGGTTCGTGGTCTTTTTAACGGGGGGTTCAGAAATTCAACAGAAGACAAATCTAATCGAAATTTATTTACTAACTAAAGTTAGTGGGAGGGGTACCTACATACTATTGTTTTTAAATAACTTGAAACTCCTCGACAAAATCATTAGATAACCTTAAAAGTTTTAGAGGAATTAAATTGTTTAATGATTTTTACAGCACTCAATGTACGTTGCAATTTTTTGTTTTCAATAAGAAAAATAACGTAGAATGTAGGATATATAATTGATATTTTAAAACATAAAAAACCAAAAATGAAGGTGTCACGAAATAAAATTAGAATTTTTCACTTATACAAAAAATCCATTACTCACTTGTACAAAAAAAAAAAATTCCAACTTTTTTCATTAGTATTAGCGTTATTTTTTGTATATATCACACTGTATTCCGCCATTGTGAAAAAAAATTGCGACAGAATATTTGCGACAATCGATAAACGCAACCGCTTTCAATTTGAAAGCCGAAACAATACTGGAGAAAGCTCAACACAAAATTGCATAACTAGCGACGTTTACCGAAACTTTAGTAAAAGTACTAGTAACTAAGTGATATAAAAACTTATCTGAAAAAAAAAATAATACAAAAACAGAAGTCAAAATCGGTCTACTTCAATAGTAGATTTACAAATGCCATTAGCAAAAGGTTGGAGAAATGCAGAAACAAGAAAATAAAAAATGTATCAAAATGACTGCAAAGTTAAATACCATAATATATAACATTTAACTTGCATCCATATTATGGTGCAAAGTGCAAAGATCCACCGTCAGCCGGTTATCCTGCGATAATCTCGGGCATCGCATCGGCGGGACTCGACAATGTTCAGAGGTCACATGACATCTGCGAGCGCCGCACCGAGCTGGGTTAATATTGCCTAGTTTTATTCGTTTCACCGTCACAGGGATTTTTATCGGCTATGATTTTTTAGTATGGATGATTATGTGTGGATTGTTACGCGCACAAATTGGGAATAGGTATCGTATTTTTCGGTGGCACGAGTTTTAAAGGCGGAATTTTAATGTCGAGCTATCTAAAATGTGCTTATATTATTATACAATTGTTTATTTTTATTTATTGTTTTATTTTCTCATCTTTTTATTGGGGGTTCGCCGCATAAACGCACTTTAGAGAAAACCGCCACTGGTTGTGAATGATGAATACTTGGAGCAGGTGGATGATTCATCTATCTATTTTTTTCTAGTAATGAATTAAAAAATTTTACTCCGAGATATTTATGATTTAATAACTCAGGTGCGGGGCATACGTCATTCCTATGTCTACCTGTGTTAAATTGTCGTGAAAACAAGCTTATGTGCCCAAGCGGTTAACTGTCCTATTGTTTTTTTTACATTTTGGAGTAGGAAGTATTGAAGGGTACGTTTTTAGATTTTCACGGCCAAAAGCATTATCGTTGTTTGTTTTTGGGGTGTTATGCCGTGTTTTGCTACCTCCTTCTTTAGCCGACGTTTCGGACAGCGTTGCAGTGTCCATCATCAGGGCAGATCCGGCAGATCCGTCGAATTGTTGTGTTAAGTGTGTGCTTATTTACTTGGAAGCGATACCGTGTCGTCAGCTTCAATCCACTCCGAGCTGGTAGGTATTTCAGAAGAAAGTGAACTACTTTGAAAGGGAAATTTTGAGAAAGCGCAGTATGTACGTTAGCCTGGGGCCCGTCCACGGAGAAATGTAACGAAATGTCCAACGAAAGTAGCGTCATCTTGTGGCGAATTCTAGAATTAGAAAAACCTAGCTGATGCGAATGTAGCCAATATCAAGGTATAAACAAAATGGTTTTGTACTTTTATATTGTATTATTATATGGTATTAAAGTATACTTAATCGGCTAAAGAAGGAGGTAGCAAAACACGGCATAACACCCCAAAAACAAACAACGAAAAAGGAAGTATTGAAGTTTGTCTAAGATTTCTGTTATTTTGAAATGGTGCAGCTTTATTTTGAATATTATCTTCATAAATTTGTAATGTTGCATGAAATGAAATTACAAATTAAATTAAATTTTTTACATACAAAAGAAATCATACCAGATTTTTAAATATTAATAACTCAGGTCCGGGGCATACGTCATTTCTATGTCTACCCACGTTAAATTGTCGTGAAAACAAGCTTATGTGTCCAAGCGGTTAACAATAGAAACATAACATTATTCACGAAACATCAGAGAAATACTCTTTTATGGAGTTTTTATATTAGTAGTATAGTAGTTCGCAATTGAAAATGTTCACTTTGTATAATATGTTATTATAATTATTGCATTATATATTATCTGTTCAGGCAAGAATTTTGTTTACAGTTCGTTTTGCATTGATCTACTTTGAACAGGACAGAAGAGCGTGTCGATCGTCTTAGTCTTCCCCTTTCCCATTATTTTAATTGATAAACTAATGTTTAAGACAAGATTTTTAAACATAGCACAAAGGGTAACAATTATTATAAATAATAATTATTAGCCTGAAACACTCATTCACATTGAAAAAAACTTCCGAGAAAAGATACATGCCACGAAAAATATAATAAGCAGTAATTGTTGAATAAAACACTAGTATATATTGAATTATTTGGCGGGGAAGAGCTAAGCCGACGTAACTTAGTAGTAGAGCATTTGACCGGAAATCAGAAGGACACAGGTTCGAGTCCCGTCGGCGGCATGTATCTTTTCTCGGAAGATCTTTTTCCTTTTTCCCAACTACTTTTGCATTTATATTTCTGTGTCTCATTCTGTTTAATGTTTCATTTAGATTTATGAATGTTTATTTTCCAGGAGTCATTGACATTGAGCGGGTTGTACAAGAAAGGGATTTCAGAACAATAGATGATCATTTGTACCAGGTAAATAATTATATTTCAAGAGATACCTTTATTTATTTACCACCTTATCTTCTGAAGGTTATTTTTAGTACAGGATGTTGCGGAATCGGTTTCAATAATTACATCTTGCAAAATCAGATGTGGGTACAGTCAAATTAGAACAAACTGATAAAAATCACACAGAGTAGCTAACCCTGGGACTGTGTAAGTCCAAATTATAAATGAAAGTAAGTAAAAAAAATACTTTGTTTTTAACCACTTTATTTTCATTTATATTGATCAACCAGTTTCGGTTGAACTTAATCTTTATCAGGACAATAATATATAAAAAGTTATTATTTCTCTGTACTATAATTTAGTTTATATATTATTGTCCTCAAGAAGGTTGAGTTCAACCGAAACCGGTCGACCAATATAAATAAAAATAAAGTGGTTTAATAACTCAGGTACGGGGCATACGTCATTCCTATGTCTACCTACGTTAAATTATCGTGAAAACAAGCTTATGTGTCCAAGCGCTTAAAACAAAGTATTTTGTTCCATTTTGTATAATGTTGAGCCACAAAGTGTTTGCTTTCTTCGATAATGAAAGTAAGTAATGTAAAATGCAGGTCGTTTTAAGGAGACCGTCCAGCTGCTTTCTCTTGACCCATCGCCTTGCAATGCAGTTGGAGAGATGGATTCATATGTCAGTCACTGCTGAACACATCAATCACAGATTCCTACCCATACCTTTTTCCTTCCCAGAACTTCCTCGCCTTAAGAAGACCTTCCACACATCATCCCGTAAGATGACATAGGTCCTGCAGGAAAATATTTTTCTCAGGGTCTTTCGTGCGGAGCTAATGTAAAAAAATAAATACAATAAAATAATATTGTATTAAATTAAAACAAATAACTTTGTAATTAAACCACTATTATATAATTACAATTACCTACATAAATAATTATATAATAGTGGTTTAATACAAAGTTATTTGTTTTAATTTAATTCAAAATGATGCCACAAAGTGATTTTGCGAAGTTTGAAGAAATAAATAATATTGTGTTTAAAGTTCGGACATGCCCAGCGAATGAATGAAAACAGTGACAGGAGAATACACAGAGTGGAAGTATATAGATAGAAGTCAGTGTTGGAGAAGGTTCCAGGAGAAATTGCAACATCAGATGACTCAAATAGATTCTTGACTTGGTCATGTCAAGAGTCAGAGCATGTATGAATGCAAATAAAATTAGGCACATACGAGGTTTGTTAAAAAAATAAGGTGACTTTTTGTTTTTCTCAAAAAATATTTATTTAATCATCAATATCTATTTTGTCCCCTTCAGAATAATCCTCCTCAGATATAATACTCTCGTGCCAGCACTATTTCCAATCCTCGAAGCACTTCTGATAAGCGCTTTTTGGTATGGCGTTGAGCTTTTCCGGCGATGCGGTTTTAATCTCCTTAATTGTGGCAAAACTTCATCCTTTCATCGGTCCTCTCAGTTTTGGGAACAAGAAAAAGTCGCAGGGTGCCAAGTCCGGTGAATACGGTGGCTGAGGCATGATTACGGTGTTGTTTTTGTCCAAAAAATTACGAAAAAGCAACAATGTGTGAGCAGATGCAAAAGCCATGAATTGTTTTGCCACAAATTCGGGTGTTTTAATCATATTGCTTCAAAAAAATTTGATGGCATGAGCCAACCAATATGCCGACATCCTCAGCAACTTCTTTAAGAGTGATTCACGGATGTCCATAACAATTTTCTTCACTGCTTCGACGTTTTCATCGGCTGTTGACGTGCTGGGACGTCCGGGGCGAGCATCGTCATCACCAAATGCCACAGTCAATATTTTAAAGGCGTTGGAACAATTAATTTTATTTTTCACACCAAATTGATTGTAGATTCTTTTTATCGATAGAAAAAAATCGCTAAGCACCCAATACATGTCTTACTTTTATATAAAAATGGCTGATAATGTCGACATATTATGTTGAGAACATGTGTAACTTGAGAAAATTGAAAAGTCACCTTATTTTTTGAACAGGCCTCGTACATAGAGGGTGTATTGGACCATGTTTGATTGTTTATTACTATCAGTGAAACAACTGACTTGATTGTTATTTAATAATGCAATTGCCTGTTGATATACTGTTACAGCAAGAGTATCCGATAAACACTAAAACATACTCATTTGAAAATGCCTGTGAAGTTGATTTAAATCATGAGAGGATATTAATATGTTCGCTGATTTTCACCAGCTCATTGCATTCGTTTAAGTTTATTGTAAATGATGGTAATTTTCAAATGTTGTCTGGTTTTTCTTAACCTGGGAATGTTTGTCTTTCTTTGATAAAACAAAAATCTGGTGGCCAGGTACTGGAATGCCAGCTGGAGAAGGAGTTTGACGTTCGTATCCTGGATCGAGGGTTTGTAAAGCTGTTCCGTCTGGCGCAGCTCTCGGTGGAGTATCTACTGCACTGCCGGAGACAACTGGACGTCACCGTGCCCCTGCTCAGAGGACAGATTAAACAAATGGAGGAGGTTAGCTTATTATACTTACTTCTTTCTAGATTATTTAACTTAAGACTCAGGTATACATGTACATCATCGGGGCTGTGAGCTAGATCCCTTAGATAGTCTAGTATCTGGTTACTATCAAGAAACACCTCCATTTCTGCTAGTTTCCTGCTTTTTCCTTCCAATCCCCTTTTCTGTGGGTTGGGTTTGAGACTCTTCAGTGGCCGTCTTTCTTCCATTCTAGATTTATGTCCTGCAATTGACAGTTCTTCAAACAACAGTTCCAGACTAAATAAGAATGGTATAAATAACAAATTTAAGAGATTCATATCAAATGAATGGTTTCTTTTATTAGATCTTTTATACCCCGTTCTGACTGGGCGAGTATTTTAGTCGAGTATATTAGTAACTAAACGTGTCCGAACACCACAATTTTGGTAGAGTAGGCTAGTCAGCTCTTTAGTAGATTGAATCCATTTGGTTCTATTTTACACGCGTCCCTGCGCACTGACATGCGCAGTTCATTCGTAGACGCAGATATGCGCGATATGTCGTCCCATTGGAGCGAAAATGCTATTCTAAAATTCTTTATTTTGCGGCTATAAAACTGTTTTTGTGTCCATGGTATATATACTTTCATCTCACTAATTTATTCTTCCTCTACCTTCTACTTCTTCTAACATTTTTTGGTGAGTCAAGTAGCGAGTTACTCACCACTCGATTTATTATTTATCAGGTGCGAACAAGGCTTAATTGATATGAATCTTTTTAATCACCAATGTAAATAGTTTCTAGTTACGATTTTAATCCTTTAGTCACTTTAGTGCATACTTTACATATATTATTTAAGTTTTTGACCATCAGGCGCTAGATAGCATCCCGTCAAAGGGAATAAAATTAATTCTTTCACATGGTCACAACAAAATACCAGGTGCACAATGTGAATACATTTGTACACTTTTATTTTATAAAATGCATCCAATACTAGGAAACACTTACTTGTAAATAAAGTGTGCATGAAACAAACTTCAACAACATGCCATCGATGTTACAAATATAAATCAATTTAAAGAATAATTGGATTCTCATTTGAAGAGAAGAAAGGAAAGAGAGAAGAAAATTATTAAATTAAATTTTTATTTATATCTTTATTTAATCACACCTTGAAGGCTTTTTACAGGCATACATTATAAAAGGTAAGTTGAACAAACAAATGTGTATATCACTATATACTATATACAAATAAGTGTGTAGTACATAACATAACAAACTAAGTATAAAAGATATAAGTAGGTACAAAACAAGTTTTCAGGTATTGAACTCCTTTCTATGACAATGACACTGAATTATATTTTCATTATCATAGAAAGGAGTTCAATAAAATAAATGTGTATAATAAATAACAAGACAACAAAAGAATTAAGTAGGTACTACGAAAGTAGTTTTTTTTTTTTTTTAAATATTTATTAAGTTAAAAGAAATATACATATTTCGCTTTGTTAACTTAAGTATACATTGATACAAATAATATTAATAATGATGATTTACTACCTAACACCAAGTAACACATTTTTTTATTTAAGAACATTTTGTTTTTGCTCATTAATCTTGAGAGCCAACAGTTTTTTTTTTAAATATATTCATTTTATTTTCTGTTGTCAGGTTATCTGAAGGAGATTATATCAGGTCCTTACATATGAAATTGGCGTTTTGGGGTACTGGCAACTTTGATCTCAAATATCTTCTCTTTGGTTAGGAATTCCAAATTCAAATTTATACATCTATTTACTCATGTATTTGTGTTTCGAAAATTATAATTCATTTTTTTTTCCTTAATTGTTTTTTTTCTTTGCATCACTTAGTTTACAAAATGGAAAACTTGAAATATCGCGTTATTTACGAGTACGAGTTCCACCATGGCACCAGTGCTGCAGAAACGGCTCGAAGGATTAATGATGTGTATGGCGACGGTGCCGCAAAAGAAAACACAGTGCGTTTTTGGTTCCAACGTTTTCGTTCTGGAAATTTCGACCTGCAGAACAAGCCCCGTGGACGGCCGGAGACCAAAGTTGATAATGAAGAATTGTAGGCTATTGTGGAAGCGGATCCATCGCAAACCAGGTCCGAATTAGCTGCAGGCTGCGGTGTTAGTGATAAAACTGTTTTAATCCACTTGAAGCAAATTGGGAAGGTGAAAAAGCTTGAAAGGTGGTTACCTCACGAATTGAGTGAAGCAAATCAACAAATGCGCGTTTACTGCTGCGTTGCATTACTCAACCGGCACAATAATGAAGGGATTTTAAATCAAATCATTACCTGTGATGAAAATTGGATCCTGTACGATAATCGGAAGCGCTCATCGCAATGGCTGAACCCTGCCGAACCAGCCAAACCATGCCCCAAGCGAAAATTAACTCCAAAAAAGTTACTGGTGAGCGTTTGGTGGACTAGTGCTGGTGTCGTTCACTACAGCTTTTTTAAATCTGGCCAGACGATTACGGCAGATGTCTACTGTCAGCAACTGCAAACCATGATGGAAAAGCTAGCTGCTAAACAACCGAGGCTGGTTAATCGCTCTAGGCCACTGTTGCTTCATGATAACGCTAGACCATACACTGCACAACAGACGGCTACCAAATTAGAGGAGCTTCAATTGGAATGTCTAAGACATCCACCGTACTCTCCGGACCTTGCCCCAACAGATTACCATTTTTTTCGAAATTTGGATAACTTCTTGCAAGGGAAAAAATTCAACTTCGATGGGGCAGTCCAAACCGCCTTCAAAGATGGTTGTTTTATTAAGGGATCGATGAAATACCTATGAGAAAGCAAAAGTGCATAGATAGCAATGGTACATACTTTGATTAAATAAATATATTATATTTAAAAAAATCGACTTTATGTTCCTCCCATACAAAACGCCAATTTCATATGTAAGGACCTAATATTTGAAATAATAGAGGCCCTAATATGGATCCTTGAGGAACTCCATAGTTTATATTATTGTGTTGACTGTTTTTGTTATCTAAGCTGACATATTGCATTCTGTTATTTAAATACGATTTAATGAGTTGGAGTCCAGGGCCGATTACACCTATTTACAGAGTATTTACTAGTTACAGAGCAATGATTAGTAAATTTGTTATTGTTATAATAAAAATAAACATGAACAGTTTGTTGGCATGTTTGTATTTAGCGTACCTTTATTATGCCCAATTATATATTGTGTCTAATTTTACAATATGTACTAACTTATTGTGAAATTAAATATGAGCATATCAGCAGAATGCTGTCTGTTCATCAACTAATAATAATATTATTTTTGTCATCAGGAAACAGAGAGTCTCAAAAAGCAGCTGCGATACAAGGAGGAAGAAATAAGACGTCTTCGCAACAAGACACGGAAGCAGCAGAAGACGATGGATTATGTCAAAAACAGCGAGATCACCAATCTCCTCAAACGGATGGCCATGAACGAGGGACAGGTCGGCATGTCCTCAATGGGAGACCAGGCCTTAAAATCATTCCACAAATGTCTGCATTGCGATAAAGTATTTCTAAATCAGTTTTACCAGCATTCACACATTGTGAGAAGGCATCCAAACCTTCCATCATTTGATGGTTTTCTTCAAGCCAACAGCACAAACAGTTCTCCATTGCACGAAGCCAAATACAGACAAGAAACGGAAAGACTGTTGCAAGAAATTAAAGAACTTAAAGATAGAGTTAATGTCACAGAGAAACAATTACAAGCCAAAAGCAATGACGTTAAAGATGGTGGTGTTATAATAACCTCAAATAATAGTGTTAAGAATAGAGATAAGGTTGATGCTGTGGAAGAGGATGTCGTAACTCTCGCAGTATTTGAGGAGTGGAAGAAAGCGGAACAGTCGAAGTTTTTGGAGCAGCTTGAAGCATTGAAGAAGCAATTGGCTGATAGTGTCAATGTTGTGAAGGTGCAGGAGATTGCCAAGGAAACTGCAAAGGACAATGAAGAGATTGTCGCAATGACTAAGGCGATGAAGCAACATGAGGCTGAGGTGGTCAGGCTGAAAGAGCAGTTAAAAGAAAAGGTTTTTATTTAATAATCTTACATACTAAAGCCCAGTTGTTTTGCAGAAATTCGCTTGTGACATTGTCAGCAAATGACCATTCAATGCCACTTTGTTTTTTTTTTCGATATTTGAAAGGTCCCCGCTAAACGCCGATTCTAGGTGCATTTCAGCTTTCTATCAAATTAATTGTAATAAGCAGACAAGCAACATGATTGTTGATTTGTTTAAAAGTTAAAAAAACAGCATTTAACGGGAACCTTTCAACTGTTAAAAATAACAAAATGGCAGTAAATGGCCATTTGATGACTACTTTAGATTTGAATTTCTGTGAAACAACCTAACTTAAATACCTAACCAACTAACTAACCATCACGCCGTTTCTCCGCAGATATAGCCAGAGGATAAACCGCCACACAACTTTTTTTGCATACACTCCTTACTTCACATTCATATGCTCTAATACATATTCTTCTGTTATTCTGACTTCTGACAAGACCCGACTCAAGTATTTGATTGACTTGATCATGCCACGTCTTCCTCGAGCGTCCCCGACTTATTCTACCATTAACTATGGCATCATATTTTCTCATTCCACTCCTTTCTTCATTCATTCGCTCTACATGTTCAAACCATCTAAGCTTTTCTTACTTAATATTAACCATTACGCTTACATCAACCTTGCATTATTTCCAGATCTCCACATTATTAACACGGTTGTACATGGTTTTACCCCACAAACGCCTCAAAGACCTCGTTTCTACTACATTCAGTCAACGTTAATCATTCTTCTGCCAGTTCCATGCCCCACTGCAATACATTATAATATTATTCACAAGCTATTGGAAACTAGATAAAAATCAGTATTGACGCTGTTTTAATTTTTTTAAATCATTATGCGTATGTGTGAGAGATCTTGATAATATATATGCAGTAATACTTTAAACCAGTACTTTGAGATAATATTATCATTGAATTAACTAACATTTTTGGATTAAGTAGAAAAAGAGTAAGTCATTAAGAAAATGAGTTACCTAGAATCATTATCAAACAGGGGTGGAATCAATTAATTTAAGGTAGGGACAGACACGAAGCTCACATCAAAAGATACTGTGTTATAAAGTATCTTTTCTATGGACACACTACGTTATAAAAGATTTCTTCCTACGGCAGTAGAAGGGGTCAGTTGAATTCGGAAGCGGCCGAGGGAATATCATTTATTTATAGTGGATAAGTCAACTTGACGGCTGACAGCGCCTTAGCACGGCGCTCCGTGTATTAAAAATGACCCTCTCTTCTGTTTACGGCGGAGGTGGGGCCGCGTAACTTTTCTGATATCGCGCCGCTATTGGTTACAGAGAATAACGCCGAACAGTGAAGAATCAAACGGCGCTTATAACAATTCATCTTTTTTACGCCTGGCGGGTCTGTATGGGATTGTATGGCGAACGCTATTGTGTTAGCTTCGTCGCCCCTTAAATCTTGAAGTCCGGATGCAAAATTTTCGCCATGAGCCATCTGATTCTATTTTTTAAACTTACTTGGTTTTGGCAAAATTAAGTTTTTGTAAATTGTACCGTCTTAACAGGTAATGTTTTTATGTATTTAATTTTTTTTTATATAACCAATGGAGCAACAGAGCAATTTAAAACTTTTTTCTCGGATTGCTAAAGGAAATTTTTCCACCCACATTAAAAAAATCATACCTCCGAATTTGAATATGGAGGCATACAAACTTATTATAGTTCTATATAGCCAATGAATTCACCTATCTTTTGTCTATTATCACACATTTGTTGAATTTATTAAAAAAATATTATAAAATCGTTAACTTTTACATTTTTAAGAATCTAGAGAATATTTGCCACATTGTGGCAACAAAGCAATCCGAGGCTTTGGAAATAGTGCCATAATGTGGGTGGATAATCTACCATACGTAGTTTCTCCAGAATAGCTAGTTATATTCAGAGAATTAAAAAAATATATATATATCCTTAACCCATCAGGCCTATTTTGTCAAAGGTCAAAATATATCCGCTTCGCAGTAAAATCCAAATAAAACGCTTAGAACGCATCCGAAAACTAAAAACTGTTTTTGAAATGTAATGAAATATGCTTTCAATTAAATATAAACTTTTTAATGCAAACATAAAAAAGATTTAAAAATGGCATACCTTACGTACGCTTACGCTTTTTTTCTAAATAAAATTACTGATAATGAAAAAAAAAACACACACACACATATTTTATTAGGCAAATGTATTATAAACGTTATCGTCAACTCAATTTTCTTTCGTTGTAAAAACAATGAATAAAAATGTCCCAAAATTTCTTTAATTTTTTTGGAATCGCAGTCGGAAATGTTTAGTTTTATTATTATTAATTATCAATGTTGATTGAAATATAAAGCATGATGTTTTCTCTTTCTAACACCGTTTAGATCTTATTTCTAACCATGATAGTAAGGGAGACACAACGATTTTTATGAGTTCCGAACAAATTAGGCTGATGAGTTGAGGATACGCTGGCATTCAAGAGTTTATTAAATATGTTTTTAACATACTTACTCTTAAACGCAAATTTATTAATGCTTACGTGCACTCACACAGAAAGCAGAAGATCCCAACGTTCAAATCCTGATCGCAGCATAATTTTATACTTATTTGTTTTTGTAATGCATAACATGATTTGATTATTTTTATTGTTAAGGAGACGATCGGCATAGCTTCCATAAGCACTCAGACCATAGGCCTATTGTGGAGTCTATTGACTATTATTCCGCAATTTAAACTCACAAAAAAATCTTAACCTTTTGAAAGCCAGCATAGGAACAATATATTTTTTCAATATGACGTAAAAAATTTGACATTTCTCACCTTTCTTACGAACTCAATTTTTATAACATTTCTTTTGTGATATATTACAAAAATTACATCAAAATAATGTAGATAAAACGATCTTCCTAATAATCACTCAAATCTATGCTTTCCACAATGGATTTATATAAAAAACAATGAAAAAATATAGACTCCGACTACGACACCGTTCATATTATCAAGCGGCTGCCATTTTGTCGGCCATCTTTGATGCCTGCCGCATCATTGAGAATTAATTTGAATTATTCAGAGAGGCTAGACGCTATGCAGTATTTCGTTAGGTCAAGAACGAGAATGGCCCAAGCGATTCTGACCTTGTTCTTCATACAATTTCTTTATACATAAGGGACAAAATCGCTTCCAAAATCGATGGTACACCGGAATACGTACGGCCAATGACAGGTTAGTGGTCATCATACAAAAGGCAAATACGTTACAATACAAATATTTAGACCACTTTAATTTTAATCAAACTCTACCGCTTTCGGAAGAATCCTTCCTTCGTCAGGAGAATATTAAAACAGGCAAATACATTCATCATCATCACATTGTTCTCCGCTGGCTGCATTCCCTCGTCGTTCGCCTCCAGTCCTGCTTCAATCCTCTTCCACGCATTACACACAAATACAATAAAGTTGCAACATTATTTAATAAAGTTCATTAATCTTTAGGTGTCTTCAGATTTAGCTGAGCTGAAGAGCAACATAGAAATTCAAGAGAAGATGTGGCAGCAAAAACTGCAGAAGTCGGAAAACGACCATCGACTTACCGTGGAGGAATTGAAGAGCAGCTTGCTCAAGAGTCTGACGGAGTCTCAGATGGCCCAGGAGCAGTATAGAAGCCGGATCGACACGTTGGAAAGCAGTGCCAGGGAACAGAAGCGGATACTGGAGGACCAGTCGAGGAAGCTGAGCGTGGTGGGGACCTCCCCGTCGAGACAGGCAACGATGATAAACCCAATCAGGAAGACCACTTCTTTGGAAATGCAACGGAGATTGCGGGCAGCCGAAAGTCATGAGACCTTACCACCTTATGATGAAGGTTTGTGGTTTTTTTTAATTATTATTTTTAATCCATAAACTGCTTAACAATCAGCTCAGAACGAGCAACTCATTGTACGAGAGAGACGACATGAAGATTGTAAGCAGCGAGAAATTGTAGGTAAGTACCGTAATTTCACCCAACTGTGGTCCGAAATCACTCCATTTTTTGATTTTTAATGGTAGCTTCTAAAATATGTCCAAAAAAACGTTTTTTTGCTGATATTAGCTGCTTTTAGTATTCCCACGGAAAAGGTACGGTGACAGGAATGACTCGCGCCATTTCATTTCTTTAATACGAGTGGGAGAAACAAGAAAATGATTACTTTTTTCCTTTGGAGGAATAATAACATTATGTACATTGTTGTTTCATCCTTTGTCTTACTATTAATTAGTGTGTAAGAAAGAGCTGCAGCATTATTGTGATAAGGAACGTACGTTTATTGCATTTTTTTTGGATGTCGCCGGGCCGTAAACGTGAGAATATTAAAAGCGGTCACTACCTGTAGAAGGATTAAAAATACTTTTTTTTTGTCAACATCTATAAAAAAAGTATTTAAACTTTGGAAATAGTTGTGTAGTTTGTACGAGTATGTCTTTCAAATATTTGTTTTAAAAAAATTTTAAATTATCATTTTTGGCAGAATTTTAAAGTTAGTAGCTTAAGAGATTATGTACATTGCGTCACCCACACTGAATCTTGACAAGTGGGAGATAATTACTTTGTATAATAAACACAATAATACTTTGTTTTAATTCCACTTTATTATTTCTTTAAACAACCGGTTTCGGTTCAACCTGAACCTTCAACAGGGATAAATAAAAATATATTGAACATAATACAGATATACATGATATTTTAAAGAAAATTAGAAGAGCTAGAGAGAACACCAACTAAGGTGAGGGCGATGGGGGAGGTGGCTAAGAGGGAGGGGTGAAAGTGGGCGGGGGTAACAGAGAAATTTAAAAAATGGGGCTATTAGACAAATCTAATTGTTTATTAAGTAAATTTGTTTTATTTATTTTTAATGCCTTTTATTTCAAGGGCTTCAAGACGTACACCTATCACATTTCTATGTAATACATCTATCGTGGAAGATTTATTAAATGAGTGATCTTTATCTATTAGGTAGGTGGCGAATTCTGAGAAACCTACACTGTTTAGACATCTCCAGTATTCGACCATTTGTTTGAACATTTCTAGCCGTTTTACCTATGTAAAATGCTGGACAATCATTACATTTAAGTATATAGATAAGTATATGGCATATTTTCTTTGTCTTTAGAATTTATTAAAAGTTTACCTAGGTTGTTATTAGTAGAGAAAGCAGCTTTAATTTCTGTAGGGAATTTAGAAACACATGATAAAATTCTACGCCAACCGTGGTTTTTATTGTCTCTGGTGTTGAGGAAGGTTCAGGTTAAACCGAAACCGGTTGGATAAAGAAATAATAAAGTGGAATTAAAACAAAGTATTATTGTGTTTATTATAATTATGTATTCCCACAAAGTGTTTGCTACATGTGAAAATTTAATTACTTTGTGTTAATATTATAATCTATAAACTATTATTAAGTCATCCTAAAATCACTGTGAAAAGAGCCATTATACAAAAGGCAAAGACTTTACACTTAGTTTGTTGACGGTCAATCTTTTTTTAGATTAATAAAACATTTAAAAAATCTAATCTTTTTAGGTTCATCCGAGGAAAGCTTTATCAAACCTAAATCATTTTTAACCAGTGAAAATCCTCACAAAAGCAATATAAAAGATTTACGAACCAAAATCAAAAAGACAACACCATTACCAGACAGTGATTCAGATGAAACGCCAATGGTCGAAGAAATAAACTTAAAGCTGCCAAAGAATAATAATAGGAAAAAAGACTATTCGAAAATGACTGGAAAAAACTCTGCAACTTCTAGTGATAGCAGTTCAGAAAAGAGACATAAAATTTCCATTCCTAAAGAAACACTGAATGAAAAATTACTAGGAAAAAATAATATTGCGGTTGAAATTAGCCCAGCTAAGAATATGAAGAGCAAGAGAAAGGGAGGAGTTCTCGCTGCAAGAAATGAGGAGGTTAAAAACAGTGCTGCAAATTTGAGAGAAAGAGCACACAAGAAAAGTCGCCAGACGGAAAAAAATTATTTGGAAATTTCTGATGATTCTCTCAGCAACACGTCTGATCCTGTGAATCGGTAATCTATAATCTAAAATTAATACTAACTAACTAACTAACCATCACGCCGTTTCTCCGCAGGGGTAGGCAGAGAGGACAGACCAACTCGGTCTTGGCACACACTCCTTGCTTCATTCACATTCATATATCTTCTCAAACAAGCTCTTCTATTATTCCGACTCCTGACATGGCCCGACTCAAGTATCTGGTTCACTTGATCGTGCCATGTCTTTCTCGTGCGTCCACAACTTATTCTTCCATTCACTTTTGCGTTATATATCCTCCTTACACTCCCTTCTTCGTTCATTCGCTCTACATGCCCAAACCAACTGAGGGTCCCTTTCTTAATCTTACTCATTACGTTTACATTGGCCTTGCATTCTTTGCGGATATCCACATTTCTCACCCGATCATACATGGTTTTACCACACATACGCCTCAGGGATCTCATCTCTACAGCATTCAGTCTAATTTCATCCTTCCTCTGCCAGTTCCATGCTTCACTACCATACATCAGGGTAGGTACCAGCACTCCATTGTGGACTGCTAGCTTCGCTTCTTTGGACAATTATTTATCACCGTTCTTCAAAGGCATTCTCAAACTGATTTTGGTGCGTTATGTATTGAAGAAGTAGAAAGTACAGCATAGTCTCTGTAATCCGAACCTCCAGTAATACAAACTATCGGTGATATTGGAAAACACAAGATGTTAATCATTGAAGAAAAAGTCATTTTAATTTCATTTAAAAAAATTAAAAATTGACTGTGAAACTTTACTGTATAAAAATTCACTGTTGTCGTTGACGCATGAAACATCGCGATGACAACAGTTAGGTTAGATTATTATAATAATTATTAGGTAAGTCATACCATTTTTGTAAATAAATACATAAAAAATAATAAAAGATAATGGTCGCAACTGGGACTCGAACCCAGAACCTCACGTCTAACCGGGACATATGCTTTATCCAATTCAGCCATTGCGATCTATTATGAGACTGTCGTATTTGTCAACTTCATAATTCAAATTTCAGAATTAAATTTGAACCGTACGGGCATTACCCGTATAAATATACTTCGATTATTAGGTATGTCATACCATTTTTGTAAATAAATACACATAATATAATAAATGAAAATGGTCGCAACTGGGACTCGAACCCAAAACCTCACGTCTAACCGAGACATATGCTTTATCCAATTCAGCCATTGCGATCTATTATGAGACTGTTGTATTTGTCAACTTCATATTTCAAATTTCAGAATTAACTATATTATCTTCGACTAATGTTTTTTTCCATATTATTGGCAGCTACCTTTTTTTTCATTGGAAACAAGTATTCAAAGAATGTATTTGTTACCTAGATAGTGTCTCGGATAAATATATCTGATTTTATTTTTATGGAACACCTATTGATTTTTTATAAAAGTCTAAATGAATATTCAATTTTTTATAAGAAAAACCCTCTTTTTAACTTTTGAAGGTTATTCCCAACAATGTAACTAATCATACTCATCATCAATAAGTCTCACAATAGATCGCAATGGCTGAATTGGTTAGACGTGAGATTCTGGGTTCGAGCCCCAGTTGCGACCATTATCTTTTATTATTCTTCTCTTGTTCTCTTCATTCTCTCGTCTTGTTCATTTTCATATTTTAAAAATTAGATTATTATTTTTTTGTTTAAAACCACGAGATTTATTAAGTTATGAACCGACCGGTTTCGCTTTACTCAAGCATCTTCAGGGAACAAATTAATACTAAATACGTAATAGTATTAATTTGTTCCCTGAAGATGCTTGAGTAAAGCGAAACCGGTCGGTTCATAAATTAATAAATCTCGTGGTTTTAAACAAAAAAGTATTTTATTTTATTAAATATGTCAAACCACAAAGTGATTGCTAGATTATTATTGTTATCTTCTTCTTTAATGATATATTACATTGATGGGAATAACCTTCAAAAGTTTAAAAGAGAGAGAAAAAGTTATAAAAAACATAAAAAATGATTAGCCATTTTCTTATTTACAAAATATAAGTATTAATGGGTCCCATTACACAAATCTACGATTTAACCATACTTATCAATAAATATATTATACAACCGATGATTCAGAGTGACCACTATCTTATAATTCAACTTATTAACATAGCTGATTTCAGATTTACCTAGTTATAGTAGTAAGTATTACCCCACGATATAACTCTTGAGTCTTACAGCATTTAATTAGGAGAAAAAAAAAATATATATATATACGACTCTGGAATTTCGCTTTGAGATAAGTAAATTAATAAACCTAATAGATAAACATCTAGATGAGGTTGCTATCTAAACAATGATAACTAATATTTGAAAATCCCAATCAACCTGTGCAAAGACATGGCATGATATTGCAAAATTTTAAACAATTATTGTTATCACGTACCAGTTAAAATCTTGCAGTCACTTTAATACAGATTTGGCCGTAATCTATTGCAAAGAGAGATTATTTTTGTAATCATATAAAGTAGGATTATACAGCTGCAATCATATACAGTCTGTTTAATTTAAGGTGTGAACAAAATAATACTTGTATCTGTAATATCCAAATTTTGCTCAATAATGCCAGCAACTAATATTGTCAACAGATGTCTCTGTGGTTCAATTTAATTTTCAATATTAGTAGATTTCTATTTTACCATAGTAACCATTTTCCTTCATATAATAGAACCATATCTGTAGATTCCTGTTTTATCATCTCCAGCATTTTTCCTTTGTTCTTTCAAGACCGATTTCCTCTTCAAATTTGCAAACTCATGGAACAACAGATTGTGACCGAAGTGTCCTGGTTGTTTTTATTATTATAAAAGGAAGGGAACTAATAAAATATGGGATTGACACACCAAAACAATGCCCTATAAACTAGTGGAGCGACCCCACGAAATATAAATAAATTTGCTTCGATTGCTCGAGAATTCCAGAGCATCATTTTTTAAATTTTTCACCAACATTAAAAAAATCATACCTTCGAATTTTAACACAGAGACATAAAAACTTATTTAAGTGCTATATAGCCAATGATTTAGCTTGTATTTAACCATTTATCTCATATTTGTAGGATTTATAAAAAAAATATTAAAAAATCGTAAAGTTTATAATCGCTCGGATCCTGCGTGTTTGATACTATGAAACTGTCGTCAGAGATACTTATTCGAGACAACCTAGAATATTTTCGATTTCTGTATGTTGTCTGTGGTATACTTGATAATTAAAGATACATATCTTTGGAAAAGGGACTTAATTTTAACCATAAACAGCTGATCAGAAATTTAGCGCAAAAAAATATTTAAAAAATTATTTTTAACATCATCCTAAAATAGTCTACGAAGTTCGGATTCGCAACATCTATGGTTATAATAGATAAAGCATTTTAATAGCTTCATTTTAAAACCAAAATAACAAACGTGGGAGCTACAAATATATTTTTAATTTTTTTTTTGCCGAATAAAGAGATAATTGGCTGTTTTATCCGGAAAGCAATCCTAGATATTTAAAATGGCGCATATATATGCCAAAAATCGCTCCAGCGGTTATTAAACAGTCTTTATAGTTTAACTGCTTGGGCACATAAGCTTGTTTTCACGACAATTTAACGTAGGTAGACATAGGAATGATGTATGCCCCGTACCTGAGTTATTAAAGATTACTGGCGTCGTTTACTTAGATGAAGAAATTGCCACAAATTATGGGGTAATAAATAAAAGACGACCACACCTCTTGGGCAGTAAAATCACAGACTGTTCAAAATCCAGAGAGGAGCAAATTTTTTTTTTTCAATGTTACTACTCATGTTGTAGAAGGGAACAAAACATAGAGGCTGGCAAAAGGTTCCTCAGCCAAGCTGTTGAACTTAAGACCGAGTTGTAGAAACGACCAGTACTCGTGTGACAAATCTCAACCGTGTACATATGTTGGGCGCATGTTTAACGTATTTCACGACTATGCACCGGTGCCGAAGGGATCAATGACGCTAGTACAACGAGGACAGCATTCCCATTTGACCCCTGTGCTCTAAAGATTGCAATCTGTTTGTTAAGATAGGGAAGTCTATCAAATGGACCACCAGCTTCTGCGCAGAGTCGAGGGTTTTTCTGGTATTTTGGGGCTCACTTGCGATTTGTTCAGGGTCAGCAGTTGTGTACTATTAATCTTCTCTTACTAACATAACTAACTAACGGTTAAGCCAAGGGTATAAAAAGTTTAACAAGGAGTGGGACGAGTAATTAAAATCGGGCAACAAATCCTGAGGTTGCAGGTTTGAAACCAGGTCTGCGCAAAAAATTAATTTAAATGTTATTTTACATATAAATTAATAAAAATAACTAACTAACTAACCATCACGCCGTTTCTCCGCAGAGGTAGGCAGAGAGGACGGACCGCCAAACAACTCGGTCTTGGCACACACTCCTTGCCTCATTCACATTCATACATCTTCTCATACATACTCTTCTATTATTCTGACTCTTGACATGGCCCGACTCAAGTATCTGATTTACTTGATCGTGCCACGTCTTCCTTGGGCGTCCTCGGCTTCTTCTACCGTTCACATTCCCGTCATAAATTCTCTTTACACTCCTTTCTTCATTCATTCGCTCAACATGCCCAAACCATCTAAGCGTCCCTTTCTTAATCTTATTTACTACTCTTACATCAGCCTTGCATGCTTTTCGGATCTCCACATTCCTCACACGATCATACATGGTTTTACCACACATACGCCTCAGGGATCTCATTTCTGCAGCATTCAGTCTACTTTCATCCTTTCTCTGCCATTTCCACGCTTCACTGCCATACATCAGGGTAGGTACCAGTACTCCATTGTGGACTGCTAGCTTCGCTTCTGTGGACAACTTTTGGTTGGCTCCAACGGCGTTCAATCCTCCATTAATGGAGTTACCTGCATTCACCCTTCTTTCGATATCCCTATCAGCCTTCCCATCTCTCGTAAACATACTTCCCAAATATACAAACTCATTCACCTGCTCCAAGTATTCATCATTCACAACTATATTGCACGCCGTTTTCTGACTCTCTCTTTCAAACACCATGACTTTAGACTTACTTACATTCATCATTAATTCATTCTTCATACATACTTCATTCATCCTAGACACGAGAGACTGCAGATCTTCTATACTGTTAGCAACCAGCACCGCATCATCAGCATACAACAGGCAACATACTATCAGATTATACAATTTCGCGCCCAATCCCGCCTCTTTCAATTCTTGCATATAATTGTCCATGTATAGATTGAATAACCACGGTGACATTACGCAACCTTGCTTAACACCTTTTATGATGTCAAACCACCCCGTAAAACCACCATTTACCCTTATGCAAGCAACGCTTCCCTCGTATAGAGACGCGATTGCCTGTACAAGATTTGTATTCACTCCATACTTGGACAATACCTTCCATAGCTTTTTCCTGTCGACACGGTTGTATGCTTTTTGTAGATCTAAGAATAAAAATAATAAATAGTATTCTTGTGATAGATAAAACTCCGCTCTGATGAAAGACCAACGTTCAGAATCGAAATGTTGCTTGAAATGACTATGCATGTTCAACGACCAGATCTGAATATCATGAACCATCTACGGGTCAGAAGGCATGACGTACCCATTGCTACAGATTTTTTTTTTTTACATTAGCTCTACACAGGAGGCCCTTATGGAAAAATTCCCTCAGGGCCTGTGTGGAAGGTCTTTTAAGGGAAAGGAAGGAGAGGAAGTCCTGGAAAGGAAAAAGGTTTGAGGGGTGGGTAGGAATCTGGGGATCAATATGTCCAGGAGTGATGGACGAGTGAAGCCATCCCTCCCACTGCGGTGCAAAATGATGGGTCGAGAGAGTCCAGCTGGAGAGATCAAAAGGTCTCCCTCAACCAGTCTCTCCCGATCCGGCCAGCCACGCGGCTGGTGGGCAGACGCGTCCGCTGCCAAGTCCCGGACAAACCTAACCCTATGAACACGGGCACCCCTGCTAAGTCACCAAACGTAGCAAACCACTTGGGGTGACCTGTGGCAGAGGTGTTGGTTGTCCAATAAATGGTTACCGGGGCGGCGGTACCCATACCCGCCTCCCAAATTAAACACATTTCTTCAGACTGAGTGGCAGATGGTTTGAAAACTCGTCTATCATGGAGAGCATTCATTTCTATGTTCCCGGTGGTTATCTCCGTTACCGACAGAATAGACTCTTCTATTTCATAGCCTGCAGGACTAACTTACCAACGATCATTCCAGTCGGGAGAGCAATCTTGCTTTTGATCGGAATAAATTCGGTGAATAGTGCTTTTCCAACCCTTTTCTTTCCCGTCTCCTCACCTTTCCTACTTTCTTCAGCCTTACAACATAATCCTAATTAGAGATGCCATAGTGCCACTGATTCCGGGCAACTTGGACTCCAGTGCATTTTAATAAAAAAAAAAATTAAATTTTTAAAACAAAGGTCAGCAAATGTAATTTAAAATGTGCATAATTTTTTCAGGCCTTCCAGCGGTAAAAATCTTATGAGAGCCGTGAAAAGTGACTTGGCTCTCATTGTTGACAAGAGACTGGAACAACTTGGAGTTCCTTTAGAAAAAAATGGCTTACCTGTAGAGGCCTTTGAAAAGAATATGGCCGCCGTAGAACATAGACGCCATCTTGTGGCCAAAGTAAGCACTCATATCATATAATATATTATGTAATTTTTTTTTCCTCTTTTGATATAAATCCTTTTTAAATTAATAGCATAATTATTATTTCAAATTAAAATTGAACAAAACAAAGATTGATATCTCCAGTGGTTTTTTTTTCAAAGCTGGCCATCTCCGGATGATACAAAACAAACATGGTCATCTCCAAACTAAAATCTATAATTTCTCGTTTATTATGGATTTCAGATTATTAAGAAGTCCTAAAATCGTATTTTTTAAAGTAAGGCATTATTATAAAGTAGTATAATATTACCTCATTGGTTAATTTAACCCCGCAAAAGAAAAACTCGATTTACTCTGTTGCGTTTATGATGGAGATGGCTACGTTTGTTTTTTAGCGTCACAAATATCAACACTCGGTCACTCTACAAGCTAATTAATACATTGTAATGATTAGCATCCTTTAGCAGAGTACTTAACAGGATCCAAAATAAATAGCCAGTACCTCTACAGTTTAATGTATAGTGTATTATATTATGTTGTATTCGGTACAACGGCAATTTTGAAATTAAACTAATAAATTACATTGAAGTGAAGTTGTAAGACGCGCTAAATCCTAAAGTAATTATTTTGTATATTTTTTTTTTTCCATAGAAACATGGCCAATTTGATAAGATACGAAAAGGAATATCATATGCCTTGGATGAGAAAGTCAAAGAAATCAAAATTAAAAGATCCCCTTCGTCCGGTGGTCCCAGCATTACCAAATCTAATGCGTCGCTTAATAAGATAGGATCTATCCTGAACAGCGTCAAGAATAAAGCTTTGGCCATCATGAAATCCAAAGAAAATCTAGCAGAGAACAATAATGATGGAGAATCTTCAGCAAGGAGAAGTTTATCAGAAATCATCGAGGCTACTTACAAAAGATCTCCCGTTAAGACAAACATTTCACCAGCCAAAAGATCTGTACTATCAGCTATGAATGATAAATTCAATCAAAAGAAACAGATAGAAGATGCTAGAAGTGCAGAAAGCATGAGAGTTTCTCTGTCAGAATCTTTCACAGAAACCGATACTTCATCAGACGAAGACGTTAAGAGCGACATGAGACAAAATGTGACTAAAGTTGTGTCCCATGCACCTTCAAAATCATTGGAAACACTTCTCATTTCACCAATAAGAAGACCCGGTAAAGCTACGACCAATGAAGAGAATCTCAGTGTGATGTCGTCCACACCGACGAAAAGATTAGAAAGCGTATCGAGCGTTCTCAAAAACATATCAACAAATGAAAATGTTACTAGAATGTCGAAATCTGAAGATAATATTCCTAGCATGTACGCTGGAGCAACGAGTACATCGGACGAAAGCGATTTGGAAGAGAAACGCGGGGATTTCAGAAAGTCGGTGTCCGAGGAAAACGTACATAAGGTGACGTCCCAGAAAAGTGTACTTAAGAGCACCGTGTCGGCGGGTTCGCTGGCAAAGAAAAAGGTTATCTTTGACCTGGACGCCAACGAGATGAAGTCGGTGAGCGCCAGTCCTACGGTCAGCGCGGCCATCGAGGTTAAGGCCGTCGCCAACTGGGAGAACAGGGCCAGCGCCAACACTGACTCCGATAGCGAATGGGACATATCCAAGTAAGGTCAAATTTAAGTTTTAACAGATAATAGAAACAAAGGAGACGGGCATAGGAACCATTATTATTAGTATGAAACTGTGTGAAAGTGTCGCCAACATCATTCGCTCACACTACTGTTTCTAGCATCTACCCATAGTGACGCCTCGCCTTTGTTTCCACCTACACACCAAATGCATAACTTTCATTGGTTTGTCGCTCAGCGGCAGTCAGCATATTTCCATGCCATATCTCCCTTTGCTAAAAACTTACTTCCTTTCATCTATGAAGTTATCAAATCACGACAACTTATAAATTTAGACAAGTTTGGTCTTAACTTAAAGCAGAAAATCTATTGGGAGACAGCAAAATCTTTCAAACGGTAAGTTTTGGTATCATGAAATATGCACAATCATTGTAAGATGGTTATTTTTTTTACAATAGCTCCACACAGGAGCCTTGAGGGAAATAATTCCTCCTCAGGGACTGTGAAATCTTTGGGGATGCTGTGTAGATGGTCTTTTAGGAAAGGAAGGAGAGAAAGTTCTGGGAAGGAAAAAGGTATTAAGTAGGAATCTGGGGGTCAGTGTGTGAGAAGTGACGGATATATGAATCCATCTCTCCTAGTGCGGGGTGCAAGGCAATGTTCAGTCTCTCCCGATCCGACCTGCCACACAGTTTGTGGGCAGACCCATCTGCCGTCAATACATGGACAAACCTTACCTTATAAATCCAAGCACCCCTGCTAAGTCAGTTATCCAATAAATGGTTCCCAGAGCAGCGAGAAAGCCCAATAGACCTTAAGGCGCACAGTAAACTGCATATTAGAAATTGTCACATTCAAAATTATAGTAATATTTTTACACAATGTGAACTGAACTGAAAAAAATGCGATGTTTTTGATGCCAGAGTTCACCGTCCAAGAATGTTCAATACTACTTCAGCACACAGATTTTCTACTTATAGTTAGATTTGCTTTTACTTTTGAATATTTTAAAACAATCAACATATTAAATGGAATGGTGCCATATAGAAAAATGTAAAAAATAACTTTTTTTATTCCATTTTCAGTGTGGAACCTGATCCAGACCAGCACAGTGTAACAATCCACCCCAACCCTACTGACGAAATCAAACTCAGCACACGACAAAGTCCTAAAATTGCTGAAATCTCAAAAACAATCGGTCGTCAACTCGGCGCTAGGACGGACAAACCCCCCACCGGAGGCATTGAAGCCATGTTCCAAAACAAACTAACTCAACAACTCGCAAATTCAACTGAAATCACGTTCCAAAACAATCTAACTCAGGAAATCAGAAATTCAAATTCAAATTCACCAAAGAGAGGTAGTGTTGGCAGTAGTAATGCTAATGTTGCCAGTGCAAATATTGCTTCAACTAGCAGAGTAATTCAAAGTCAACCGATTGCGAAGCCAAGAACCATCTTGAATAAAAGGAATGTATTGGATAGTGATCTGGAACTGTCAGATTGGAGTTTAGATGATTTGCTTCAAGCCAAATAATAATTTAAGTAAAAGTTACAGATAATATTATAATAGAAAAATAAAGAAAAATTAAATTTAAAAAAAACACTGTTTCTTTAGCTATAATTTTTTTTGAAGAACCCCCTGAGACCACTGAAATTCAAATGGATTAAATTAAAAACATGTGTGGGGTATAAAAGCAAAAACCGCACTCTCCAAAAATGACGAAATTGAGTTAAAAATGCCAATCTATGTGCAATGTCCGTAGCTACAAGATGGTTTTTGAAATCCCTAGAAAAATCAACTGCAAATCATGGAAAAATCGAAATGAAAATAGGGTTTAGATGAAAATCACCACTCTCCACAGCGAATAACAAGCAAAATTACCACTCTCCACAAAAGCCAATCACAAGCCCGATCAAAATAAATTCAACAGAACTCATGAACACATTATTATAACATTTTTTATTAATTCACTTTGGAATATACTTTTTAAGTTATTACTAAAAATCACACGAAATATTCTTTGATCGGTTTTTTGCGATTTACCGAAAGCAGTACTTTTGGAAAGTGGCGTTTTTGCTTTTAAACCCCTTATGTGCAACGATATAAAATGAAACGCTTTTTAAAATTATTAACACAGACTTTTTAATAATAAAATCACAATTATCTTATAATCGTATAAATACTTTAGATACGTAATGATTAATTCCATTAAAAGTAATGTAGATTCATCATAGACATTCAAATTGA
The DNA here is from genome assembly GCA_951813805.1 of Limnephilus auricula. Lineage (NCBI taxonomy): Eukaryota > Metazoa > Arthropoda > Insecta > Trichoptera > Limnephilidae > Limnephilus > Limnephilus auricula. The sequence continues at coordinate 9,334,011 of OX638410.1, forward strand.
TGGACAAGCCCATCAGGGAAAGGGGAACCAACCAAGGTACGCGGTGCGGGGAGGGGGCGTGACTGTCTACCTTCCTGTGATTTGTCTGGCAATATAAAGGCAACTCGCATTGTGAGATCGCGATTTGGTCTGCGAAAATAAAATCTGCATACAAATTACTAGTCCTTTTTATAATGTCACATAAATTGCTAGCTGCGCAAAAAACTCAACCACAATTCACAAATCGGGTGAACAAAGGTTCAGGTTCTTTTACAAATGTGTTGTAATTTATCCAACTCACTGATTTTTAGTTTGCTACGCTATTTGAAGAGGGTACGGTTTTTTTGGACCTTCAGATCCTGCACACAACGGACTGCCCTGCAAACTCTCACATTATTTTAGCGCACTTTACATTTCTGTGTAGGATCTTGATTATTTCAATGTGTCGTCTTCGATGGTCAACGTATGACTGATGTCGTAGTTTATCCAAAGCATTCTCGAACCCTCCTGATGCCAAAAAATTTGGTCACGTGGTTTGTCTCCACTTCGTCGAAATGATACCCGGTTTTCATGTCAGGGCAAGGCTATCAATTTGGATGTCTATGAGATTCATAATTATGTACATGTACTAGACTTTCCAAATTTGTAAATATTTTTCAGAAAAAATAATTTTCAAAACATGGTACGGTACCCTCTTAAGAAGTTTTCGCTTTAAGATGTTTTCCTGTTTAAGACTTTTTTTTTCAGTCCCTTGGAAAACTTCTTAAGGGGGTTTGTTTCACTGTACCTAGAAATAATGTATGTAATTTATTATAGGATGCAAATAACAATAAGTATGCACATGTCTAAAACATAGGTAAGATAATAATAGGCTAACATATAAACTTTAAAGCCATTTCCAAACATCTATAAAGCTATATTTTATTAAAAATTAAACATATTATATTTCGTTACCAGAGCAGTACAAAATAAAATAAATACTAAAAATAAATTACATGCTGCGTTCAGACCTTCTTTCTATAAGAATCTATGGTCAATTTATGGAACGAAAGTTGAAGTCCATTCAACTCTGGGTTTCTATTGCATAGAGAAACCTGTTCTCACAAATCAATTTCATAGATTTTATGAAATAGATCAAGGAATAGATTAGGTGTGATCTCGGCTTAACAAAAGATATTGTTGTGTTCTAAGGCGATCCACTGGCAACTGAAAACTGTCAACTGGCAACTGTCTTTGTATGACAATGTGATGGCCCGCACACTACACAATCACTCAAAAACCCGTTGTCAATGGTAACGCAAGCGGTGACTCGCAACTCGCACTCGCTGATTGCCATGGCCGGCCGTTGCTAGTTGCCAGCTGTCAGCTGTTTGTACTTCGTCTAGGGTTAAACAAGCTTTTTGACCAATCAAGACATAGAAACCAGCCGTTTTAGTTTGGTTTCAGGGGCCTCGTCAGCGGAGCGCCTTAATATTTGAAATATTTTAGTTTTATTAAAAAAAAAATTGTACATTGGTTATACATAATTCTGATGAACCCTTAACCTTTAGGCTGCATTGAAATGTATGGGTGATTTCACCTCCACGCACTGCATTTTTCATCTCGTCTCGCCGACCAATAATACTTTTTAAAACTGTGATTAAATATATTTCACATGATCATTATTAGTGTAAATTTTGCTCAAATTACACATCGATATCTTAACTGATCATAAATAACCCAAAATAATTGTTTTGAGGCAATGTTTTTGTTTATACAAACAAAAATAAATATTACCGAGCAGATAAAACAATACTGAATATCAATGCTAGCCGGACCGTACTGACCGACTGGTACTTACGTCTGTTTGTGTTTGAATTTTTATGTCCCATTATTTAAATTATGTGCCGATATCATGAGCATTTTTAATAAATAAGGATTTATTTATGAACTTATTTACACGTTATGCCAACTTATAAATATTTTTATTTTTACATTTTGAGAATAGAGATGACATTTTCTCTTTTAAAAAATATGAATCAATGTAAAATTCATTTGCCTGGGCACTATGTTAGTTAAAATATTATATTTAAATTAAAACTTGTGTTCAAACACATAAATTCTCTAAAGCACGAAACAAGGTGCAGCGTGATTGCACTGGATGCAAATTTCAAAAGAGAAATGTATTTTTTTTAAGCATTTTTATAATTTAATGAAATGAGATTGGCTAAAAAACCTTCACAAAACGAAAAGTGAGCACGTTTCTACTGATGTAGCAGTAATTGTCTATTGCACCTGCTCGCGGAACAAAACTGTTTGAACTGACGCGGCAAATTTGAAATGAGCGAAGGGAAAAACCTGTCTCGGGCGCTCGAAATCCTTACCAAAGATAAACAAATAAATTTAGTGCACATATTTTTAGAGATATCGCTAGAGATATGAATGGGGAATTTTTACAAATGAATTTCGGTTCTGTATTATGATTGTATGTAATACAGCGAGGACTCAAATCTAGAAACAACTTAAGACGGCTTCTGCGTGACAGGCAAGCTCGGTGAAATGACTAGACGCTTTCCGTTGGCTGAGGGTTAATGAATATATGGCAAGTACCAAATACTCGAACTTCAAGTGAAAGAGAGGTAAGTAACAGCGGTAGAGGTAGGAAAGGAGAAAAGGTAAACCCAACAGAAAAACACAATACTGCTCCGAGCAAGACACGGTTAAGCCCAAAACTAGTCAGCTTTGCTTAAATAAAGGGATGTGGAGAGACACATATTTCAAAAATATGTGTCTCTCGTAACATAATTCAATTATAAAACCACTATACAGGTTGTTAAGGGACGTACTTGACTTACTTTAACCAGTGAGTCTTGACATTATTTGAAGTAAAAAATGTAAATAAAATTTTGGGATCCGGTGATATTTTTGATGTTTTTTTTTTCTACAAAAACATAAAATAGTAGTAGCTGTTGGTCAGTTGTGGGCAGGGTAAGAGGCTGGGCGGTTACTCGACTGAGTGACCAGTGACAACCTGCGGAAGAATTTTTTTTTTGTTAGATTTTAAAGAAAAAAAAAATTTGAAAAAAAAACCTTTTCAAAAAAGTCACCGGAGACCAAAATTTTATTTACATTTTTTACTCCAAATAATGTCAGGACTCACTGGTTAAAGTAAGTCAAGTACGTTCCTTAACACCCTGTATAATACGTGAAAAATTGAAAATAAATTAAAAACAATTTATTATTTTGAAAACATTACATTTTAATGCGTTTTTAAATATAATTGTAAAGAAGAATTATACAAACATAAACAGTGAGTATATCAACTAGAAGTAACAGAGCTTGCCTTTCAAAGGCAGCTTTATTGATGATAAATATTTCTACATCCAAATTGATTCTGTTCAACAGCAAGATTGCTCTCCTTGCATACATGACCATTGGCAAGTTAGTCCTGCAGACTGGGAGATAAAACAGTCTATGCTGTCGGTGGCGGAGATAACCATCGGAATGAACGCAGAAACGAAAACACGGGTGAGCATTCTCCTTTTAAATTTTACCACGCATTTATTATTTTAAATCACTTGCATTTATATCTCATTCAGTCTCAAACACTTTGTGGCACACATATCCTCTAAAATTGAGATTCCTAAAATAAACTCTGAAACAAAATGGAACTTGTCAAGAAGCGCACCAAAAATAATAATGACCCTGCCAAAGCTTACTACATAACACAATAATAACAAAATACAGTTGAATCCGGATATAACGACCCCCAAGGGACCGGTGACACTTTGTCGTACCAACCGGACGACGCACAAAATGGCCAGATAATTTAAGCTTGTTTTTATTATGATACATATTAATGTTATTGTAATTATTGTTATAAAAGATGTAATAGTATGACGGCCGGCGTGGTCCAGCGGTAGAGCGTTGGATTGCCATTCCGAAGGTCGCGGGTTCGAACCCGGCGTGCGCAAATAAATTTTATTTAATTGATTTGTGTTCTTTCACAATTAATTATTTAAAATAATATATAGTATATTTGCGGCACGTTCCAGAGTAGAAGATACTCTTAGTATCGCCCTGGTGTAAGACCACCATTCAGAATTGAAACGTTGCTTGAAATGGCTTTAGCCGTGTTTAGTGACTAGATCTGAATAGCCAGATACTTCCCCACCTTCCTCTTCCTTGTCTCCTTCCCTTTCCCACTTACCTTCAGCCTCATAACATACCCCAATTGGGGATGCCATAGTCTTACTGGCTCCAGACGGGAGCAGTTGGGACTCTTGTGTGGTATTCACTATAAAAAAATAAAAAAAAAGATGTAAAAATTTCTTTTTAGGTAAATAAAAAATTTCATACAAATTACGCTGAACTCCTTCGTAAGGATTACATTTGTTTCACTGTCCTCTAAACGGTGTAATTTAACACTCACTGTGATTTACGAGTGCTAATAAGGATAGGTGATAGGCTGACTTTACGTCGCTCACGTAACCAAAAACCAATGCCCATTGGCCAGAAGTCGCTTACTTACTTAGTGAGCGACTTATGGGAAAAAACTTATGTGTGTAAAGGCAGCCTTAGCGCGTGGGGAGTAGGCGAGGCGCCGAGCGGCGAGATATTGGTGCGTAGGTTTTGTAAAGAAAACACTGCGTGACTGCGGATGATAATTATCATCAAAATAGGTTGCTTTAAGCAGTTAATTGCTTAAAACGGAGTCGTACTAAACGGACATGTTTTTCTAGTACCTAACTATGAAACCTAACTTGAGTTTACATTGTCGTCACTTAAAACGGGAAGCCGTTATAAGCGAAGTCGTTATATCCGAATTCTACTGTATTGTCAATTTTAACTTGTAAGAAACAGCCATTAATTTCTTACAAGTATGTAAATCGATACATATATAACAACCATGGATTATGATGTATTACTGACAAATATGCATAAATTAATTCATTGATTTTTAACAGTCCAATATGTTTCGAATAATATATATATTTTACGGTGACCAGTCAATTCAGAATGAATTCAACTCAACACCCCTTTGAAAGATCATTAAAAGTAATGAAAAAAAAATATATTGGTTAAATAGGTTACTTTAGATTAGGTTACAAGCTATTTTTTTATTTTTTTTATAGCCGTTAATGACTTTCCGAAGAGGTGTTGAGTTGAGTTGTTTCTGAGTTGTCATGGAACCATATTTTACAGAACTGAAGATCAAAGAGGCCTTGTAACTTGTAACTATCAAATAACTGCTAAAGTTCTGCTGCAGATAAATCCGTTGTAACCTCTCACGCTTTCTCACTACGTATCCATTGGCCATATCTTGTTTAAAATAAATGTTTTAAGAAAAATTTCCATATAAATACACTAATAATGACAACTTGTTCATTTAACTGTACAACAATAAGGAATAGTCCGATAACCGAAATTTATTTTGTTATTTGAAAGATTGTTTCAAAAAAAGCCATCAGAACCCATTTGTGTGTTATCAAAAGTGCTCTCTTGCTTCAAAACGTTAAGAACCACTACTCTAGACAATTTAAGTATCCGGTTCGCTAGTCAGTTTAAGACTTTGATCATGAGGAAGTGGGTATCTATCAGATAGAGATGTTACAAAAGATTTTTCAGCGGTAGGACCATAATATTACCAAAAAAGATTATATTTCATATTAATTTGTTAGCGTTAAGCGACAAACATTGGCATACTTATATTATTATTATCGCGAACTTCTCACAGTGTCTCTTCCACTTTGTTCCAGCATTAAGCGTCACCGCACTCTGTGGCAGACTATGGCCTGCCTCAGCTCTAACTCCAAAGTTCTGGGGAGCTCCAGATCCCCCACGAGACTCTCGTCTCTGATCAGTTCCACAATCGCCAACATAGCGTTAGATTTGAGATCTCTCAACGGCGCCGTAATATTCCAATTCATTCTGACGATGTAGTTGAACCCGCGAGTGGCACGGAAGCCCGTGGGGTGTGTGGATCTCGGCGTATCAGGCGGCCCGCGAAACACCGTGTTATTATTAATCACAAACCTTTCTTGGGTCATGGAGTCTTTGAAGATCCATGGGTGGCTGGTGAAGGTGTTGATGTCGAGGAATTGCGTGGGGAGAAGCTGTTTGTATTTCTCGGGTTTGCCGGTGTAGTTGATCCAGCAGATGTCCACGGGCCGTCGGCTGACATTAGTGAAGCGGACGTAAGAGCGGTGTTCGCTCTCGGTGGATTTCACTATGATGGGGTTACCCTCTTTATCTGGCTCGTATTCAACGGCATTCATAGCACTAGGTTCCTGAAAATTATCTCGGTAATTTTAATTTTGGCTCAAAATATATTACTTTAATAACTCAGGTCCGGGGCATACGTCATTCCTATGTCTACCTACGTTAAATTGTCGTGAAAACAAGCTTATGTGCCCAAGCGGTTAATACAGACAAATTACAGAAAGACATAACAGATAAAGACGCCAGACATCATGGCTTTGAAATCTAAATAACTAGTAGACTCTGGCAATCAAGAGAATTCGCCCGATGATTGATGAACAGAAACACAAAAGGGTCGACTGGAAAAAATCAAAATTACAAACAATTTTGTCCCGTAACATTCTGAATAACTTTGGCAAAGCTGCACAGTACTTGAAGAACCAAGTGGGTTCTTTAGTTTGCCAAGCTTTACGAGTGCATTGGAGGTTATCCACCACTTATGTACACGGTTGACATTTGTCACATGAGAATGGGTAGCTTCTACGACTCGTTCTTGTGTTCAATAGCTCGGCTGTGGAACGATTTGTCGGCCTCTGTGTTTCAACATAGCTCTCTTCAAGACCCACGTTCACTCCTTCCTCTCCTAAAAAGACCCTCCATACAGCATCTTCAAAGATGACTTAGGCCCTGAGGGAAATTGTTACTCCTTCAAGGCTCTCGCAAGGACTATAATTGTTTTGATTGAACGAAGCTACATTTATTTATAAACGAATTTAGACCTCCAGTGTCCCTGCATACATTGTTAGTAAGCAGTATGCAAGTGTTTTACGAGTGCAGTCCTACAGAGTTGTTCCAGACTGTGGCTTGCAAGGTGAAGATTTCCAACCTCCGATTTGGAGTCTCAGTCTTGGAACTTGGACAGCCTTGCAGTACCGGAACTCGGACAGTCTGTCCGAAACATTGGCTCAATGAGGAACACAACATGGCTCAACCTCAACCCTAAAAGACTAACAAAAAGGCTGGTCGCCATGATAAAATTTGAATGAAAAGTTATAAATTAAATTTAAGCACATTAACATTAAATAAACGATTCTTACAGTAAAAAATACTAATCAAAAATTTAAAATTACTTTTGGTGTTTTATTAAAACTGTTTCACAAACCATCAAATAATGAGTATTTTTCAGATTAAATGTGGTCGACAAACGTAAGAGAAACAATACAAACAGAGTAAAAGTTTTCAACTAGCATCTAATGTTTATTTTTATTATGTAAAATAATTTTACAAACCTCTCCTACGATCGCAGCAATATTAAAATGTAACGAATAATATTCATAATCTTTTGCTTGTATCTTTGTAATGAATTAGCTTATTCAAATGAACTGTAGCTGAATGTCATAAGCAAGTAGTGAATATTGAATCATAAGTAGTATGCTGATTTTAAAAACACTAAAGTGTAGTAAAAATGAACTCCTCCTTTTATTTGTTTCAAAGTTGAAGTTTTTTGACGTTTGGTATGTCAAAACAGAAAAACATCTATTGGAAGGTTGGCGAACCTGATCAATTTGGAGTATGATCATGCCGCTGAGCAGGGTTGCCGATTTGCGGGGAATTCCCCAAACTGCGGGGAATATTTCAAATTTTTTTAAGAATTGGGTAATTTGCGGGGAATGACTTTTTGTGGGGAAAATGCGGGGATTTTGGGCATTTCTTGATTCTCCAACCATAATGAAAAATAAGCTCATTCGGTGGAAGATTTCGTAGTTTATTTTATGGCAGTTATTTCTAAATGATAATGCCGGGGGGGATTTCCGAAGTTCGGGACCCAAACTCGAAGACACATGTATTTACTAGTCATGGAACTTCTATATATATATATCTAGGATTCTTTTCTTACGTACGTCTTGTGGATTTGATGAATTGTTGTTGGATTTTTTTTATAATAAGTAATAACGTGAGTCTTTCTTAAAATGGTTAAAGAAGAGTGAAGTTACAAAGGAGCAAGGCAAAACCTGAAATTCCCTAGCCACCCCCTCCGGACGGATAATGGGGAATTTGCCATTTTGCTCTCCCCGATTCGGGGATTTTGAACATTCGTTGCGGGTATTTAGGAACATGCGCATTGGCAACCCTGGCCAGTACTGCCAGTCTCAGGAATTGAGAAATATGGATTTCTGTTTTTAACGCATTTGAATTATTCGAATCCATGTTGATTTTTTTTCCGGAAGCCAATTGATTTATAGAGATAATACTATGATTTTCAGCATACCACTCCAATCTGTTCTTTATCAAATGCTCACTACTTTTATTATACACGATGAAGGAACAGTAGGACTAGAATTCAGATGGATTTTCCCCTAGTTTAAAAACTGGGAGAATTTTTTGAACTTTTCAGATATCCGGAATAAATCCTGTTTCAAACATCAGGCAGGATAGGAAATATTCTAACGACATGTCAGAGAATGCTTTAATAAAGCTAATGTTCTATCAGCACCTGGAGAAGAGTCTGAAAGGGAATTAGTTACTCATTGAGAAAGGAGAGTCTAGCCAGTTAGAAAGTTATGGACGTACTTCCCTACGGACCCCCAGGGGTCCTCGGGATCATTGGGGTCCGTAGAAAATTAAAATTGATTTGGGGATCCCTAAACAACGCCCCCTGACGTTGTTTAGGTTCCGAAGTTTAATATAAAATAAAAAAGGGGTCCGTGGGCTAAAAGAGTTCGTGAACCACTGCTTTAAACAATGTTTCCTGACATTATTTGGAGTAATGGAATTTTGGTATCTAGTGACATTTTTTCATCAAACGGTAGGTATTGGACAGTTAGGGTTGGGTGGTCACTCGGCTGAATGACCAGTGACGGAATGTGGAAGAATATTTTTTGTTTGGTTTTGAAGAAAAAAGTCACCGAAGACCCAAAATTTCATTTACAGTTTTTAACTCCAAACAATGTCAGGAATCACTAGTTAAAGTACGTCCCTTAAAACCCTGTACATTGCCTTTGAAGACATTGAGATTTACAATCTTAAAATCTCATTTAGCAAACTATCATGACAGGAAAAGTTGAGAATAATAGGGTATTTTCACAAACGAGGGATTCTGTTAGATCATTTTTCTGATTTTAATCATCGTACTAAAAATGTTTGTTTTTAATGTTTTCATTCGAATTTATTCATTTTAAAATCGATTGTAGAGGAAAGACGCCATTTACCGGGTACTTTTTTTTGATCAGCCATAAAAGGAAGAAAATGATTGAATTTTCTAAAAATGAGTTTGTAGGTGAATAACTGTATTCATCTTTTATCATGTACGTATAATGAAAATAATTTAGCGGCCGTTCTTAAAAACATAGAAGGAAAAATATGTGAAAGGAGATATATTATCTTTGAAAAAAAGAGGTCCTAATATCGGGTACCATGCCTGCCTTTTATCGGGTACCCGGTGATAGGATGCCTACCATTTATCGGGTACCCGGTAATACGCCTAAAAAATTATTATTACAGGTACTTTGGAAAAAAATATTAATACACGGTAAATTATGTAATAAAAAAGCTCTTTCTTTTTGTACTGTGGGTTAAGTTCAACCGTTAAGGCAAATATCACTAATATACATGAAATCGAAATTCTCGTTATCGGAGCTTTCTAAGCGAGCCCAATTTTAACATGCAATGCATTTAATCCATTTTTCTCCTCTGAAATTAGATGAATATGCTTTGTTACAGTAAACGCACGCTGCATCTTCTTCATCGGTAACTGGATCATCGTCGGTATCGACGAAAATAACAGTCATCGTTGCTCTAACCACTGCTAGAATCTGATTTCCACTTTATTTTTGCTTCCGTTTCATCTTCGTTGTATTTTCATAATGCTTTTACCTTCAACCAACTTTACTTTACTGATGCTTTCTTATATAAGCTTAGTTATAAACTCATTTAAATTGTTTTTGTGCAGGGATCCACTTTTGCGAAAACCATTGATGACTACTTCAACAGTTGCACTACATTGGTATGCTTGCCCCATAAGACTTGCGACTTGTAGTGGAGCCACCACCCTTCCAACATTATTCCCGAACTCCCGACCTGCTTTCATATATCCCATCGTCTTGTTTTGAACAGCTTCTATAGCTCTTTTCATATCTGAAGGATCCCATTTTTTACGTGTTGAAGTTGCCATCTAAAACAAATGTTAGCTGAAATAGATGAAGCCTTTTATCGGGTACCCGAAGTTGGCCATTACCGGGTACCCGGTATTGCGGATGACATGAATCTGAAACAACGTAATGATGAAGAAACGTAACAACGTAACCGAGCGATGAAATGTCCAAAGAATGCATGTCGTGTAAACTTTGACACATGGGTTAACAGTAAATATAATAATAATCCTACAAACACTTACCCTTGTTATCAAAAAATGCCTTGATAAACTATTTATCTGATTTTTTGCAAAAGTGCCTGCCACTTAATGAACGTTCGAGTGACAGTTGTCAATCTTCGCCTTATAATGGTGGATGGTAAAATCTTTGTTTTACCGACCGATTAGTTTGCGTAGTTAGCCCCAGTTTCGACATAAGGGGGTACCCGAAATTGGGCAACTACCCGGCAAATGGCGTCTTTACTCTATTAATAAATGTAAGATTAGCACACAAAAATTTATCCCATGCTGCTAAGGAATTCAATTTGGCTTTGCAATAGATATATTAAAATTTGGTTACATATTGCCAAATGGAATGAATTTAGTGACTTCTAAAACTAAAGTAGTGGTCTTTACGCGCAAAAGAAAATTGTCCACATTTGCTGTGTCTTTTGATAATGTCAATCTCCAAATCATTAAGCAAATAAAATTTCTTGGTCTACTTTTGGACCATGAGCTTTCCTGAATTAAGTTAGATGTACATATTATACAAAAAAAGTACGGGTATCAAATGAAACGCAAAGTATCTTTCCTTTTTTTTTATTTTTTCTTATATAAACAGCAGATATCCTTCCGCTGTCCCCACAGCACACACGTAAGTACATAAAGTATATAAATTGTACGTGTGCAGCGGTGGGGGCAGCGGGCGGGTACGGAAGGGGGGGTGCGCCTATTCGTCCTTGACGGCGTCTCCCTTTCCTCCGCGAATACGTCCGGTCCTGCGGGCGGCGATGAGACCGATCTTGCGACCAGCGGATGTTCCTCGCTTGACAGTGGAGGCCTTACCTAATGGGCAAAAGGAGATGGTTTATATTTTAGAGCATTGAGATACAAAACAAAAAAGATTTAAGTATCAGGATAGAAATCAAGGAAGGTAAAGAAGCTCTTAACCAAGATAATAGAAACATGGGCATGCGTGTACGGGATGATAGAAACAAAGGGAGAATTTGGATGGAAGAGTGCAGACTGCCGAGTCACCACAAAAATGTAAGAGTTAGCAGATTCTTCAATAGTGACCAGCTGCTCTGCTAAACCTGTACAAATCTCAAGTACATCCAACTTTGAATTTGGGAGCTATCTCTGGGCTGAAGCCCCAAAATACTTGATTCTCAAGCAACTTCAGTCTGTTATACACGTATTTAAATAAAGCCTACTCTGACGAGCATTGATCCCTTGTGCTCCGGTGCACATATGCGATACTCAACAGACATGAGCAGAATACCCATTCACAGATGATGTTGGCTTCATGAGAATGGGACATTTCTTCAATCATTTTTGTGTAAGTCGGTTCGCATGTGGAACGAGCTACCTACCAGCATACAGTTTTCCTCCTTCATATAATCCGGATCTTTTCAAAAGCCCACATTAATAAATCTCTTCCCACAGCCCTTACCTTAACGCGCCCTACAATGTTGCCAAACTGGGTGGCGAAATAGTTCCTCTGTCTTTAGACAGTACAGACAGATGTGCTCTTGCAATGTGTCACATAAAAGGCTGGATTTTCAGTAGTATTGAATCAAATATCTAAGGTAAGTAATGAATTGAGTCTTACCGATGTGCTGGTGATTACCACCACCGTGGGGATGCTCAACGGGGTTCATGGTGACACCTCTGACCTTGGGCCAGCAGTTCCTCTTCACCTTGTACTTGTGGTAGGCGCGACCGGCCTTCAGCACGGGCTTGTCCACTCGACCACCTCCAGCCACAACGCCTGGAACACAACAAACACATCACATTACAACACAACTGTTAACTGTATAAATAGTTCTCATTGTCGGTTTACTGCCAGTACTCAACTAACTAAATGTTGATTCGCCCAACTACAATAGCAGTGTAGTGAAATCATGACTATATACATACCTACAGATATGCACTGTATACCTATAGAGCTAGGTTTTGGTAAATGTTTACTACTCCGCTTACCGGATAATACGGAATTCGAAGTTCGTTACACGGATAATACGGAGCGGAACATTTCCTTTGCCGCTATTTCTTGGGATTTGATATTTGCGATTTGTTTTTCAATCTAAATACGCATGAATTACTTAGTTTACCCAGCCTAAGAACATAATAACCTATTTTGTGCACGTAAATAGTTGTATATTGTAGTAATTGAAGTTGTATATTGTAATAAATGAGGTTGTATATTGTAGTAATTGAAGTTGTATAAGTCCCGTTTCACTTGGCTAAACGTGGCTGTCAAACACTTTGCGTAGTGAAATAATCTTATAAAATTGAAATATAAAATGCATGTTCTTTCGTCTCCTCCCGACATAAATACTCAATTTCGTAATAATAAAGCAAAATCTAACTGTTTGAATAAAAAATATTCCGTATTAACCAGTAGGCGGAGTATGAAACTATTAATAAAGTTTTTAATGCATTTTGTTACTGTCCAAGAAAATTCAAAAGTAAAAAAGTTGACATTGTAGCAGCCTGTCAATTATTTCAAATATAATTTTCAATATTATATTTGGTTTTGAGATATTCACAAAATATTACCCGGCTTTTAGAGGTTAAAGTTTCAATTTTCTACCTTTAATTGGTGACCTGACAGTTAGCCCCCCGAAATTATAATTAGTATAAAATTATAGTTTTTTAGGAAACTATAGAACACATTATATCAGGATGTTCTATATTAGCGCCGTCTGAGTATACATTAATAATTCACCAAAGTTTGGTAATTAAACGTAACTTGATTGACTGTCATAATATAGTACCATATTATGAATACGAACCAAATTCATTTTTAGAAAATAATTTCTTTAAAATTTACTATGATAAAACTATACTAACAGACAGACCAATTGGTCATAATAGACCTGATATAGTTTTACATGACAAAATTTAAAAAATAACTTATATCATTGATGTAGCTATTCCAAATTCCTGTAATATTAAAAAATCTGTTTCTGAAAAAATAAGAAAGTATACAGATTTAGGAAATGAAATTAAAAGAATTTGGCATTCTCAGACTATAAAAATATTACCTTTTGTTATTTCGGCTACTGGCATTACACCTAGCTCTCTTATTAAAAATTTAGGCATATTAGATTTGTCAAAGAATTTGTATATAAAAATGCAAAAATCAGTCATTTTAAATACATGTAGAATTACAAAAGATTTTTTAAATATTTATATTGAGGGATCAGTAGGATTTATCGGTCAAATTAGGAATTCCACAGAGCCGAACCCTCTGATATGAAAATATCTGGAGACGGTGAATTATATTCCCATTTAATAGTTTGGTAGATTAACGTGTTGTTCTTGTATTGTTTTGTATTAATTATACTTATATAATACACTTGCATAACGTGGATTTACTAGATGATCATTTATATGGAAAAGTGTATGAAAGGGTTTAGTTTTTCCTATGGGAAAAACTAAACCCGTTCCTGTAAATCTGGTGAATAAAAAATTCTTTTCTAATTTCAAACCACAGACATATTATTCATAGACTTGAGAATCAGGGAGAGGGGTAATAACCATCTGTAGCGGGGCGGAGAGGGATGAGTTGATGGTAACGATATGTGATTCGTTAATCCTTCAATACGACAGTATATATAGGCCAATCAATAAAGAGTTTGAGGTATGCAAAAATTCCTCCGTCGATGAAATTTTTGCAGTTACGTGGAGTATCATTTAGGGATGATGAATGACAAAAGATCCAACAAAATATTTAACGGGAAGTTAGTTATTTTTAGCAAAAACAGAAAAAAAATTATAACTCTCGCTGGAAAAGTATTTCTTTCGAAAACTCTTCACATATTGTTAGTATTAATTAATATCCACCCGATTAAATAGAAATCCAACAATATTTTCGTAGGGAAAGTGTTTTTTTTTAAAGATATTTGTTTTTTAATTCTATTGTTGCCGGGAAAATTCCTCCCTCCAATTTTTGATCACGGAGTGCCTTTATATTGGTGTTTGCTTTATTTAATCAAAAGATCCAACATTTTTTTCTTTTGGAACATGCTTTTTTGATATCAGTCAAAAATATCGCTCCGGAAAAATCCTCCGTCCAATTTTTTTTCGCCAAGTTGTTAGGATAGCTATGTTAAAACGATTGCTGCAAAGATCCAACAAAATTTTGAACGGCAACCTATTTTTTTTAATTAATTTCGATCGCACGCACATTTCACGTGACTTTCGTATGAACGGGTGCCCGCGGGGTAAGGGAAGGGCTGGGGGCTAGTCGCACGGGGGCAAGCGAGCCGATCGCCGCGGGATATAGCGGGGAGTAAGCCGCGGCGGGGAGAAGTGGGAAGGTGGGAAGCTGACTTGATGTGTTTTTGTGTTTTATGGGTATCCGAAAGTTATATTATACCTCAATGACAGAATTTATGTTATAAACAAAAATTGTTTTGATTACTGTAAAAGTGTTTTATAATAACCATAGAATTATATAAAATTTTACTAATGGTTTATATTTAAAAAAACTCAATATATATTTTTAAATTATTGTGACATTGTAAATGAAGTTTTTTCGTAACTCAAATTCGCAATAAAAAAACAACATAAACAGGCAATTCCGAAAGCGTTGTTAAAATCAATGAAATAGACGTAAAGCTTCTATATTCATTTTAATTTTAAAATACTTGTGTAATACAATGTTATTTTAACCAATTAATTATTTTGACAAATGTCTATTTATGTGATTAGTTACTGTAGTTGAATAATAATATTAATTATAAGACATTGTAGATACCTACAAATGACAACAGTTGGGATCAGTTTTTATTTTTATCGTTTTATTGTTGAATCAACATATATTATAATATGAAAAAAGTTTTTCACTTTACAAACATTACTTTGCGAAACTAACATTAAAGATCATTTACCAACTGACCATAAAAATAAAACAAAAATACATTAAAATAGGGTATAAAGGTTGGTATTATTTTTGTTATTATAGAAATAGAAGATAGAAAAAATATAGAAATAGAACTATGACACATTATTCGCACATTTCAGAACACCTTCGCAACCTTCACTCATACAATCCAGTACAAACTGTGCTGGATGAAGTTTAAATCCATCAATGAAATGGCCCCACTTTACATCTCTGAACTATGCGTCCCGGAAAACACTGATCCAAGGCAGTCAACTCTTAGATCAGCAACATCATTAGCTCTAGGTAGACTGATAGAACCTAAAAAGCGAAATACTAAGTGTGGAGATCGAAGTGTGGAGTAGCGATGGGCACAATCGATGAATAATCGATGATTTACTCGATCTTTTTTACCATCGAATGATTTCGATTCATTTCCATAGAAAAATCGATTCTCGCTTCTCGATGTCAAATTCATTCGAATGCACAGTCCGAGAGAATCGGTTTGAAACGTCATCGAACTTGGAATCGATTCTCGCTTCTCGATGTCAAAATTATTTCGAATGCACGGCCGAGAGAATCGGTTTGAAACGTCATCGAACTTGAAATCGATTCTCGCTTCTCGATGTCAGAATCCATTCGAATGCACAGTCCGAGACAATCGGTTTTAAACGTCATCGAACTTGGAATCGATTCTCGCTTCTCGATGTCAGAATTCGAATGCATAATCTTGAAACGTCATCGAAAGTGATTTTGCTTGACAAACTAAATATTTTATAGGTACATGTTATAAACAACCTGATGTGTGAATTTTAAATTATGAATGAATACTTTTAGGTAACGATTTACGTTTTCAGTATACTTTATACGTAAAAGATTGCGATGGTGATAGCTTTCAACAATTTAAAAATGTCTATTATGAGGTTATGTATCATCTATTTGAGTATTGTATATTTAATTTAAAATAAAACAATAACTTAGTATATACCATTTTTATATTTAATGCCGACCGGGTTTCGCTAAAACCGTAGTTTCTTCAGGGCAGTAAATAATACTCTACCAAAATCAGCAAGTAATATGTTTTCATATGGACGTATCCAAATATATTTAATTTATTTGAAATTAACAGGTGTTTCTTAGTTTGTAATAAAAATGAAACGATTTCTATAGTAAGAAAACTTTATTTATATATTTAATGATAATATTTATATATTTAATGATAATTTGTTTGATACGAAAAGGTGTCCATAACCTACATGTTATTTAGAGGTTATTTTTTTTAACAAAAACGACATAAAATTATTATCTTCGTGTTAAACACAGACACACTGTCAATATTATTAATGGGAATTTGTACCTACCGGCGAAACTAAATATCTTATTAGTAATTTTATTGTTGTGAGATGCCCACATATTTGAAATTCGTGAAAAAGGGAATAACACTAATGTTGCCATCAAACAAAAAGGAATTTGCCATTGCCAGGAAAGAAAAACGGTGATTGAAATGTTGTTGCAGTACTTACTTACTAATGTTGCGTTATTTAAACATGTTATTTAGAGATTGTTTTTGGACAAAAATGTCATATAATTATAATTATTGACATATTATTAAACATACATAAACATTTTTAATGGAATTTTTTACCAACGGGCTAAACTAAGTAGCTTAACAATAATTGTTATTTTATGAAATGCATACCAAAAAACAACAAATAAAATTACTACAAAAAATAAGCGTTGCCATACATGATGCACCATAATAATTTTCGGCTTCCTACCCCCCCCCCCCCCCCCCCCCCCCCCCCCCCCCCCCACAGACAAAAATCCTGCCCCTGACCGTAGCTATTGCTCCCAAACTCCGAGCAAAAAATCGATTAATCATTCGATTATTGTGATGTCTCGATTAAAAAAAATCGATTATATAAAAGTTTCGATCATTCCCATCGCTAGTGTGGAGTACGTAAGTGTGGAGACCGAAAGCCAAATACTAAGTTTGGAGATCGTGCATTCGAAGTATCTGGGCCTAAGGCTTGGAACAAACTCCCTCCGGAACTAAGATACATAACAAGCCCAACAGAATTTAGGTCAAAACTAAAAACCTACTTATTTAGGCTTCCCGTTAAAATCACCAGAAGGTCAATATCTTCTCCAACTATAAAAACAGAGTCAAAATTTTCTGTTAACTTGAGTGCTGTAGATATTGCAAGTGTATCAGCATCTTTAAGGCTTTGTTTACTATGAATGCCACTGTTTTTAAGTTTTTTTACGAGGATTTCTATCAATCTTATTTTATTTTTTTCATTGGAAATGAACTTTTCTTGTGTGACAGTGTCAATCGTACTCTCACTAAATAAAGTTTCTGCATAAATCCGACGTTTTGCGCGTCGTTGACGTTCTGCTGCTTTAGTACTGGTCTCTTCTGGATGATCGGGGTACACATCAAATACATCTGTAACAAAGTTTGTTTGACCATTTGAAAGTGACCATTTTGAAATAGAGTACCCATAATTTTGCGGTTGGCCCGTTTATAGAAATTTCCTCCAAAGCATTTCTAAATTTATCCAGAATAGGTGTAAGTCGGTCTAGTTCACTGGGGGATTAATTTTGAACAAATCATTCAACAATATGTCGTCAATTGTAATAATATCTTCATCATTTAATTTCATTGCGTCAAGTAGTTTTTTTGAGAGAGCCAATTGAGTAAGCATGTGTGCTCTTATGGCACGTGTGTAAGAGTGCCCAGACAACATTTCATCCACAGATAAAGGTGCATATACTGTACACCACAATTCTTTAAGACCGCTTCTATTCATTATATAACCGATGTCTCCCATGAAACTCATGAGGAGATGAAAACCCCCTAGTCGAAAAAAACTAACATAAAATTAACTACATACTAAAAATACCCGAGGGGTTAAGATAAGAAGAACAGAAAGATAGTAATAATGAACATTATAAAATAAAAATAATTAAAAGTACCTTTTAATTATTTTTATTTAATAAGTATCTTTTAATTATTTTTATTATTATTATCTATATCCCATGTATCTTTTCGTGGCGATGCTAAATCTGCGATCGACATTTTTGTTTGCGAATGTTTGTTTGTATTCTGCTAAGAAATAACCGAAGTGCCGTTATTTTTTTTTAAATTTCATTATTTGAAAAAATCAACCATGCAAACAATGCCCTTCGTTAATTTTACACAGACAGTCTCCGCGGCCGTGTCGCGTAGCGTAGTCCCGAGTCCCGAATGCGACTAGCCCCCAGCCCTTCCCTTACCCCGCGGGCACCCGTTCATACGAAAGTCACGTGAAATGTGCGTGCGATCGAAATTAATTTAAAAAAATAGGTTGCCGTTCAAAATTTTGTTGGATCTTTGCAGCAATCGTTTTAACATAGCTATCCTAACAACTTGGCGAAAAAAAATTGGACGGAGGATTTTTCCGGAGCGATATTTTTGACTGATATCAAAAAAGCATGTTCCAAAAGAAAAAAATGTTGGATCTTTTGATTAAATAAAGCAAACACCAATATAAAGGCACTCCGTGATCAAAAATTGGAGGGAGGAATTTTCCCGGCAACAATAGAATTAAAAAACAAATATCTTTAAAAAAAAAACACTTTACCTACGAAAATATTGTTGGATTTCTATTTAATCGGGTGGATATTAATTAATACTAACAATATGTGAAGAGTTTTCGAAAGAAATACTTTTCCAGCGAGAGTTATAATTTTTTTTCTGTTTTTGCTAAAAATAACTAACTTCCCGTTAAATATTTTGTTGGATCTTTTGTCATTCGTCATCCCTAAATGATACTCCACGTAACTGCAAAAATTTCATCGACGGAGGAATTAATGTTTGGGTTAGCCTCATTTTGAGCCTTTATTGACTGGCCTAATAGGCATCACGCATTATAATATCACCATTTAGCTCTTAAAAGTAAAATCTGCTTTTGAATGAATAGACCTTTTTACATGGGAGCGCGAATTGTTCGCCCGGTTTGAACAAACTTGTGTAATCCATATAAAATGAAGAAAGGTTCGCTTGTTTTGAGAGTCGAATATTTTGTTACCGTGTTAAGTTAAGACACTTTTACAAATGTTTCATAATTTACTTATAACAGTAAACTGCAACGTGCACACGACGGGACCGGGAATTTCGCTTCATGTCTAAAACTGATCATATTATATGATGTGAATAAGCTTAAAATAATGACAAATAATGCCTGCATTTGGAAGGTAATACGACAATTGGGTTTATACTCTTTTTCACTTCTATTTTTACATGTTTTAATAGCACAAGTTACCATTTTTGCCGTGTTATTTCGTAAAATGTACCGATAAGAGCTCGACGCTAGTCCGCACAAGAATGATGACGTCACATTTTCTAGATTCACACGTACCTATACGCCAGCCCGGCCGGTTCCATGGAACCCAGAATTAAGGAGGGGGAAATAATACGCTTTTATCACTTAGGGCAGGTCTATACATATTCATATGTCTATGTTTCAAACCTAAAATCCACTTCAAAAATACTTTTAACTGTAGTGCCGACGAGCGCCACCGCGCGCGTGCGCGTACTAACCAAATATTTAACATATTACTCCTCTTTAGGCTATATCTCTTATGATATGAATGTATACAATTGTTTTTTAACCTGTCATTGGCCATACGTACTCCGGTGTAGAATAGATTTTGTCCCTTATTTATAAAGAAATTGTATGAAGAACATTGTCAGAATCGCTTGGGCCATTTTCGTTCTTGACGTAACGAAATAGTGGATAGCATCTAGCCTCTCCTAATAATTCAAATCAATTCAGGATGACGCGCTGGGCATCAAAGATGGCGGACAAAATGGCTGCCACTTGATAATATGAAAGGAGTCGTACTCGAAGTCTAAATTTTTAATTTTTAAAAGAAATATAAATCCATTGTGGAAAGCTTAGATTCGAGTGATTATTAGGAAGATCGTTTTATCTACATTATTTTGATGTAATTTTTGTAATATTTCACAAAAGACATGTTATAGAAATTGAGTTCGTAAGGAAGGTGAGAACTGTCAAATATTTTACGTCGTATTGAAAAAATATATTTTTCCTATGCTGGCTTTCAAGAGGTTAATAGTTAAGTTGATTTTTGTTATCTATTAAGTTCTGGTAATCTTAAGGCAATAACGCAAAATAATTATGCCGGCCTTACACGCCTGGCTAATTTTACCTTTTTACTGAAAAAATACCCCTAAAAGTTGGAATTTCAAAAAAGTTTTTCAACTTTTTTACCGTAATGTAGAATCACCTCCCGAAGTTAATGCACTTTACCCCCGGACACCCTGTATTAACAGAGGAATAAATAATATTAGTATTCCACCGAGGAATAATAAACTAGTCCCAGCGAGAGCTCGCACACACGGTGTCCGAACATTGGTTAAAGAAGAAAGCGCAACACGGCATAATAACCCAAAATTAGTCACAATAATGCAACATATTGCTTGATTAGAAACTCGATAGGCACTGTCATTTCTAATGAAGAACCTATTATGTTGATTAGACACCAATAGTTTTAGTGAAGTAACGGTACAGTAACTTTATTTTGAGGCAATGTTAGCTTTGAGGAACACATTGCTTAGGTAGCTAGCAATGTGTTCCTCTCATTATTCACGGTCTAAATGTAAGAATGTCTACTATTATATATCTATCTATTAAATATAAGTATTCTGTAGTTTAATGTTAACCGCTTGGACACATAAGCTTGTTTTCACGATAATTTAACATAGGTAATTTAATGACGTATGGCCCGTACCTGAGTTATTAATAGTAGTTAGTTTTTCAGAATGGTGATGCCTTATAAATAGTCACCAACACTTAAACTGGGCGAAGCAGAACGAAAAGCCGCCCGCAGGGAATAGCAGCAAAAACCTGCGGAGCGGGTTTTTCACTGCTAGTCAACAATGATTTTTACATGGGTGGATTTACATTTAATGCAAAGCCTGCAATGCAAAAACCAACGTAGATGTCAGGAATTCAGATGGGATCTACATATTTGATTAATTTACTCATATGTATATTGAGGATATTCCCACTACAAAGGTAGTGGTGAATGATGATTAACAGCCGTGTCCCAACCGTCTAGAGCCAGTGGGACCACGGCATCCCCAATTGGGGTATTTCGTATCTGGTAAAGGGGGGGGAAGTACCTGGCTATTCAGATCCCTGTCACCAAAAACCGCTGAAGGTATTTCAAGCAACATTCCGATTCTCAATGACGGTCTTTTATGAATGTAATGTGATGATACTAAAGGAATAGATATAATCCAGTCTGGATTCTCTAGTCTGGCATGGTGGATGGAATGGTGGAGGGTTGGTTGTGTACTCACCGACCATAGCCCTGTTGTTGGAGGGCATGACCTTCTTGGCTCCGGAGGGAAGCTTGATGCGGGTCTTTTTGGTGTCGGGGTTGTGGGCGATGACTGTGGCGTAGTTGCCGGAGGCGCGAGCCAGCCGTCCCCTGTCGCCTGTCTTCTCCTCCAGGTTGCAAACGATGGTTCCCTCGGGCATGGTTCCCACGGGCATAACGTTTCCTGCAAACAATTATACACACATTTTAAACACTGTCCGATAAGCGAGGACCAGACGACCGGCCAAGCAATGGCTGCTATAGCCAACTAAATATGCAGAGATTTGGGTGGTGTAAAACTTTTCATATGACCAAATGTGCACAAATATCATAAGCCCGAAGTTAAAAAAAAAAAAAAAACAGCACTCATGAGAAACAAAAATTAATGCTTTCCGCAATAGCAGCGTTTTCGGACCATCCATGAATGAATCTAAAGGATCCGAGCATATCGAAAGGATGGGATAAAAATTGGGATTGTAACCGGTATAGAGAGGGAGTGTGAAGACTCACCGATCTGGAGTGTGGCCTTCTTTCCGCAGTAGAGGAACTGTCCGGTGTACATGCCCTCGGGGGCAATGAACAGCTCCTTGCGCACCTTAAACTTGTAGGGGTCTCTGAAGTGGACCACAGCGAGGGGAGCGCCCCTACCGGGGTCGTGGATTATATCCTGAAACAAACATAATTTTATTAATACATATGTCAATTCTGAAAAGATGGCCACCTAACCGTAGATGGGAGAAACAACTCCAGTGGCTGTGTGAGGAGAGACTGGACAAAGGCTGCTGAAGTAGCACAGGACAGACGATGCGATCGGGAACCGACGCCAATAGGACAAGGTGAAGATGTATACGGTCTATTCTAGCTTTACATTGATTGTATTATTTTTTTTTACAGAATTTTGATACAGTGGCTGCTTTTAGAATTCCCGCAGAAATGGCACGGCGACGGTAACGGCTCGTGGCATCTCATTTAGTTAACCACGTCTGTCGCTCAGACACCGGTGTCTGGATGACAGATAAGAGGTTAAAAAATAAAATGTGATTTTAACCCTCATTTTTAAAGAAACTGTATATGGACAAGGTCCGAATCCTTTGCGCCAATATCATTCCAGAAGTTTTTTTTATTTTAAAACTCTAGCCTCTCGGAATGCTCTGATATTAATTTTCTACGGAATAAGGCCATATGCGGGTAAATGTCACCCGAGATTTAAAAGGTTAATACGAGCGAGGGAGATGCAATAAATTAATCATTTTATTGTCTCTCCCTCACTCACATTAATGTAGCGAATCATTCCCGTCACCGTTCCAACGGCGCATGAATACTAAAAGCGCGTAATATGGTCAACAAATGATAATATCCATTTATATAGATCCTAGATTTTTCCCACCCCCGTGTTCACACACTAATTTTCAGGATGACTGGACTGAATGTTTTTTAGGAAAAAAAAACCTTTTGATTCACCTTTATTATTATAAAAGACAACTACTTCAATTTGGGCAAAGGAACAATGTTGGTTATATCCTGGGAAGGGAAAGTGGATCAATTTGTCAAGTAGGATCATGGCAAGTCATATTATCTAAAACCTTAAATTCCAAATTGGAAATTCTGACAAATACTTAACAAATAAGCAACAGTTATGTGTTGAATCTTGAATTCCTTACATACAATTCATAAATATACATCCCGTGAAGAAGAACCATGATGACAATGGATCATTTTAGTCTTGATTTAACTATTGATGGTTTGAGAGAAATCACATAACTTTAACTATATGTTAAAAGGAAAGAAACTTATCAAAATGATTACTCTGAATCTTAGGCCAGATCTGAAATAAGCTTGGATCTTTCACTCGTGGAAAGAAAGGCACCCGATTATAGGTTGTTTTGAATTGTATGAATGGTCTGAGAAGGTGTCATGAAATAACTTATAGATTGGGAAATGTGCTCATCTACCGCACGAACTGATATTTATTACAAATATATCGATGTTGACAGATTGAGCAATATCGGTAAAAAAATATTGCAAAATTGTACAACTTTACTTCGAACCATTTTTTAGTTTAGAGTGGGTCGCATAGTTTGCTCTGTACTGGAGGGTTTGGATTTGGAAAACAATATAGATACACACCACACAAATGAATTAATATGAAGGAAACTAACCTTTACTACACCCTTGATGTATCCATGTCTTTCGGAGAAGTCGAGGGAACGGAGTTTGGGTGCTCCCTTCCTTTTCTTGGTGTGGGCTACGAAGACGGAACCCGCTCCTTTACGCTGGGCACGAATAACGCGACCCATTTTTAATCACGGACTGAAATTAAGAAAGGTTATTATCACAAACGTGTGCCAAACTTTAGACACGCACATATTTTGACACCCGATAAACATGTTAAAATTTATAACTAATCGAACGAAATATGTAGACAGATGCACAATTTAATTTTAAACAATAATTCGTAATATTTATTAATGGATGACTTGAGATTTCTTTAATATTTTCAGATTTTATAAACAAATTGCAAAAGAACATACCGCGTAAACCAAAGACAAATTAAAAAGAATCGAGTGAGCTGACGTTAGCCGCAACTGTCAAAAATTGCCAAGTTTTTAAGAAATTTATGGCCAATGGAAATTTCTTTGGTTCAGTACCTAACTAGTAATTACAAATTGTTTCGTAATCCATAGAGAAAGTAAATGTCACTTTTTGACAGTTGACGTAACCCTAAAATATGTGCTTGTGTCGTTTGACAATAAAATTAAATAATCTAATGATTTTTCATTAAATCCTCCCATTTTGATTGTTGAAACTAATATTTACGAAATGCACAAAATAAGCACAGGCAGATTAGTCCAGATCGCGTCATTTGGGGCCATTGGTTTAGTGCTAACTGGTATGGCAATGAGAAATAAATTAAGGGATCAAGTTTATCAGAGTGATATGTACAGATTGGCGTTAAAAAATCTACGCACTCACCCCGGCGCAAAGGAAATATTAGGCGAACCCATGAGAGACAAGGTTTTCAAAATCAACTACAACAAAAACTTTTGCGATGGCCGCAATGCTAGATTTCAAATTCCCATCAAGGGACCAAAACAAAGCGGTACCTACTACTTCTGGGCATTGAAAAAGGATGGAGAATGGGTTTTTACAAAAGCTGAGTTAGGCCTAGAAAACGATGACAGCAGAAGATTGGTGATAGTCAAAGAAAGTGAAGATTTTGCTGAACAAGAAGCCTACTTGCAGGCTGTGCTGAATGGTCCTCCATCATCCGAGGAACCTGGGCCATCCCTTCCTTCTCTTAACAGTGGTTAAGTGCCACCAACTTATTTATTCTGTAGTTTTATTTTTTAATGTACACATTTATTTATTAATAAATATAGGAATTGTTAATATTTGAATTCTGTTTTATTTTTATACATGTAGGCATCTATTAAAATGCTTTAACTATATTGCTTTATTCATGTTGGGAGTTATAAAGCACCCAGCGCCTTTTTCCAAATACAAAAAACGTTGCCACGGCAGACGTGGCAAAAAAGCGACCTTTGGTAATTTTTTTTACTTTCAGCTCCGGTATTTCAGTATACTCAGTAATGAGTTGGTTTGTGTTGTTAACCTACCTGATGACTAACTTGACAAATTGGCATCTATTTTTCCTCCTTCATATAATCGGGGCCTCTTTAAGAACCGCATAAATAAATCTCTTCCTACAGCTCTGTACCTTAACCCAAAGAATATAAAATGTAACACTCTAGAAGTGCCTTCCATACAAATGTGCCACTAACTTAGCACCTTCTGGTTCTAGACCATTTAGAAAGCAATCTGTCTCTCTTACACTTTCCTGAAATTGTATATAGCAAAACATAATACAATATCGTGAAACAGGGTTTTGTGTGGAAACAAAGGCTGAAATTAGGCCTATAATTGGATCATGAAACAAGCCCAAAGGTACTTAGGTGTTCATAGTTTTTAGTTTATGTCTGGTATAGTAGGTAGGTCTCCATGGTCGAGGGGCAAGGCTCTCGACTAGCGATCCGGAGGTCGTGGGTTCAAATCCCAGCATACGTAAGCAAATTTTATTTCATTGATTAGTGTTTTCACAAATTTTAAACAATCATTTTTAAATGATATAAGGTATGTTTGCAGCATGCTCCAGAGTGAAAGATACTCTCAATAACGTCCTGGCAAAAGACCACCATTAATTAATTGAATGTTGCTTGATATGACTTTAGTCATGTGATGTGTAGATCTGAATAGCCAGGTACATCTCCACCTCTCTCTCCCACATCTCCTTCCCCTCCCTATTTAGGGGGATGGGAAGGAGCCATAGTCTCACTAGCTCCAGTTGTTGGGAGTCTCGTATTTACTTTTAAAAAGTTGGTACTTGTAATAAAATGTTTTTTTACAACCAATGAAATGTTTTTTAATTCCCTGGATATTACAGTTTACAGTGGAAACATTTTAAAGATATTCTTGCTTGCAGCTACTTACAAGTGACTTAATCGCCGCTACCCGCTACCTGTCATACTATTTACCTGTCATACTGAAGAACAGCGTATGGTATGCTCAAACATGCTCATGGTAGGTATATTGGGTTATGTTCTTTATTTTTATTGAAAAGTGCCCTAGCTTTTCCAAGTGACCAGTGACTACTGTGGTAGCTAGGACACTCGTTTTTTTTTTAAAGAGAGAATCGCCAGTAGCCATATACTCTCTGAGCTAGTGATAGAAAATCGATAAAAAGTACAAAGATAAGTTCAGTAACATGTAAAATAATGTATTAAGTAGGTTAGTTGTTAGTAAGTTAGTCACCACCATGCAAGTTAGTTTAACACAGTATTCTAGATCTAACTAAGAGCTTATCTCTGAACTGAAACTGAAACTAAAACCAAACAACTAGTGATTAAAAAAAAAATATAGAAAGGTCAAAGGTAATTTCAGAAAGATGTACAATAATGTTTTAAGTTTGTTAGTTGTTAGTCCCCACCATGCAATATGGTTTAAAACATTATTGCAGATCTAACTATGAGCTTATCTGAACTAAAACTAATACGGATAATTAGCGATTAAAAAATATCGGAAAAAAGTTCAAAGATAATTTCAGAAAGATGTACAATAATGTTTTGTTAGTTGTTAGTCCCCACCATGAAATATGGTTTAAAACAGTATTGCAGATCTAACTGTCAGCTTATCTGAACTAAAACGGATAATTAGCGATTAAAAAATATCGGAATAAAGTTCAAAGATAATTTCAGAAAGATGTACAATAATGTTTTAAGTTTGTTAGTTGTTAGTCCCCACCATGCAAGATGATTTAAAACAGTATTGCAGATCTAACTATGAGCTTATCTGAACTAAAACTAATACGGACAACTAGCGATATTGGAAAAAAGTACAAAGATAATTTCAGAAAGATGTACAATAATGTTTTAAGTTTGTTAGTTGTTAGTCCCCACCATGCAAGATGATTTAAAACAGTATTGCAGATCTTACTATGAGCTTATCTGAACTAAAACTAATACGGACAACTAGCGATATTGGAAAAAAGTTCAAAGATAATTTCAGAAAGATGTACAATAATGTTTTAAGTTTGTTAGTTGTTAGCCCCCACCATGCAAGATGATTTAAAACAGTATTGTAGATCTAACTATGAGCTTATCTGAACTAAAACTAATCCGGACAACTAGCGATTAAAAAATATCGGAAAAAAGTTCAAAGATAATTTCAGAAAGATGTACAATAATGTTTTAAGTTTGTTAGTTGTTAGTCCCCACCATGCAAGATGATTTAAAACAGTATTGCAGATCTAACTACGAGCTTATCCGAACTAAAACTAATACGGACAACTAGCGATATTGGAAAAAAGTTCAAAGATAATTTCAGAAAGATGTACAATAATGTTTTAAGTTTGTTAGTTGTTAGCCCCCACCATGCAAGATGATTTAAAACAGTATTGTAGATCTAACTATGAGCTTATCTGAACTAAAACTAATCCGGACAACTAGCGATTAAAAAATATCGGAAAAAAGTTCAAAGATAATTTCAGAAAGATGTACAATAATGTTTTAAGTTTGTTAGTTGTTAGTCCCCACCATGCAAGATGATTTAAAACAGTATTGCAGATCTAACTACGAGCTTATCCGAACTAAAACTAATACGGACAACTAGCGATATTGGAAAAAAGTTCAAAGATAATTTCAGAAAGATGTACAATAATGTTTTAAGTTTGTTAGTTGTTAGTCCCCACCATGCAAGATGATTTAAAACAGTATTGCAGATCTAACTACGAGCTTATCCGAACTAAAACTAATACGGACAACTAGCGATATTGGAAAAAAGTTCAAAGATAATTTCAGAAAGATGTAC
The DNA here is from genome assembly GCA_951813805.1 of Limnephilus auricula. NCBI lineage: Eukaryota > Metazoa > Arthropoda > Insecta > Trichoptera > Limnephilidae > Limnephilus > Limnephilus auricula. The sequence continues at coordinate 9,362,165 of OX638410.1, forward strand.
AATAATGTTTTAAGTTTGTTAGTTGTTAGTCCCTACCATGCAAGATGATTTAAAACAGTATTGCAGATCTAACTACGAGCTTATCTGAACTAAAACTAATACGGACAACTAGCGATATTGGAAAAAAGTTCAAAGATAATTTCAGAAAGATGTACAATAATGTTTTAAGTTTGTTAGTCGTTAGTCCCCACCATGCAATATGGTTTAAAACAGTATTGCAGATCTAACTATCAGCTTATCTGAACTAAAACTAATCCGGACAATTAGCGATTAAAAAATATCGGAAGGAAGTTCAAAGATAATTTCAGAAAGATGTACAATAATGTTTTAAGTTTGTTAGTTGTTAGTCCCCATCATGCAAGATGATTTAAAACAGTATTGCAGATCTTACTATGAGCTTATCTGAACTAAAACTAATCCGGATAATTAGCGATTAAAAAATATCGGAAGGAAGTTCAAAGATAATACAGTAAGATGTACAATAATGTTTTAAGTTTGTTAGTTGTTTGTCCCCACCATGCAAGATGGTTTAAAACAGTATTGCAGATCTAACTATGAGTTTATCTGAACTAAAACTAATCCGGACAACTAGCGATATTGGAAAAAAGTTCAAAGATAATTTCAGAAAGATGTACAATAATGTTTTAAGTTTGTTAGTCGTTAGTCCCCACCATGCAATATGGTTTAAAACAGTATTGCAGATCTAACTATCAGCTTATCTGAACTAAAACTAATCCGGACAATTAGCGATTAAAAAATATCGGAAGGAAGTTCAAAGATAATTTCAGAAAGATGTACAATAATGTTTTAAGTTTGTTAGTTGTTAGTCCCCATCATGCAAGATGATTTAAAACAGTATTGCAGATCTAACTATGAGCTTATCTGAACTAAAACTAATCCGGACAACTAGCGATATTGGAAAAAAAGTTCAAAGATAATTTCAGAAAGATGTACAATAATGTTTTAAGTTTGTTAGTTGTTAGTCCCCACCATGCAATATGGTTTAAAACAGTATTGCAGATCTAACTATCAGCTTATCTGAACTAAAACTAATCCGGACAATTAGCGATTAAAAAATATCGGAAGGAAGTTCAAAGATAATTTCAGAAAGATGTACAATAATGTTTTAAGTTTGTTAGTTGTTAGTCCCCATCATGCAAGATGATTTAAAACAGTATTGCAGATCTAACTATGAGTTTATCTGAACTAAAACTAATCCGGACAACTAGCGATATTGGAAAAAAGTTCAAAGATAATTTCAGAAAGATGTACAATAATGTTTTAAGTTTGTTAGTCGTTAGTCCCCATCATGCAAGATGATTTAAAACAGTATTGCAGATCTAACTATGAGCTTATCTGAACTAAAACTAATCCGGACAACTAGCGATATTGGAAAAAAGTTCAAAGATAATTTTAGAAAGATGCACAATAATGTTTTAAGTTTGTTAGTTGTTAGTCCCCACCATGCAAGATGGTTTAAAACAGTATTATAGATCTAAGAACTCATCTTAAAATTAAACCGAAATACGAGTGGTTGCCTGCCGGAAACATTAAACTAACTTAAAAGTAAACCTGATTACACAATGTAGCTGACCTTAAATATAACTTAAAACTAACTCAAAACTAATATTAAATTAACTTAAAACTAACTTAAAAATAAACTGGTTCTTCAGGCCGACAGCGTCGCTCCACGACGTATTCTGTGAAAAGCAAAATACAACATTAAAATAAATCTTAAAGACAAAAAAAATCATTAATTGCCCTTGATACTAGTAACTGAACTCTAATAAATATATTGCACATTCTAGTCAGGTACCCTTTACCACTTATCATTACTGATATATTGCACATTGTAGTCAGGTACCCTTTGCCAAATTACATATAAATAAGAATTGTGCAATATATTATACATGCGAGTATAATAAACCCGGCATGGGTATGCAGAATCATTCTGAAGGGTCTGAGAATAATAAAATAATGGACCATGCGGTATTGGGATTATGCGGGATTCTAATAACACTATTGCGGTTAATCATTCTGAAGGGTCTAAGGATAATAAGAGAATGTTCCTAATACCAGCCTTTGGAAGGAAAAAAAAAAAAAACAGTCACTAAAAATAATTAGTCCTGAACTGAACTGAACTTAAACTGAAGAAAGATTAGTGTGACTTGTCCTATGCTTAAGTTGGAAATGGTGACCAGTCTACTCAGTGAAAATTTTTTAAGTATATGAATATTGAGTACAAATTTTTCATCAGAGTTAATTCCTCAAATGATAATTCATTATGTCTCGAAGTATCGAAAACTGATAATTAGGGTTTTTAACCTTAGGTTAAGTTAGGTTAGGTTAGGTTAATGTGAGTTATGATGTGATGTATTATCATGTGAGCAAGTATCATCGTGTCTGAATAAATTTACTATGGGAGTTCAGACGCTGAGATCTCATAGTCCGATTAGACATGGAACCGTTGGAAATATATCTGAAGATCATTACAATAACCGTAGAAAGCTCAAAGATTCAGTTAGAGAAGTGTTAGGGAAGTGCTACAAACATAGCAATTGACCCAATTCAAAAAATTCAAAAAGCGATAATTAAACTAATCCTGAAAGTACCATTCTACACAGATTCAAGCTGAAATTTACAAAACATTGGAAGTCATGTCAATAAGACAACTCTATGCCAAATATGCACTTCTACACCTCCTCCAACACAAACTCCATATTCCAATTCAACCAAAAACCTCAATAAAAACCAGGTCCTCAACAAATAAAACACTGAACATACCGATAACGCACACCACACATGGACAAAGACACTTTCAATATTACGCAACCAAACTTTTTAATTGTATGCCCATTACTCTGAAGCAACTAATAACTGCAAATATGTCTACAAACATTCACAAAAAACTTATCTCAGCCTGGATCAAAAATCAAGATTTTAACTTCATTCAAAACATAATAACTCCAAACCGAACGTAAACAAACTATAAAAAAATGTAAGATAACTAAACACATTTTTCGAGAATATACCAACTATACACACACTTAAAATATATATACATGTTTTTTATAATTTTTTTTTTATAAATAAACAGTTTAAAATAATCACTAATTTAAAAAATAAATAAAGAAGATAATTTCTAATACAACACATAAATATTTGTCACACTTAACCATGTAAAACTTGTCACACTTAACCACGTAAAACTTGTCACACTTAACCAAATACTTGTCACACTTAAATACTTGTCACACTTAACCACTTATAACCACGTAAACTCAGCACAGGTTATCCTAGTGAGGTGTTCACGAAACATACAACATTACCCAACCACAGTTTCACATTCACTAACCTACTTTACACACAACACAACAAAAAGTTCATAAATTATGTTATTAGCTATTGTGTATAAATATTTAACTTTATGTGAACGCTGTAATATTATATAGAAATAAAAAAAAAAAGAGAGGAAAAATTTAAAGAGTTAACTGTCAACATTTTTATGTTAGTTTACCTGTTATTGGTTTATTTATAGTTTGCCTCATGAGGAGTAGAGTAGACATTTATTATTGTTAAAAATTGATAAGAAAATTGAGCATAAGTAAGTGAATAACATTTAAGTCAATGTGCATAAATTATTAAGATAAGTAATGTATGTATTTTTTCTTTATTTGACAGGTAAATAAAAATTAAACGCCTGGGTGAAAAAAACAATTAAATTATTTCATTTACACGTAAGTGTACCCCATAAGTGTAATTAATATCTTGCATAATTGTGTAGCTGGAATGTAAATAACTAAATAGAGTGATATGCGGGACCGAAGTGAGTAACACGTAGAGTTGAAGAGCCAAAATCTTAAGCATTTTAGGAAAAAAAAAGTTTTTTTGTACCTCTAAAATTTTTACTTAACCACTTGAGCGCTTTTTGCCACATAATGGCACTATTTCCAAAACCTCGGATTGCTTTGTTGCCAAAATGTGGCAAATTTAATTTTTTAAATTTTTTTTATTAAAACGACTATATAATATATTATATTGTACATTCAAAATATAACAAAATAAATATTCTCTAGATTCTTTAAAATGTTTTAAGGTTAAAGATTTAATTATATATTTTTTATAAATCCTACAAATATGTGATAATAGACAAAAGATAGGGGAATTCATTGGCTAAATAGAACTATAATCAGTTTGTACATCTCCATATTCAAATTTTCCTTAGCAAAAATATTTTAATTGCCCTGTCGCTCCAGTGGTTTAGCACTTACTTGGTATTGAAACAAAAAACAATGAAATAACTTACCAATTCCTCGGAAGTGTTGGTTCCTGTTTTGTTCCCCCGGAGTACTGGAATACTGGAGATACCAGGAACCAACCTGAAAACACCAAAAGAAACGTTGTCATAATGTAAAATCAAGATATTATTAAAACCAATGAAAATGGGAACAAGGGGACTGAAGGAACAGAATAGACAAAATGTTCTATTGCTTCTCCTCCGAAATAAAGATTATATAGATTTTTTTATAATTCCAATTTTTTTATAATAGGTACTTTATTATATAATAAATTTATTTCTGTAAAAATAATGGCTATATTACTTTTAAGTTTAATCTTAATATATAAAACAAAGTCGGGTTAGTTACACCATTTATAACTCAAGAACGGCTGAACCGATCTTTATGGTCTTACCGGGACATATACCTTAAAATATAGACCATTATCTTTTATTATTTTTCTGTGTCTTGTTCATTTTCATATTAAAAAAAAATAGATTATTGTTATCTTCTTCTTCAATGATATATTACATTGATTGGAATAACTTTCAAAAGTTAAAAAGAGTTTTTCTTATAAAAAAAAAGAATTCTTTAATAACTCAGGTGCGGGGCAAAAGTCATTCCTATGTCTACCTACGTTAAATTGTCGTGAAACCAAGCTTATGTGCCCAAGCGGTTAATCGAGTTAAAACAAAACTTTGCAGTTGCTCAGTCAATTAAAAAAGTAAATTAGCTTTATAATATTTTATTCATAGTCACAATCAATAATGAGCAACCCCCGGGGGTCCGGCTCAGGCTTTCAGCGGCCCCGCGTCCCTATTAATAATTAAATCAAAGTTATTTTGCGCAAAGTAGGTACGTTTCATTCTAGTTTTTATAATAAAAATAATTTCTTTATTCAGAAATGTGGGGAAGTTAGTGCAATCCCACAAATACCATAAAGAGTGCAAGTACATAATGACATAGTATAGACAGAGGTATCAGCAAAAATGTCATTTTTTTACTTTCAAAAGTCATATTGACAGAAATACTTTCAAAAATCAATTGAAAAAGTTAATGTGAGTTATGATGTGATGAATTATCATGTGAGGAAGTATCGTGTCTGAATAAATTTACTATGGGAATTCAGACGCTGAGATCTCATATTCCGATTAGACATGGAACCCATTTAAAGACCATTCATACTAACTACGGTAAGCTATCCATCAGTTATGAGGGGGGCAATTTATATAATTGCCTTCCAGATGAAATTAAAAACGAAAAGAGTGTAAATTAAAAAAAAAATTTTTTTTTTTAAATATAGTGAAAGTGAATAAATAATATTATATGATAATATATTGTATGAAAATATAACGTAATTTAATCTACTGTAATGTAATGTGATTTAATTCAAATTCTAGTTAATAAGTGCTGGAATAAAAAACTTATTAAAAAAAGAATTAATTAATAGCAAATAAATGGTTGAAAATATTTATTCAAAATAAATAAAAAATGTATTTAATTTGAGTCGGATTCAGATTTCCTACGCACTGTAGGGAACCCGCTTGCGCAGCGTGGGTATAAACTGTGAAACCTAAAGTTTAAGTTTGGACTTACGGAAATCAATAATTCGTTTGTGTGAAAGCACTATGAGACCATACATGATTTTACTTCAATGGCAAGCCAGATTTGTAAATAATCAACATTCATTAAATGAACTGTGGAAAGAACATGGAATTAACAATGAAACAATTAGAAAAAAATTGAAAACAGGAGAGAAATAACTTCAATTTTAATAGAAATAACTTCCAGGAACAAATTATTGACCTCCAAACAAACTGATCACTAAGCTTGAAATGAAAAATGAACCAAATTGTACAGAACGATTCTAAAAGTCTATTTAACGGCAGTAAAAAGATAAATTAATAAAATTACACACAACTACAAAGTAATATGAAAAGTATCTATGGTATTTACTGATATATTTTATATTACGTAATGATATGTTTCTGATATGATTATGTTTCTGCATTATGTAAAATTTCAACTTGTAATATGTTTGTTGAAACAGTCCTAAGGGCTAAGGGCCTAAGGGCTTCTTGTAAGTATTTTTGGATCATAAGTATTTATGATTTTTCTATAATTTTTAAACAAAATAAGTGTATAAATTTTTTTTCAAATATTTTAGTTTGTAAGTCCTTAAATAAACAGAAATACTGAGGTATTTTCGTCACAAAACACATTCTCAGATTTATTTTTTTATGATTTTAATTTAACTAAAATTAAAATTCTGAAAAATGTGTTTACTAGATTATGTATTGATTTATTTTGTTGTATGATTTGAAATTTGTGATGTATAATACAATATTTCGTTTGAAAATTGAACAAATCTGCCAATGACCAAAGATATAACCTTAGTATATTAAAAATAAAGATAGTTTTCCTAAAAAAATTAAAAATGTGTTTACCAGATAAAATAACAATCTTTCAAAATCAATTTATGTTTTATTTATAAAAAAGAGTCAATATGTCCAGAATTTGATTTAAAAAGGACTAAATTCCGGTATTCTCTGGTAATACACTATGGGAAACGAACTTATAGCTATTTTACTGGAAGCAAAAATCAAAAAACAATTACATACCAAGTCCGCAGAAGCGTTGATGATCCCTTTAGGTCCCCCGGAGTGCCAGCAACCACGTCTCCCGAAGTCCTGGAGGCTGGAGCACGCGAGGTTCAACCTGAAAGACACGAAAGGAGATGTTATTATAATGTGAAAGCAAGACATTATTAAAACAAATGAAAATGAGAGGCGAGGGGTCCGAAGGAAAAGAATTAAGACAAATTTTTCTATTCTTTTTCCTATATATTAAAAATATGGAAGCAGGAAATATACAATTTGTCCAAAGAAACATCACCATCTCAAAAACGATTCTTTTTTCTAACTTTTTCAGTTGATTTAAAACACAACAATGATAAAATCTGGGCCCGGCTCGGGATCTCGGTGGCAATTAATTACATAAAGTTATTTTACAAATAATATGTGCAGTGTTTAAAATTCGGAACATATTAATTCTAAATAACACTCCAACAGGCAACATATTTAGATAATTCTAAATAATACTCCAACAGACTAAACATAATTATTTTGAATTATAACAACCACACGGCAGTGTATTATTATACAAACTAACCTGGAAACTTCAATGGTGGCAACTGGACACACCCGAGTCTGAAGAAAATCAAATCATCAGACCGCTGACAGAGCATTGACTTTCTGGAGTAAGAAGACAGCTGGTGTCCTGTATCTCATGAAACAGAAATGTTTACAAAACACAAAAAAATATGTAAATTCAAAGCATAGCACATAAAATGTATAAAATCAGGTGAAAACATATACTTATTGTTTAAGAATGAATGTGAAGCACATGTAATAAATAATAACAAGGCTATCTTTCTAGAGATAAACGCCTTAGAGGTAAACGCCTTAGAGATAAACGCCTTAGAGATAAACGCCTTAGAGATAAACGCCTTAGATATAAACGCCTTACAGATAAACGCCTTAGAGATAAACGCCTTAGATATAAACGCCTTAGATATAAAACGGTCTTAGAGCTAAACGCCTTAGAGATAAACGCCTTACAGATAAACGCCTTAAAGATAAACGCCTTACAGATAAACGCCTTAAAGATAAACGCCTTACAGATAAACGCCTTAGATATGAATGCATTCAATATAACGGTCTTAGAGCTAAACAACCTAGAGACAAACACCTTTAAGATAAATGTTTGGAGATAAATGCCTCACAGATAAACGCCTTAGATATGAAAGCATTCAATATAACGGTCTTAGAGCTAAACAACCTAGATACAAACGCCTTAAAAATAAATGCCTTAGAGTTTAATGGTCTTAGAGCTAACGCCTTACAGATAAACATCTTACAGATAAACGCCTTAGAAATAACGGTCTTAGAGCTAAATGGCCTAGAATAAAAGCCTTAAAGATAAACACCTTAGAGATAACAGTCTTAAAGCTAAACGGCCTAAAACAAGCGCCTTAAAAATAAATGCCTTAGAAAAAAACTCATTAGAGATAACAGTCTTAGAGCTAAATGGCATAGAGACAAACACTTTAAAGATGGCTTGGAGATAAACGCATTAGACATAACGGTGTTAGAGCTAAACAGCCTAGAATAAATACCTTAAAGACAAATGCCTTGAAAGACAAATGCCTTAGAGATAACGTTCTTAAAGCTAATTGTCTTAGAGTTAAACATATTTGAGCTAAACGGCCTAGAGCTCAACGCAGTTAACACTTAGCCCAGCTAAGATACAGCTGGACAAATACAGCAAGACTCAGCAGACACTGAACCAAATTTCAGCTTGATGACGGCACATCCTTCGTTGGAAGAGAAGGTTACACCTGGAAAAATAAATAGAATTAGTTTAAAAAAAAACTCGCAATCAAAGATAAACAATTAGAAAATGCTGAAATTTAGTTTTTTTATTTTGAATAAGGCACAATTATTTTAGTCTTTGTGCTAAATTTGTAGTAACCCAACGTCAAGGGTAATTCTGTATTTTGCTTATCATTACTGTTACATAAAAAACCTCCTCAACGTAAGGCGCGTTGGTCAAATTTCGGAAACACTATTTATATCGAAATGGATAACATTGCATTGAAATTACAAGTACGTAAAAAAGAAAAATTTGCATAATCCGCGTTTAGGATGACCGCCATACATACAGGCCCGCCCATAATACAGGCCGTGCAGGGCGAGCATCGCATGCGGGCGGCATTCTCACCCCAACATCCTCCTTCCCAACCCCCTCAGCCCCTCATGTCCCTCATCCCAACTCTCGCTCAACCCCTTCGGAGTTGGGACTCTTGTGCGGTATTCACATAATAAAAAGTAAAGAACCCTCACTACCCTGAAAAAGAAAATTAAACTACCCCCCTAGCCTCTCTCCCTCCACCACACCCGCCATTTGTCGTTTGGTATTCTTGATACTAAATAATGAAGGGCTAGAAGAGACGTTATTACCATGTAATCTATGTTAATCTACCGTTAGGTTAGGTCATCCCAACTCTCCCTCAACTTCCACCCCAGGGATAACTACCCATCTATAATCTGTGGAAGCCCTCGAACACGAGAACCTGGCACCACCCTAGGTGCAAACCCACCACACTAATAAACTTATCAAGGTGTCGTCACGATTGACAGTAAATGGATTAATTTATTCAAAATAATAAATAAAAACTATTTTTCAAAAAAAAACTTACATTAACAAATAAATATTTTGTACAACACAAGCGCTCCTCTTTTCTGATAAGGTATACATGACCAATCATGGACCTTAAATAAAATTATATTTTGTAAAATAAAAATGTAGAAATAACATTTGTGTTTGTTATTGTTATTATTGATAATTGTTTTGCTGTTTTTGTTGATGTTATTTCTCTTCTCTCTTAATTAACCGCTTGGGCACATAAGATTGTTTTCACGACAATTTAACGTAGGTAGACATAGGATTGACATATGCCCCGGACCTGAGTTGTTAAATAGGTTATGTTAGATTAACGACTTTTTAAAGAGGTGTTGAGTTGATTCTCAGTTGACATGAAACCAAATAAATAACAAATCCTTTGGGCTGTAAAAATCTAAAATCATAACCTCTGCAATAATGTTCTATACCGTACGAGTAAATTACATTCTAAATTATTCTGTTTTATTGGTTTGTAACACATAATTAATATTTTAAGTATACGCACTTACTTTTTTTATGTTATACTTTATTTTACGTAAGTATTTGAGGCTTAAATTATATTAAATCATCTTATTAGTATTTTGCTAATTTACACTAAATTTTATTACATCATAATTTGTATTGTTTTCTTACAATTACTGCAACTGCATTTATCTTGTTATATTTATTAATTACTGTAATCAACTTGTAAAATTTTCATGTAAAAGCTCACTAGGGCATTAATAAATGATAAATAAAAATAACCCAAAAATAAATCAAGATAATCCCAATATCTGGTACATTTTTAAAGTATAGTTAAATTTTAATATTTTATAAAAACTTTCCTCTATGTGTCAAATGTTAGAAGCGCATGTATGTATACCACTAGCAGATGTTCAGTACTCGGACAACTCAATTAACACTTAAAAAAATTGGCTTATTTTGTCAGAGGCTAAAAATACTCCCGCTTTGAAATAAAATCCAAATAAATGGAACATTTGTTAACGTATTCGAAAACTAAAAACTGTTTTCGAAAGGTGATGAAATAGGCTTTCAAATTTCTATATTAAAAATTACTACGTATTTTTTTAAATATAATTTTTTTTTTGCGAAAACTTTAAAAAGTGTTCAAAATGGCTCACTTTACTTTTTTTTCTAACTTAAATTACTGATAATGAAAAAAAAATAAAACACATACTTATTTCATTAGTTAAATGAATTATAAACCTTACTGTCACCTCACTTTTTTTTCATTTCATGTAAAAAAAAATCTTAAAAAATTCACAAAGTTCCATAATTTTTTTTCAAATTGCTATCGGAAACTTTGGTTTCAGAAAGGGGTAAATTTTAATTTTTTTGTGGTTTTCTTTTAGATTTGAATATATAGTTTGTTGTATTCTCTTTCCAATACCGTTTAGATCACATTTCTGACTATGATAGTAAGGGAGAAACAACGATTTCTGTGAGACCTATGTGAGCTGGGACAAATATGGTCTCCTGTGATTAAACGGAGAAAATGTCATAGAATTCGGACATAAATTATTGTAAAAGCTGTCATCCGACGCAACAAAAAAAGCAAATTTTCATTTCACTTAATTGAAATTTTAAATGCCGTGTTTTCCATAGTCCCGAACACAAATAGCTGTCTTTTATAGTAATAAAGATGAATCATAAGGTTTTTCTAAAAATTTATTCTTAAATATGTTCAGTCATTCTGAAAGTTTACCAAACATTTTTCTATACAATATAATATGCATCATAGTAAATTTGATTGTAGCTCACCGTGATAATGGAATTATTTGTAGCTATAATAATAATAATTGGATGACTTGTATAGCGCCGTTTTTGTGAAAAACTATGAATCAAAGAATGTGCGTTTCTACAAAAGCCTTCTTCTCAGCAGTATAGATTATAGATCATAATTATAGATATAGATATTCATCATACAAAATTCTATTAATCTATGATTTCCATGGAAACAAAGCCGTCAGCTTCAAAAGTGAAAACACATTAAAAAAAATCAAGTGATATTTTTAAAGTTAATGTGAAAATGATGCTCACCTTCCCGCTTGGCCTCGTCTTCCTGGGTGTTCAGGACAGGGGAAAGGGGACAGGGGGCGTGGGGGCCCAGTTGCCCAGATGTAGACTGGAACTCTCATTTCTGGTTCCGACTCCAGTACTCCCAATTACTGGCCTGGGGAAATTACCATACAATGTTAAAAATAGGAAACATAGAAAGGTATGGCTAGGAGAAATTTTTTTTACCGAAAAGACAAGTAATACGAGACAAAAATAGTTAGAATAGTATAAAGATTGTTAGAATAGTATAAAGATGCGGTGTGGAAGTACCATAACATGCACCCTGCGAGAAAAGATGATAGCTACCTCACAAAGATAAGGCCAATGACGTTAAAATAATCTAGACTTGCTACTCACAATCTTAACGAAATGCGGCAGGCCAAAAACACTTATGTTTCCAGTAAAATCTTAATTCAAACAGTGATAAAGATAGAAATTCGAAGAATTCGTGTGCATCGCGCTATTTAAAACAATATAAATTCGCGTGCATTTAAAAATTAAATGCTATTCATTGGCTTTTACTAGTGTTTGCCGAGTTAAGGAAAAAAAAATTTCATCACACATGAGAATTTGGCACTTTTTCAGTACTAAAAACTACGAAATAGAAAATGACAATTATGTCAGACTGCTTTGAGCAGTCTAAATTATTATAAGAATGGCGAGTAGAAGGAAGCCTTTTAACGTTATTGAAATGGCACATGATTAGAGTTTAGAAATGTATAATAATAAAATATTTTATTATTAAGGCCCTGTACGCACCATGCCGCAAACAGCCCGACGGATCGGGCTGCTACAAATGCAGCATCGTGCGTAGTACCCTTGAGACAATCGAACTAAACGTGAAATTGGGTAACTTGAACCTTCCTTTCAGTTGATGCACGTGGTGGCATAATGTATGTCGCGAAATAATTGCATAATGTGGTGTAATTCTTTCACAATAGTTTATACGAATGCTAATAATGTAAAATAATCACAATAACTTGTATTTTCTTTGATATAAGTTAAATTTAGATCGAAGAAAAAATCACTGAAAATACTAAATTAAAAAAAAAAACTACTTCCATAATATATTATGTCGACTCCGGAAATTTGAAATGTTGTAAAGAACAAATTGTTGTTCGAAAGAGCAAAAAGAAAGATTTTTTGCAGACCGGTAATAATTATGATTTTTTTGTCGAATTGAATACTTCTCAGAAAACTTTAAAAAAATTGGTTTCTTGTACATAACAGTGTTTAATTTATGATTTAAATTTTCAGAAAAAAACGCACGTTTTAAGACCGACTTATTTCCTGGAATTATTTTGACTACGCAGATCGAAAGAGGAAAAAACTGAGAAATTAAACTCTTTGTGGGATTTATTGTCCTATCCAGCATTTGAAATTTCCGCTAGCGATGTATAATAATTTTAAAACGTTTTAAAAACAAGCTTATTTGCAATGCACAATTTGAAAACGCAATAATTCGTTTTAGCTTATTAGACTACTTGTTTAATTATTACTTACAATAAAAAATATTAAAAATGAAACTTACTGGAGAGCGAGGCTCGCCATGCTGCTCTCACAACGGTGGTTCGGCAGAAAATGAACTCAACGGTGGCGCGCGGAATAAATGCTAATAAATCCCCCACCACTCGAACTAGTTCCGCGTTTTGCCGGCGGCTCCGAAGAGAAGGAATAAAAGTACTCGAGTTCTAGGAGTGGTTCCAAGTTCCGAGTTCTTGTTACGAACTGGGTACTGGGAGCCGAGGCGGGTGCCGAGACGAATGGTTCCGACCCCGAACTTGACCCGGATATACACGGAACTCGCGCATGAGCATGCTTATTTTGATCCGATCTCAGTCAGAACCCAAATCGATATTTTTATTTTGTATTTTTTTTCTTTCACCGATAGTTTTTTTAATAATTGCATTGCAAGCAATAACATTATTTTGCGGATGAAACTGTCTCTGTTATGTTGTTGTAACAGTTGACATCTTGGACCCAAATCAATCGTTTTATTTTCTTTCGTCCAAAGATTCTATATCAAAAGCCTATTTCATCACCTTTCGAAAACAGTTTTTAGTTTTCGGATACGTTAACAAATATTCCATTTATTAGGATTTTATTGCAAATCGGTAATATTTTTAGCCTCTGACAAAAAACCTCAAATTTTTGAATGGTTAAGAAAATAAAAAAGATCGATTTGGGTTCGTAATTGGACAACTAGAAGAGCAAACCTTGGAGCAAATAATCATTTGTTAGTAGAAATGCGAGAAGATATCAACGGGTATAAAAAAATATATAAAAATCATTTACGAATGCTTCCGCAGAAATTTGACGAGCTACTCTCTAAAATTACAAACAAAAACGAGATACTCAAATGCGGAATGCTATTACGAACTGAGATCGGATTGAAATGAGCATGCTCAAAAGCCAGTCTGTTCACACATGCTTAGAGGCGGTTCCTACTCCTAATCCTTTTTGAAATAGACTACTTCCAGATAACCCGGTCCAAGACTCGGACCCAAACCTGTAACTCGGGGCCGGACCCAGAGCCGAAAACCGAATGCCTCCACCAGCATCCCTGTGGCCGCAGTCTTGCGCCACTCGCGAGTTGTGAGGTCTTGTCTTGGTCCGATTTTTGTGCGGGTTCTATCTGAATCCGGCTCCGAGGTCCGGCTCCGAACCCGTGAGTCCCGGTAGCCGCAAAACACCTAGTCCGCCTCCAAGAACTCGAGCCCGGGACCTGCTAGAACTCGAGTACTTTTAAAAGGAAGCACTCCTCGGAGGCCTCCGGCAAAATGCAGGACTCACCCATCTCTAGTGTCGAACCCAGTCGAACCTACTCGTCGCTAGTAGAGTTGGTGCGTGGAGGGGGGTCTGCGTTTCCACGCATCCACGCTCGCAGTCACTGCTAGGGAGCCGCCGGGTGAGGATGGTCGAGCCTTCTCCCTGGAGCGCGGGTAAGTTTATATTCTTTTAAACCTCATAATTAATTCGTGCAATAATACAAACTCGAAACAAATACTTCGAAAGTTTTTTTTAAAACTATGCCGTTGAGTAATTCAAGAAAATTGTGCATTGCATTTTTAATAATGTTGTGGTTTTACGTGATTCATCAGTGAATTTGTACATAAATTTGATTTTGTAATCGGTAAACTATGTTTAACTTCTATCGAAGAAAATGCGGTTAATATTACGCCGCCTAACTTTTAATAGGTACCTACATGTTTTGGAAATTACAAATTACACTACGTTTCAACCAGTACCATAATGGTACTGACACACTTGCTTATAAAGCTACGGACACACATGCTCATTTGAAGCCAAAGAGCAAGCTACCTAGTAGCAATTGCTACCTAGTAGCATGTGTGTCAGTGACGTTCCTAGTAATGAGCATGCTCATTTGAAGCCAAAAGAGCATGCTCTCAAATCGACAGCCGTTTGATTTGCGAGCATGCTCATTGGATTATCATTATTATATATGGATGCTTATTGGATGGAAGGGGAAGCCTCTAAGCATGTGTGAACAGGCTGGCTTATGAGCATGCTCATTTCAATCCGATCTCAGTTCGGAATAGCATTCCGCATCAAACGGCTATCGATTTGAGATCGTGCTCTTTTGGCTTCAAATGAGCATGCTCTTTACTAGCAACCTCACTGACACACATGCTACTAGGTAGCATGCTCTTTGGCTTTAAATGAGCATGTGTGTCTGTAGTTTAACCCTTCAAATATTTGACGTGTTTTGTCAGACTAAAAATATTCCCGCTTTGCAATAAAATCCAAATAAATGTAATATTATTTGTTAACGTATCCGAAAACTAAAAACTGTTTTCGAAAGTAGACTTTCAAATTTTATTATTAGAGATAACCATGTAATTTTTAAAATATAAAAATTTTGGATAATATATACGTTGACACAATGTGGTGAAATAGGTGCACAATATCACCACATATTAATTAATTAGCAACTATTTCACTACATCACGTCATTGTCTATAATAATATGTCGTCGATCGTTATCGATCGTCCATCGATTACTAAGACATTTAAGTTTTAAGATAAATGAGGAAAGCAGTAATCGAAGGCTCACAAAAAATCAAATATTATCTACACATGTCTGTGTTTTACGTATAAAATATGCTAAGAAATAACATCGGAAAGTATAACGGTCCGGTACATTAGTATAACATTTTGAAATTTCCTACAAATTAACCTGAAAACATAATTTATTAATAGTTTCATACTCCGCCTACTGGTTAATACGGAATATTTTTTATTCAAACATTTAGATTTTGCTTTATTATTACGAAAATTGAGTATTTATGTCGGGGGAGACGAAAAAACATGCATTTTATATTTCAATTTTATAAGATTATTTCACTTACGCGAAGTATTTGACAGGCACGTTTGGCCAAGTGAAACGAGACTTATACAACTTCAATTACTACAATATACAACTATTTACGTGCACAAAATAGGTTATTAGGTTCTTAGGCTGGGTAAACTAAGTAATTCGTGCGTATTTAGATTGAAAAACATCGCAAATATCAAATCCAAAGAAATGGCGGCAAAGGAAATGTTCCGCTCCGTATTATCCGTGCGTATCCGTGTATCGAAATTCGAATTCCGTATTATCCGGTAAGCGGAGTAGTAAACATTTACCCATAATTTTTTTTGTTATTCCACGTTCAACTTTTTCAGCATTGTAATTAATTGATTTGGTGGTGTTTATGAGTAATCTGAGTATTGTACCAGATAGAAGGTACACTTATATATAACGGCATGCTCAACTTTTGACGACCGTCCGTGGTCGAGTGGTAACAACACTTGACTCCCAATCGGAAGGTTGCGGGTTCGAACCCGGCGTGCGCAAATAAATTTTATTTGATTAATTTGTGTTATTTCACAATTAATTAATAAAAATAATATATACTACATTTGCGGCACGTTCCAGAGTGGAAGATACTGTCAGTATCGCCCTGGTGTAAGACCACCATTCAGAATTGAGACGTTGCTTAATAATGGCTTTAGCCGTGTTTAGTGACTAGATCTGAATAGCCAGGTACTTTCCTACCTTCCTCTTCCCCATCTCCTCCCCTTCCCCACTTTCCTTCAGCCTCACAACATACCCCAATTGGGGATGCCATAGTCTCACTGGCTCCAGACGGGAGCAGTTGGGACTCTTGTGAGGTATTCTCTATAAAAAAAAAAAAAAAAAAACTCATATTTCGATTTTTCGGAGATGTCTGACTAATCAACTGGACGATCGATATTTTAATTCTCTGTGATTGTGGTTAACTTTTAGATTTGAATATAAAGCGTGGTTTTTCTCTTTCAACACCGTTTAGATAATATTTTTCACCATAACAGTAAGGGAGACGACGATTTCCTTGAGACCAATAATCAGCTCGTCTATGAATTTTTGTAATTTTTAATTTTTGTAATTTGTAATTCTAAATAAATACAAAGTGATCACACATAGCATCATTCCTGGGGTGATAGAAAGGAACAAATGAATGTTTTTCCTACTATCCATTTGTTTTTAATTGATACACTGGTGTTTCCCTCTGATATCAGAATCAACAATGCTTTCATAATTATGGTACTGACACACAAGCTCATAAATAGCATGCTCTTCGACTGTATACATTTGCTCATAAATTAGCATGCTTATTTTGACCATAATCATGTATAAGCATGTTCAAAGCCAACAAATGAATACACATGCTCTTTATAAGCATGCTCTCGACCAAATTGGAAGCGGGAAGAACATTTTTCCAAGGGAAATTAAAAAATTCTAGGAATTTCTTTGTTATGTAACCCTATTGTATAAAATATACATTCCGTGGAAGATTTCGTAGTTTATTTTATGGCAGCACTATAACAATGCCAGCGTTATTTGGCTCGACCGTGCCGAAATATGCCGATATACGCCAAGCCCAATCGCGCTTTTATAGAGTCTATCACTAGCATAATAGTGGTAAGATTCCTGATAATTCAGGACCCGAACTCCAAAAATGACGTATTGAAATCTGCAACTCCTAATCTCTGTCACGGTATTATGCTAAGAGTATGGATATTAGAGAGACGGCATGTGAAGTGTGCCCGCGCGCTCCAAGTGTGCCTTTTCGAGAATTTTACCCATACGGCTGACATTGGCTGTCACCATGGAAGATAGCTGCTATCGTAAAAATGTCGGAACGTATTAAACGACCAAAAACAGCAGCCAATGTCAGCCATTTAAGTAAAATTCTCGAAAAGGCACACTTGGAGCGCGCGGGCACACTTCACATGCCGTCTCTCTAATATCCATACTCTTAGGTATTATGCATTGGTAAATATTCCACTAACCGCCGCACTTTTATTAGGCACAAATTTTGGAAATTACAGAAAATTTCATTTTAATAACTACAGGAAACAAATAATTACATTTGTATAGACGGTAAAAGATGCATTAAAATTCCAATGATATTCAATCAATGTTCAAAATTTCCTGAATAAAACGATTCCCTTGCCGCCTTTTAATTTTTTTTGTGTAGGTTGAATTGCGTTAGTTTTTGTTTAAGTCTAAATACTAACGAATTACTTAGTTTACCCAAACTAAGAACTTAATAACCTGTTTTGGGCATGTAAAGAGTTGATTTTTTGTAATTGTTAAAACAAAGTGTAATTTTCGATGCAAGCTGCAAGTGCACTGTGCAAGTTCGGCGGTTAGTGAAATAATTGCCACCAATAAAATATGGCATAATGCAGTAATTAGTGATTAAAAGTGGGTAATTATTTTATATCACCTGTATGTATGCTTATCTTGTTAATAATCTTTGTTCTAATATGTCATGCACTTCAGTATCCTTTAAATATGTTGTTAATTAAGTGTTATAATAATATAACTTGCTTACTAAATAACTTATTGTTTGTAGTTATTGATCTCAATATTAATTAACAATATGATTTTTTTTTTTAGAGTTAAAATTATGTAACACAAA
This sequence comes from Limnephilus auricula, assembly GCA_951813805.1. Lineage (NCBI taxonomy): Eukaryota > Metazoa > Arthropoda > Insecta > Trichoptera > Limnephilidae > Limnephilus > Limnephilus auricula. Next base: position 9,380,715 of record OX638410.1, read on the forward strand.
ATACTATTTTATCTTTATACAATTCTACCTATTTTTGTCTCGTATTACTTGTCTTTTCGGTAATTTTTTTTTCTCCTAGTCATACCTTTTTATGTTTCCTATTTTTAAAGTTGTATGGTAATTTCAGGCCCAATAATTGGGAGTACTGGAATCGGAACCAGAAATGGGAGTTCCAGTTTACAGCTGGGCAACTGGGCCCCCACGCCGCCTGTCCCCTTTCCCCTGTCCTGAACACCCAGGAAGACGAGGTCAAGCGGGAAGGTGAGCATCATTTTCACATTAACTTTAAAAATATCACTTGATTTTTTTAATGTGTTTTCACTTTTGAAGCTGACGGCTTTGTTTCCACGGAAATCATAGAATAGAATTTTGTATGATGAATATCTATACTGCTGAGAAGAAGGCTTTTGTAGAAACACACATTCTTTGATTCATGGCTACAAATAATTCCATTATCACGGTGAGCTACAATCAAATTTACTATGATGCATATTGTATTGTATAGAAAAATGTTTGGTAAACTTTCGGAATGACTGAACATGCTTAATAAGAATATTTTTTTAGAAAAACCTTTTGATTCATCTTTATTACTATAAAAGACAGCTGTTTGTGTTCGGGGCTATGAAAAACACGGCATTTAAAATTTCAATTAAGTGAAATGAAAATTTGCTTTTGTTGCGTCGGACGACAGATTTTTAGAATAATTTATGTCTGAATTCTATGACATTTTTTTAATTGAGTTGTCGAGTACTGAGCATCTGCTAGCGGTATACATACATGTAGAGGAAAGTTTTTATAAAATATTAAAATTTAACTATACTTTAAAAATGTACCAGATATTGGGATTATCTTGATTTATTTTTGGGTTATTTTTATTTATCATTTATTAATGCCCTAGTGAGGTTTTACATGAAAACTTTACGCATTGATTACAGTAATTAAGTATAACAAGATAAATGAAGTTGCAGTAATTGTAAGAAAACAATACAAATGATGATGTAATAAAATTGAGTGTAAATTACCAAATACTAATAAGATGATTTAATATAATATAAGCCTCAAATAGTAAATAAAATAAAGTATAACATAAAAAAATAAGTGCGTATACTTAAAATATTAATTATGTGTTACAAAGCAATAAAACAGAATAATTTAGAATGTAATTTACTCGTACGGTATAGAACATTATAGCTGAGGGTATGATTTTAGATTTTCACAGCCAAAAGGATTTGTTATTTATTTGGTTCCATATCAACTGAGAATCAACTCCTCTTTAAAAAGTCGTTAAAAGCTATGAAAAAAAAAAATCAAAATAGCCCTTACCCTAACCTAACATAACCTATTTAATAACTCAGGTCCGGGGCGTATGTCAATCCTATGTCTACCTACGTTAAATTGTCGTGAAAACCATCTTATGTGCCCAAGCGGTTAAGAGAGAAGAGAAATAACATCAACAAAAACAGCAAAACAATTATCAATAATAACAATAACAAACACAAATGTTATTTCTACATTTTTATTTTACAAAATATAATTTTATTTAAGGTCCATGATTGGTCATGTATACCTTATCAGAAAAGAGGAGCGCTTGTGTTGTACAAAATATTTATTTGTTAATGTAAATTTTTTTTTGAAAAATTGTTTTTATTTATTATTTTGAATAAATTAATCCATTTACTGTCAATCGTGACGACACCTTCATAAGTTTATTAGTGTGGTGGGTTTGCACCTAGGGTGGTGCCAGGTTCTCGTGGTCGAGGGCTTCCACAGATTATGGACAACGACAACGACATATGGCGGGTGGGGTGGAGTGAGAGAGGCTAGGGGGTAGTTTAATTTTCTTTTTCAGGTTAGTGAGGGTTCTTTACTTTTTATTATGTGAATACCGCACAAGAGTCCCAACTCCCAAGGGGTTGAGCGAGAGTTGGGATGAGGGACATGGGGGGCTGAGGGGGTTGGGAAGGAGGATGTTAGGGTGAGAATGCCGCCCGCATGCGATGCTCGCCCTGCACGGCCTGTATTATGGGCGGGCCTGTATGTATGGCGGTCATCCTAAACGCAGATTATGCAAATTTTTCTTTTTTACGTACTTGTAATTTCAATGCAATGTTATCCATTTCGATATAAATAGTGTTTCCGAAATTTTACCAACGCACCTTACGTTGAGGAGGTTTCTTCTGTAACAGTAATGATAAGCAAAATACAGAATTACCCTTGACGTTGGGTTACCACAAATTTAGCACCTAGACTAAAATTGTGCCTTATTCAAAATACAAAACAAAAATTTCAGCATTTTCTAATTGTTTATCTTTGATTGCGAGTTTTTTTTAAAACTAATTCTATTTATTTTTCCAGGTGTAACCTTCTCTTCCAACGAAGGATGTGCCGTCATCAAGCTGAAATTTGGTTCAGTGTCTGCTGAGTCTTGCTGTATTTGTCCTGCTGTATCTTATCTGGGCTAAGTGTTAACTGCGTTGAGCTCTAGGCCGTTGAGCTCAAATATGTTTAGCTCTAAGACAATTAGCTTTAAGAACGTTATCTCTGAGGCATTTGTCTTTAAGGCATTTGTCTTTAAGGCATTTGTCTTTAAGGCATTTGTCTTTAAGGTATTTATTCTAGGCTGTTTAGCTCTAAGACCGTTATGTCTAATGCGTTTATCTCCAAGGCGTTTGTGGTGTTTGTCTCTATGCCGTTTAGCTCTAAGACCTCTGATGAGTTTTTTTCTAAGGCATTTATTTTTAAGGCGCTTATTCTAGGCCGTTTAGCTTTAAGACTGTTATCTCTAAGGTGTTTATCTTTAAGGCTTTTATTCTAGGCCATTTAGCTCTAAGACCGTTATTTCTAAGGCGTTTATCTGTAAGATGTTTATCTGTAAGGCGTTTATTCTAAGCCATTTAGCTCTAAGACCATTAATCTCTAATGCGTTTATCTCCAAGTCATTTATCTTTAAGGCGTTTGTCTCTAGGTTGTTTAGCTCTTAGACCGTTATATTGAATGCATTCATATCTCAGGCGTTTATCTGTAAGGCGTTTATCTTTAAGGCGTTTATCTGTAAGGCCTTTAGCTCTAAGACCGTTATCTCTAAGGCGTTTATATCTAAGGCGTTTATCTCTAAGGCGTTTATCTCTAAGGCGTTTATCTCTAAGGCGTTTATCTCTAAGGCGTTTATCTCTAAGGGTTTACCTCTAAGGCGTTTACCTCTAAGGCGTTTACCTCTAAGGCGTTTACCTCTAAGGCGTTTATATCTAAGGCGTTTATCTCTAAGGGTTTACCTGTAAGGCGTTTATCTCTAAGGCGTTTATCTCTAAGGCGTTTATCCCTAAGGCGTTTATCTCTAAGGCGTTTATCTCTAAGGCGTTTATCTCTGAGGCGTTTATCTCTAAGGGTTTACCTCTAAGGGTTTACCTCTAAGGGTTTACCTCTAAGGGTTTACCTCTAAGGCGTTTATCTCTAAGGCGTTTATCTCTAAGGGTTTACCTCTAAGGGTTTACCTCTAAGGCGTTTATCTCTAAGGCGTTTACCTCTAAGACGTTTATCTCTAGAAAGATAGCCTTGTTATTATTTATTACATGGGATTCACATTCATTCTTAAACAATAAGTATAAGTTTTCACCTGATTTTATACATTTTATGTGCTATGCTTTGAATTTACATATTTTTTGTGTTTTGTAAACATTTCTGTTTCATGAGATACAGGACACCAGCTGTCTTCTTACTCCAGAAAGTCAATGCTCTGTCAGCGGTCTGATGATTTGATTTTCTTCAGACTCGGGTGTGTCCAGTTGCCACCATTGAAGTTTCCAGGTTAGTTTGTATAATAATACACTGCCGTGTGGTTGTTATAATTCAAAATAATTATGTTTAGTCTGTTGAAGTATTATTTAGAATTATCTAAATATGTTGCCTGTTGGAGTGTTATTTAGAATTAATATGTTCCGAATTTTAAACACTGCACATATTCTATGTGGAATAACTTGATGTAATTAATTACTAGGAGGCGGCTAAGCGGTGGCAAAACGAAGAATTTTAAGTTGAAAATTCGCAAAAACATCATTTGGAGATATTGAAATTTGAAATTTTGAAATGATATGTTTTTGTAATAACGAATCAATACTAAACTTCAAACCTCAATATCTTCGAATGATGTTTTTGCGAATTTTCAACATGGAATTCTTCGTTTTGCCACCGCCTAGCCGCCTACTATTAATTACCACCGAGAACCCGAGCCGGGCCCAGATTTTATCATTGTTGTGTTTTAAATCAACTGAAAAAGTTAGAAAAAAGAATCGTTTTTGAGATGGTGATGTTTCTTTGGACAAATTGTATATTTCCTGCTTCCATATTTTTAATATATAGGAAAAAGAATAGAAAATTTGTCTTAATTCTTTTCCTTCGGACCCCTCGCCTTTCGTTTTCATTTGTTTTAATAATGTCTTGCTTTCACATTATAATAACATCTCCTTTCGTGTCTTTCAGGTTGAACCTCGCGTGCTCCAGCCTCCAGGACTTCGGGAGACGTGGTTGCTGGCACTCCGGGGGACCTAAAGGGATCATCAACGCTTCTGCGGACTTGGTATGTAATTGTTTTTTTGATTTTTGCTTCCAGTAAAATAGCTATTAGTTCGTTTCCCATAGTGTATTACCAAAGAATATCGGAATTTAGTCCTTTTTAAATCAAATTCTAGACATATTGACTCTTTTTTATAAATAAAACACAAATTGATTTTGAAAGATTGTTATTTTATCTGGTAAACGCATTTTTAATTTTTTTAGAAAAACTAACTTTATTTTTAATGTACTAAGGTTATATCGTTGGTCATTGGCAGATTTGTTCAATTTTCAAACGAAATATTGTATTATACATCACAAATTTCAAATCATACAACAAAATAAATCAATACATAATCTAGTAAACACATTTTTCAGAATTTAAATTTTAGTTAAATTAAAATCAATAAATCTGAGAATGTGTTTTGTGACGAAAATACCTCAGTATTTCTGTTTATTTAAGGACTTACAAACTAAAATATTTGAAAAAAAATTTATACACTTATTTTGTTTAAAAATTATAGAAAAATCATAAATACTTATGATCCAAAAATACTTACAAGAAGCCCTTAGGCCCTTAGCCCTTAGGGCTGTTTCAACAAACATATTACAAGTTGTAATTTTACATAATGCAGAAACATAATCATATCAGAAACATATCATTACGTAATATAAAATATATCAGTAAATACCATAGATACTTTTCATATTACTTTGTAGTTGTGTGTAATTTTATTAATTTATCTTTTTACTGCCGTTAAATAGACTTTTAGAATCGTTCTGTATAATTTGTTTCATTTTTTATTTCAAGCTTAGTGATCAGTTTGTTTGGAGGTCAATAATTTGTTCCTGGAAGTTATTTCTATTAAAATTGAAGTTATTTCTCTCCTGTTTTCAATTTTTTTCTAATGGTTTCATTGTTAATTCCATGTTCTTTCCACAGTTCATTTAATGAATGTTGATTATTTACAAATCTGGCTTGCCATTGAAGTAAAATCATGTATGGTTTCATAGTGCTTTCACACAAACGAATTATTGATTTCCGTAAGTCCAAACTTAAACTTTAGGTTTCACAGTTTATACCCACGCTGCGCAAGCGGGTTCCCTGCAGTGCGTAGGAAATCTGAATCCGACTCAAATTAAATACATTTTTTATTTATTTTAATAAATATTTTCAACCATTTATTGCTATTAATTAATTATTTTTTTAATAAGTTTTTTATTCCAGCACTTATCAACTAGAATTTGAATTAAATCACATTACATTACAGTAGATTAAATTAAGTTATATTTTCATACAATATATTATCATATAATATTATTTATTCACTTTCACTATATTGTTGTTTGTGAAAAAAAATTTTTTTTTTTTTTTAAATTTAAACACACTTATTTCGTTTTTAATTTCATCTGGAAAGCAATTATATAAATTGCCTCCCTTATAACTGAAGGATAGCTTACCGTAGTTAGTATGAATGGTGTTTAAATGGGTTCCATGTCTAATCGGAATTTGAGATCTCAGCGTCTGAATTCCCATAGTAATTTTATTCAGACACGATACTTCCTCACATGATAATTCATCACATCATAACTCACATTAACTTTTTCAATTGATTTTTGAAAGTATTTCTGTCAATATGACTTTTGAAAGTAAAAAAATGACATTTTTGCTGATACCTCTGTCTATACTATGTCATTATGTACTTGCACTCTTTATGGTATTTGTGGGATCGCACTAACTTCCCCACATTTCTGAATAAAGAAATTATTTTTATTATAAAAACTAGAATGAAACGTACCTACTTTGCGCAAAATAACTTTGATTTCATTATTAATAGGGACGCGGGGCCGCTGAAAGCCTGAGCCGGACCCCCGGGGGTTGCTCATTATTGATTGTGACTATGAATAAAATATTATAAAGCTAATTTACTTTTTTAATTGACTGAGCAACTGCAAAGTTTTGTTTTAACTCGATTAACCGCTTGGGCACATAAGCTTGGTTTCACGACAATTTAACGTAGGTAGACATAGGAATGACTTTTGCCCCGCACCTGAGTTATTAAAGAATTCTTTTTTTTTATAAGAAAAACTCTTTTTAACTTTTGAAAGTTATTCCAATCAATGTAATATATCACTGAAGAAGAAGATAACAATAATCTATTTTTTTTAAATATGAAAATGAACAAGACACAGAAAAATAATAAAAGATAATGGTCTATATTTTAAGGTATATGTCCCGGTGAGACCATAAAGATCGGTTCATCCGTTCTTGAGTTATAAATGGTGTAACTAACCCGACTTTGTTTTATATATTAAGATTAAACTTAAAAGTAATATAGCCAATATTTTTACAGAAATAAATTTATTATATAATAAAGTACCTATTATAAAAAAAATTGGAATTATAAAAAAATCTATATAATCTTTATTTCGGAGGAGAAGCAATAGAACATTTTGTCTATTCTGTTCCTTCAGTCCCCTTGTTCCCATTTTCATTGGTTTTAATAATATCTTGATTTTACATTATGACAACGTTTCTTTTGGTGTTTTCAGGTTGGTTCCTGGTATCTCCAGTATTCCAGTACTCCGGGGGAACGGAACAGGAACCAACACTTCCGAGGAATTGGTAAGTTATTTCATTGTTTTTTGTTTCAATACCAAGTAAGTGCTAAACCACTGGAGCGAAAGGGCAATTAAAATATTTTTGCTAATGAAAATTTGAATATGGAGATATACAAACTGATTATAGTTCTATATAGCCAATGAATTCTCCTATCTTTTGTCTATTATCACATATTTGTAGGATTTATACAAAATATATAATTAAATCTTTAACCTTAAAACATTTTAAAGAATCTAGAGAATATTTATTTTGTTATATTTTGAATGTACAATATAATATATTATATAGTCGTTTTAATAAATAAATTTAAAAAAAATAAATTTGCCACATTTTGGCAACAAAGCAATCCGAGGTTTTGGAAATAGTGCCATTATGTGGCAAAAAGCGCTCGAGTGGTTAAGTAAAAATTTAAGAGGCACAAAAAACTTTTTTTTTTCCTAAAATGCTTAAGATTTTGGCTCTTCAACTCTACGTGTTATTCACTTCGGTCCCGCATATCACTCTATTTAGTTATTTACATTCCAGCTACACAATTATGCAAGATATTAATTACACTTGTTTTTAGAATAACGCAAGATTTGCAACTTACGTGTAAATGAAATAATTTAATTGTTTTTTTCACCCAGGCGTTTAATTTTTATTTACCTGTCAAATAAAGAAAAAATACATACATTACTTATCTTAATAATTTATGCACATTGACTTAAATGTTATTCACTTACTTATGCTCAATTTTCTTATCAATTTTTAACAATAATAAATGTCTACTCTACTCCTCATGAGGCAAACTATAAATAAACCAATAACAGGTAAACTAACATAAAAATGTTGACAGTTAACTCTTTAAATTTTTCCTCTCTTTTTTTTTATTTCTATATAATATTACAGCGTTCACATAAAGTTATTAATATTTATACATAATAGCTAATAACATAATTTATGAACTTTTTGTTGTGTTGTGTGTAAAGTAGGTTAGTGAATGTGAAACTGTGGTTGGGTAATGTTGTATGTTTCGTGAACACCTCACTAGGAGAACCTGTGCTGAGTTTATGTGGTTATGTTTAAGTGTGACAAGTATTTATGTGTTGTAGTAGAAATTTTCTTCTTTATTTATTTTTTAAATTAGTGATTATTTTAAACTGTTTATTTATAAAAAAAATTATAAAAAATATGTATATATATATTTTAAGTGTGTGTATAGTTGGTATATTCTCGAAAAATGTGTTTAGTTATCTTACATTTTTTTATAGTTTGTTTACGTTTGGTTTGGAGTTATTATGTTTTGAATGAAGTTAAAATCTTGATTTTTGATCCAGGCTGAGATAAGTTTTTTGTGAATGTTTGTAGACGTATTTGCAGTTATTAGTTGCTTCAGAGTAATGGGCATACAATTAAAAAGTTTGGTTGCGTAATATTGAAAGTGTCTTTGTCCATGTGTGGTGTGCGTTATCGGTATGTTCAGTGTTTTATTTGTTGAGGACCTGGTTTTTATTGAGGTTTTTGGTTGAATTGGAGTATGGAGTTTGTGTTGGAGGAGGTGTAGAAGTGCATATTTAGCATAGAGTTGTCTTATTGACATGACTTCTAATGTTTTGTAAATTTCAGCTTGAATCTGTGTAGAATGGTACTTTCAGGATTAGTTTAATTATCGCTTTTTGAATTTTTTGAATTTGGTCAATTGCTATGTTTGTAGCACTTCCCTAACTGAATCTTTGAGCTTTCTATGGTTATTGTAATGATCTTCAGATATATTTCCAGCGGTTCCATGTCTAATCGGACTATGAGATCTCAGCGTCTGAACTCCCATAGTAAATTTATTCAGACATGATGATACTTGCTCACATGATAATACATCACATCATAACTCACATTAACCTAACCTAACTTAACCTAAGGTTAAAAACCCTAATTATCAGTTTTCGACACTTCAAGACATGATGAATTATCATTTGAGGAATTAACATCCGATGAAAAGTTTGTACTCAATATTCATATACTTAAATAATTTTCACTGAGTAGACTGGTCACCATTTCCAACTTAAGCACAGGACAAGTCACACTCATCTTTCTTCAGTTTAAGTTCAGTTCAGTTCAGGACTAATTATTTTTAGTGTCTGTTTTTTTATTTTTCCTTCCAAAGGCTGGTATTAGGAACATTCTCTTATTATCCTTAGACCCTTCAGAATGATTAACCGCAATAGTGTTATTAGAATCCCGCATAATCCCAATAGCGCATGGTCCATTCTTTTATTATTCTCAGACCCTTCAGAATGATTGTGCATACCCATGCCGGGTTGATTATACTCGTATGTATAATATATTGCACAATTCTTATTTATATGTACATGTCATAGATTTAAAAATCGTACCAGTCTAGCCGTAATGGGCTAAAACCGGTAACACATTGTTTCAATACAACGGTAGTGACATGTGGCAAAGGGTACCTGACTAGAATGTGCAATATATCGGTAGTGATATGCGGCAAAGGGTACCTGACTAGAATGTGCAATATATCGGTAGTGATATGCGGTAAAGGGTACCTGACTAGAATGTGCAATATATCGGTAGTGATATGCGGTAAAGGGTACCTGACTAGAATGTGCAATATATTTATTAGAGTTCAGTTACTAGTATCGAGGGCCATTAATGATTTTTTTGTCTTTAAGATTTATTTTAACGTTGTATTTTGCTTTTCACAGAATACGTCGTGGAGCGACGCTGTCGGCCTGAAGAACCAGTTTATTTATAAGTTAGTTTTAAGTTAATTTAAAGTTAGTTTTTAGTTAGTTTTAAGATATATTTAAGGTCAGCTACATTGTGTATTCAGGTTTACTTTTAAGTTACTTTAATGTTTCCGGCAGGCAACCACTCGTGGTTCGGTTAAATTTTAAGATGGATTCTTAGATCTACAATACTGTTTTAAACCATATTGCATGGTGGGGACTAACAACTAACAAACTTAAAACATTATTGTACATCTTTCTGAAATTATCTTTGAACTTATTTCCAATATTTTTTAATCGCTAGTTGTCCGGATTAGTTTTAGTTCAGATAAGCTCATAGTTAGACCTGCAATACCGTTTTAAACCATCTCGCATGGTGGGGACTAACAACTAACAAACTTAAAACATTATTGTACATCTTTCTGAAATTATCTTTGAACTTTTTTCCAATATCGCTAGTTGTCAGTATTAGTTTTAGTTCAGATAAGCTCATAGTTAGATCTGCAATACTGTTTTAAATCATCTTGCATGGTGGGGAATAACAACTAACATACTTAAAACATTATTGTACATCTTTCTGAAATTATCTTTGAACTTTTTTCCGATATTTTTTAATCGCTAGTTGTCCGGATTAGTTTTAGTTCAGATAAGCTCATAGTTAGATGTGCAATACTGTTTTAAACCATCTTGCATGGTGGGGATTAACAACTAACAAACTTAAAACATTATTGTACATCTTTCTGAAATTATCTTTGAACTTTTTTCTGATATTTTTTAATCGCTAGTTGTCCGGATTAGTTTTAGTTCAGATAAGCTCATAGTTAGATCTACAATACTGTTTTAAACCATCTTGCATGGTGGGGACTAACAACTAACAAACTTAAAACATTATTGTGCATCTTTCTGAAATTATCTTTGAACTTTTTTCCGATATTTTTTAATCGCTAGTTGTCCGGATTAGTTTTAGTTCAGATAAGCTCATAGTTAGATCTGCAATACTGTTTAAATCATCTTGCATGGTGGGGACTAACAACTAACAAACTTAAAACATTATTGTACATCTTTCTGAAATTATCTTTGAACTTCCTTCCGATATTTTTAAATCGCTAATTATCCGGATTAGTTTTAGTTCAGATAAGCTAATAGTTAGATCTGCAATACTGTTTTAAACCATATTGCATGGTGGGGAGTAACAACTAACAAACTTAAAACATTATTGTACATCTTTCTGAAATTATCTTTGAACTTTTTTCCGATATTTTTTAATCGCTAGTTGTCCGGATTAGTTTTCGTTCAGATAAGCTCATAGTTAGATCTGCAATACTGTTTTAAATCATCTTGCATGGTGGGGACTAACAACTAACAAACTTAAAACATTATTGTACATCTTTCTGAAATTATCTTTGAACTTTTTTCCAATATTTTTTAATCGCTAATTATCCGGATTAGTTTTAGTTCAGATAAGCTGATAGTTAGATCTGCAATACTGTTTTAAACCATATTGCATGGTGGGGAGTAACAACTAACAAACTTAAAACATTATTGTACATCTTTCTGAAATTATCTTTGAACTTTTTTCTGATATTTTTTTATCGCTAGTTGTCCGGATTAGTTTTCGTTCAGATAAGCTCATAGTTAGATCTGCAATACTGTTTTAAATCATCTTGCATGGTGGGGACTAACAACTAACAAACTTAAAACATTATTGTACATCTTTCTGAAATTATCTTTGAACTTTTTTCTGATATTTTTTAATCGCTAATTATCCGTATTAGTTTTAGTTCAGATAAGCTCATAGTTAGATCTGCAATACTGTTTTAAATCATCTTGCATGGTGGGGACTAACAACTAACCTACTTAAAACATTATTGTACATCTTTCTGAAATTATCTTTGAACTTTTTTCCGATATTTTTTAATCGCTAGTTGTCCGGATTAGTTTTAGTTCAAATAAGCTCATAGTTAGATCTGCAATACTGTTTTAAACCATATTGCATGGTGGGGATTAACAACTAACAAACTTAAAACATTATTGTACATCTTTCTGAAATTATCTTTGAACTTTTTTCCAATATCGCTAGTTGTCCGTATTAGTTTTAGTTCAGATAAGCTCATAGTTAGATCTGCAATACTGTTTTAAATCATATTGCATGGTGGGGACTAAAATCTAACATACTTAAAACATTATTGTACATCTTTCTGAAATTATCTTTGAACTTTTTTAATCGCTAGTTGTCTGGATTAGTTTTAGTTCAGATAAGCTCATATTTAGATCTGCAATACTGTTTTAAATCATCTTGCATGGTGGGGACTAACAACTAACAAACTTAAAACATTATTTTACATCTTTCTGAAATTATCTTTGAACTTTTTTCTGATATTTTTTAATCGCTAATTATCCGTATTAGTTTTAGTTCAGATAAGCTCATAGTTAGATCTGCAATAATGTTTTTAACCATATTGCATGGTGGGGACTAACAACTAACAAACTTAAAACATTATTGTACATCTTTCTGAAATTATCTTTTAACATCCTTCCGATATTTTTAAATCGCTAATTATCCGGATTAGTTTTAGTTCAGATAAGCTGATAGTTAGATCTGCAATACTGTTTTAAACCATATTGCATGGTGGGGAGTAACAACTAACAAACTTAAAACATTATTGTACATCTTTCTGAAATTATCTTTGAACTTTTTTCTGATATTTTTTAATCGCTAATTATCCGTATTAGTTTTAGTTCAGATAAGCTCATAGTTAGATCTGCAATACTGTTTTAAATCATCTTGCATGGTGGGGACTAACAACTAACCTACTTAAAACATTATTGTACATCTTTCTGAAATTATCTTTGAACTTTTTTCCGATATTTTTTAATCGCTAGTTGTCCGGATTAGTTTTAGTTCAAATAAGCTCATAGTTAGATCTGCAATACTGTTTTAAACCATATTGCATGGTGGGGATTAACAACTAACAAACTTAAAACATTATTGTACATCTTTCTGAAATTATCTTTGAACTTTTTTCCAATATCGCTAGTTGTCCGTATTAGTTTTAGTTCAGATAAGCTCATAGTTAGATCTGCAATACTGTTTTAAATCATATTGCATGGTGGGGACTAAAATCTAACATACTTAAAACATTATTGTACATCTTTCTGAAATTATCTTTGAACTTTTTTAATCGCTAGTTGTCTGGATTAGTTTTAGTTCAGATAAGCTCATATTTAGATCTGCAATACTGTTTTAAATCATCTTGCATGGTGGGGACTAACAACTAACAAACTTAAAACATTATTTTACATCTTTCTGAAATTATCTTTGAACTTTTTTCTGATATTTTTTAATCGCTAATTATCCGTATTAGTTTTAGTTCAGATAAGCTCATAGTTAGATCTGCAATAATGTTTTTAACCATATTGCATGGTGGGGACTAACAACTAACAAACTTAAAACATTATTGTACATCTTTCTGAAATTATCTTTTAACATCCTTCCGATATTTTTAAATCGCTAATTATCCGGATTAGTTTTAGTTCAGATAAGCTGATAGTTAGATCTGCAATACTGTTTTAAACCATATTGCATGGTGGGGAGTAACAACTAACAAACTTAAAACATTATTGTACATCTTTCTGAAATTATCTTTGAACTTTTTTCCGATATTTTTTAATCGCTAGTTGTCCGGATTAGTTTTCGTTCAGATAAGCTCATAGTTAGATCTGCAATACTGTTTTAAATCATCTTGCTTGGTGGGGACTAACAAACTTAAAACATTATTGTACATCTTTCTGAAATTATCTTTGAACTTTTTTCCGATATTTTTTAATCGCTAGTTGTCCGGATTAGTTTTAGTTCAAATAAGCTCATAGTTAGATCTGCAATACTGTTTTAAACCATCTTGCATGGTGGGGATTAACAACTAACAAACTTAAAACATTATTGTACATCTTTCTGAAATTATCTTTGAACTTTTTTCCAATATCGCTAGTTGTCCGTATTAGTTTTAGTTCAGATAAGCTCATAGTTAGATCTGCAATAATGTTTTAAACCATATTGCATGGTGGGGACTAACAACTAACAAACTTAAAACATTATTGTACATCTTTCTGAAATTACCTTTGACCTTTTTTAGATTTTTTTTAATCACTAGTTGTTTGGTTTTTAAGTTTCAGTTTCAGTTCAGAGATAAGCTCTTAGTTAGATCTAGAATACTGTGTTAAACTAACTTGATTTTAACGCAAAAACTACCCCTCCACACAATCGTCCAAACGTTTGAAGTTGGCCGCAGTCTGGACGTAGCATTATGAGATAGGCAAGTACCTTTTGTAAGGATTTATAATTTATTAATTTACGTATCGATGTAATAAAGATAGCAACACCAACTTCTCAATAAACGTCAGCAGATAAGCCGATAAACGTCAAATTATATTGAAAATATTATTTCATTTCATCTTTAGATGTAGTGAAATATTGATAATGGCGAACGAAACACCAGAAAGCGAATTCGTGGCTGGCGGGAATCGTGAACCAGACTGATGTAGAAACCATGATCCGGTCCCAAAAATAAATGTAATTATTGATATTTCTGTATGGTTCTTAAATTATGGCTTGCATTGTTGTGTTTCATTACAAGTTTAGCATTGGAATGTATTTAAAAAAAAAAAAATTTATAGCGAATACTTCGCAAGAGTCTCAACTGCTCCCGTCTGGAGCCAGTGAGACTATGGCATCCCCAATTGGGGTATGTTATGAGGCTGAAGGTAAGTGGGGAAGGGAAGGAGACGAGGAAGAGCATTTCAAGCAACGTTTCAATTCTGAATGGTGGTCTTACACCAGGGCTGCTATTCTGGACGCGAGGGCGCTCGAAAGTATGTCCGTTGGTCGACTTGGGTATTCTTGAGCTTAGTCGAAGGAACATTCTTAGACGCAAAACGTCAAAAGTCATTCCAAACAACAACGAGTGGGGCAAACCAGTAGAAACAGAGCAGCGAGTGGTAGGTTGTTGGCGTATCTGTGGAATTGGCTGTCAAAATCTAGTATTATTGTTTTCCCGCGCGGACGTTCGCACCCGCAAAGAGGTTTATAAAGTTAAACCACAATCCGAATACCTGATTGATCATAATCTAAATTAAGGGCAGATTTTCTGGAGGAATGGCTCCACTTGAGCCTAGCGCTGTTAATAGATTTAACCCAGATTTAGTGGCTGGTAGAGCTGTTCGAAATAGGATAGTTCAAAATTATTCTTTCTGTGTTTATACTAGTCTTTTATATCCTTTTGTTGTTCTGTTCACTGTATATTATTTGTCAATTGTCTGGACCGTATTATTATTAATGATATTAGCCACACACAAATAGTGAGTGGTGAGGTGAGGCAACGTGAGGCTGAGTTACAACAAACACTTCAAATACAATATTTACACGTGATTATAATAATTCATTTTCAAAGCATCACCTTATTATGGTTGCAAGCCAACTGATTTATTTAAGGCCGACATAATACCATTTATGTTTTATGCTGGCCGAGGCCGATTGCCTACCACTGTCAAAGAAAAAGAAGGTTATGTTGGAAACTAGACAGTTTAAAAATTATTTTGAAACCAGTTGCTGTACAAAATAATAAGCCCCATCACTAACAGCAGACGCCAGACTCTTTGGTGGGTCTCGCCCCACGTTCAGTATTGTATAATTTCGAAAGTGAATTTCCAAAAGCTTTTATATATTTTGTGATAATATAGTGATGTAAAATGTAAGAAAACAACGGTGTGATCATAAAAAATGTATTTAATACTAAGAATATCATATTTTTCATCAAATAATACAGAAACAACACAGTTTTCAATATACAATGTCAATATATTTTGTAATACAAGCTAAAAATAAAGAATTATTACACTTATGAACTAATCAAGTCTGATATTTTCTATTAAATTACAACTCTGGTGTCAATTAGTAAAACATTATATTTAACCATGATAAAAAATAAAACTTTCATTTTTTTTTTTTTTTTACATTAACTCCACACAGGAGGCCCTGAGGAAAATAATTTCCCTCAGGGCCTATGTCATCTTTGAAGATGCTGTGAGGTGGGTCTTTTTGAGGAGAGGAAGGAGTGAACGTGGGTCTTGAAGAGACCCATGTTATAGGAAGGATGAAACACAGAGGCCGGCAAATCGTTCCACAGCCGAGCTGTTGAACACAAAAACGAGTCGTAGAAGCGTCCCGTTCTCATGTGACAAATGTCAACTGTGTACATATTCATTACGTTGATATTAACTTTGTCAACTAAATATCTTTGTTTATTTTAAAGAAAAAACATTATATTTATCTATGATAAAACTAAAATGCTACTGAATAGTACTGTAATTATTTCAACATATCTTGTATTACAAGCTAAAAATAAAGAATTAGTGCACTGTTGAACTAATCAAGTCTCATATTTTCTATTAAAATTACAACTCTGGTGTTAATTAGTAAAACATTATATTTATCCATGATAAAAATAAAACCCTCATTCATTACGTTGATATTAACATTGTCTACTAAATATCTGTGTTTATTTTAAAGAAAAAACATTATATTTATCTATGATAAAACTAAAATGCTATTAAATAGTATCACAATTTTTATCATATAACGCAGAAAACAGTACAGTTTCAGTTGTTCAATTACAATTGTAATTATTTCAACATATCTTGTATTACAAGCTAAAAATAAAGAATTAGTGCACTGATGAACTAATCAAGTCTCATATTTTCTATTAAAATTACAACTCTGGTAAGTATCATTTTTATTTTACCTATATTATTTGTGTTTTTTGAAATATTATTGTGTTTTTTGAAGTGTTATTTTTGTTTCCTTTTTCCTTTTGTGTTATTTTGTTACTTTGTAAATAATTGTTAACCTCAACACAGGCTTGTCCTAGTGAGGTTAAAAATTGTATTGTAAACTGAAAACTAAAATGTGAAGAAGAAACAATAAACAATAAACAAACAATAATTAGTAAAACATTATATTTATTTATCCATGATAAAAATAGAACTCTTATGCATTACACTGATTATTATTGTCTACTAAATGTCTTTGGTTAATTTTAAAGAAAAAACATTATATTTATCCACGATAAAACTATAACGCTACTAAATAGTATCACAATTTTTATCATTTAACGCAGAAAACATTACAGTGTCTGTAATGTTTTCTGCGTTATATGATAAAAATTGTAATACTATTTAGCATTTTAGTTTTATCATAAATAAATATAATGTTTTTTCTTTAACCGCTTGGACACATAAGCTTGTTTTCACGATAATTTAACGTAGGTAGACATAGGAATGACATATGGCCCGTACCTGAGTTATTAAAATAAACAAAGATATTTAGTAGACAATGTTAATATCAACGTAATGAATGAGGGTTTTATTTTTATCATGGATAAATATAATGTTTTACTAATTAACACCACAGTAGTAGTTTTAATAGAACATATGAGACTTGATTAGTTCATCTAATCAAGTCTCATATTTTCTATTAAAATTACAACTCTGGTGTTAATTAGTAAAACATTATATTTATCCACAGTACATTTAATGTACTGACAAACCACTATGATTTTGTTTTTAATTAAATTAAAACATTCAATTTTTTCCATGATAAAAATGCAGCGATAACTTCATTATGTGAACGTAAAATCCAAACATTTAAAAAAATGAAATGTTAAACAATACATTTTATATTATAAAGAAAATTATGTTTATAAAAAAAGTTACATATTTTGAATACAAGTTAACCACTACATTTAGTTTTACTTATAAACCCAGTGTTGATTACGGGCCATACGGGAGTTGAAGAGTTGAAGGTCAACATCGATTTTTCCTCTCTCCAGCCAGCTGCTGGCTGCAACAGGGGAGGAGTTTGCTTAATCAAACCAAAAAAAATAATGGACTTAACTAACAGATTCAATTAAATCTCATAATTCTCTATTGAATATGGTGTTTAAACTACTGGAAGAAATAAGACTTCAAATTGTCAAGGGATAGGATTTGGCCTTTATTTCTTCCAATAGTTTAACCGCCAAATTTAACCGAGAACTAACAGATTCAATTAAATTTAACCGAGAACCAACAGATTCAATTAAATCTGTTAGCCTCGTCATTGCAGCCAACATGCCATAAATTTTTTTTTCTTGGTTTACAAACTCCTCTCCCCCTGTTCAATGAGGGTAGAGGATAGAATCTGCGAACCTCTGCTGAGGCGTACTGCGAACCTCTGCTAAAGCCGCAGTACGCCCGGGAGTCCGTGTGGGTGGAGGCTCAAAGGTAGGGGGTTCTACAAGGGGAGGTATGGCCTCCAAGAGCAGCGGCACCTCAACAGACTGCCAGCTGCTGCAGCCAGCAACAGGCTGGGGTCCTCCGAGAGATGAAAAGTCAAAGTTGACCTCCGACAGTTCAACTCATTTTCTTATTTCAAAATCAGTTCGTAACTCGCATTGAGGCTGACTGCTGGCGCTGGTGGTCCGCCTCCTGTCCCGGCCGCATGCCGCCTCAAGGAGGCATTCTTCATTTTGGCCTTTGACCTTTCCATGTCTGAAAACATTTTTTAATTATATTAATTATTTACACAAAATGTCAGTGGAAAGAGACTTTAAGATCTTAAAATATTAAAAAAGAATGACAACGTCAAGATCACACAATTTTACTTGAATTTTGAAACAATCGGCTTTGAAGTAACGTAGCCCCATTATCAATTATCATATTATAGGTTAACTTAATTATCATAAATTCATATGGGCGTTAACTGTAAACTTCAATATCATCAATTATTATATTATGATTATACTTCATCACCATAAACTATATTATCTGGAAACTTCACCCGCTATAACACAGGGACATCCCTAGCATGGCGGATGAAATAACACAATATCTACACAATGTACAAAATTCATTTAATAAATAAATAAAACTATTTTCAATTTTGTGATTTTTAACATACAAAACTAAACACATTGTGAGCAGTGACCGGACAACTCAGAACCCCTTCAGAAAAGTCACTAAAAGTGGTGATAAAAATATACAAAAAATTGGTTAAATAAGTTAGGATTAAGGGCTATTTCAAAATTATTTTTTTCATAGATTTTTTAATGACTCAAAAGAGATGTTGAGTTAACTTGATTCGGTGTGGAACTCGTGTGAGATGTGAGCTTGGTGTTCATTTTGTTGAATAGAAATTTGTCATTTTTTTTTTTTTTTACATTAACTCCACACAGGAGGCCCTGAGGAAAATAATTTCCCTCAGGGCCTATGTCATCTTTGAAGATGCTGTGAGGAGGGTCTTTTTGAGGAGAGGAAGGAGTGAACGTGGGTCTTGAAGAGACCCATGTTATAGGAAGGAGGAAACACAGAGGCCGGCAAATCGTTCCACAGCCGAGCTGTTGAACACAAGAACGAGTCGTAGAAGCGTCCCGTTCTCATGTGACAAATGTCAACCATGTACATATGTTGGGCGAGCGTTTGGCGTGTTTCCCGACTATGCACCGGTGCCGAGGAGATCAATGAGGCTAGTTCCTCGGAGCATCTTCCATTGAAATACCGGTAGAACAAGGAAAGCATTCCTACCCGACGCCTGTGCTCTAAAGATTGCAATCCGTTTGTTAAGACGGGAGAATCTATCAAACGGACCGCCCGTTTCTGCACAGAGTCGAGGGTGTTTTTCAGGTACTTTGGGGCTCCAGACCAGAGGTGGCTGCCAAATTCAACCGTGGGGCGCACTTGCGATTTGTACAGGGTTAGCAGTTGTGTACTATTAAAGTATCTGCGGGCCCTGTACAGTACGCCCAGTTTCTGAGAGGCTAACTTAACTCTGGCCTCGATGGAGCCCCCATATCTGAGCTGGTCACTTAGAGTTACACCGAGCATATCAATGGAAGACCTGTTCGGAAGAATGCTACCGTTGAAGGAGACTAGATAGTCATTTCGATCCCTTTTAGACGTAATCAGACATGATTGGGTCTTTGATACATTGAATTCGACGAGATTATTCTTACCCCAAGAGAAAACACTCTCGAGGTAAGCGTCCATTCTTTGCTTCAAAGCCCTCCGAGCCATTGGAATTTGTGCACCCTTTGGGGGCTTGTCAAACAAAAAGCTATCATGGACTGTACTGTCATCCGCGTAACAATGAATTGGTGCACATGTCAAAAGGTCATTGATGTGCAACAGAAACAAAGTCGGAGACAGAACCGATCCCTGTGGGACGCCAGCGTTTATCGAATGCGAGGAAGAGGTGAAACCGTCAGCAACCGTCTGAATCGACCTCTCCCTCAAAAAGTCGGCAATCCACCTGCACAAGGATGCGGGAAGTCCGTAAGAAGGCAGTTTGTTGACAAGTCCTCGGTGCCAAACCCGGTCAAAGGCCTTGACCGTTTGGGTCTCACCGAAACGTTCCAGGCACCGCCCCCAAACATGCGTCACATACGCGAGAAGATCACCGCACGAGCGGTTCCGCCGGAATCCGTATTGACGGTCGTTAATAATTTTGTTCTTCTCGAGGTATGTGAGCAGTTTGTCGTTGATCACACGTTCCATCACCTTGGATAGAACTGATGTGATCGCTATGGGACGGTAGTTGGCCGGGTTGGAGCGGTCACCCTTCTTTGGAATAGGATGGATGACCGCTTTTTTCCAACCAGAGGGTACAGAGCCAGAATTCAGGGACATTTTGAAAAGCTTTGTCAAAATCGGAGCTATTTCTGCAGCGCACCTCCGCAATACCAGGGCGGGGATTCCGTCAGGCCCACTAGCTTTATTAACATCAAGCCCTCGTAAAACCTGGAGCACATCCCGATGCCGGATCCTCAGCTTTTTCATATAGAAACCGCAGTGAGGGACCGACGTCGGGACTGCACCCCGATCATCGAGGGTTGAGTTATCCGCAAACATTTTTCCTAATAGGTTAGCCTTTTCGGTGGCGGTATTTGCTAGTGAGCCATCAGGTCTGGTAAGAGGTGGCAGACTGGATTTGCAGAAATTGCGACCTATTGAGCCCGCAAGCGACCAGAAGGCTCTGCTGCCATGCGGGCATGCAGCCAGCTTTTTGCTGATCTGCAGGTCGTGCTCGAACTTTGACCTATTTATGATCTTCTTGCTTTCCTTTGCCAATTTGTTATATGCTGCTCTGTTTTCGGAGGTTCTAGATGTGTTGTAGGCTCGGTAAGCCGCGTTTTTTCGCCGAACTGCTTCGGAGCATTGTCGACTGAACCACGGCTTTGAGCCCACACCAGTTTCTTTAACAGTGGATTGAATGAAGCCATCCATCGCGGATGTAATGACTTCACCAATTTCCTGGGCACATCTTGAGGGATCCGAAGTCCGAAAACAGACAGCTGACCACGGGAAAGCATTGAAATGAGCCCGCAGACCGAACCAGTCTGCTGACCTATAGTGCCACACTTTTCTCTTCAGCCTTTCTTTTGGCGGTCTGAAGTTGACAGGGATTGAGGTCGTCACCAGGCAGTGGTCGGACGATCCTAAAGGCGCTGTGACCTCAATCTTGTAACTGTGTGGCACAGTGGTTAAAAATAGGTCTAACAGATTGGAGCGGTGAGTCTGGACATCAGGAACCCTTGTAGGCTCCTGAACCATCTGCTCCAATCCGTGGCAAAGGGCAAAGGATTCCGCCTGTCGGCCAGCTGAGTCTGTTGGTCCTGAGAACTTCAACCATGGTTCGTTATGAACGTTGAAGTCCCCCAGAACCACAAACTCAGCCGAAGGGTAGCGGGGCAAGAGGTCATCAATAGTCTCGCTCAAATGTTTGAATAGCTCGGATGTGTCTGATTCGCTAAGGTTCGGTGAGCGGTATAAACACGCGTAGAATCTTGCCGTACTGGCAAGATTGACGCGCACCCACATTACGTCGAATCTGGGTTTTTCCAGATTCAACAGACGCACACAGTTGACGTCAGATCGGCTATAGAGACAGACACCTCCTTTGGGTCTGAACTTGCCAACGAGGGCGTAGCCAGTCCAGATAGGAGGGCAGTCCAGATAGGAGGGCAGTCCAGATAGGAGGCATCTGGAGGCTCAGCTATCTGTGTTTCAGAGAGGAAAAGAAGGTTAGGACGCATTGATAGAAGGTGGTGATGTACATGGTTTAAATTTGTGTGCAGGCCGCGAATGTTGGCAAAATTTACCAACAGTTGGCAAATTTACCAACATTTTGATCGACGGTGAAGCTTTGAAAGAAGTGTCCGAAATGAAATATTTGGGAGTAATAATTGACTCCAAATTGACTTTTGCTCAAAATACAAAACTAATTATTAAAAAGATTGCCAAAAAAATCTCGCTGTTGGGAAGAATAAGAAGATTCCTTAACACAGTGTCCAGTAAAAATGTGTACAATGCAATCATTGTACCACACATAAATTACTGTAGCAGTATTCTATTCTTAGCCAACGAAGGTTTAATGAAACAGATGACCATTCTACAAAATAGAGCTATGAGAACTATATTGAAGAAAAATAGGTACACAAAAATTAATAAAATGTTGAAGGAGTTAAATATCTTGTCTTTCAAACAAATAATTTACTTCAATACTATTTCATTAATCTACAAGATCATCAATGGCCATACATCTATTGAATTTCTAAGAAAAATCGATAAACTTCAGTACACACACAGATATGAGACGAGGAAAAGAAATGAACTGAGACTCCCCTTCAGGAAAAAAACACAGAGTCAAAATTCGTTGATGTACGGAGCGTTGAAGATATTTGGAGAATTACCAGAAGAAATAAAATTAGAAGAAAACATAAAAACATTTAAAATTAAGTTACGTAAATATGTGATTGATGTGTTGTAAATGTATTACTTTAATTATGTATATATATAAGGATTGTATTAGGACATAGATAACTATGTACCTACTTAAAATGCCTCAATAAAAAAAAAAAGTTTAGGCCCGCACCAGGGACGCCTTCTACTCGCCGCTGTCAAGATATTAGTTGTATTCGTTGTGTTGTTCATGATTTTATAATTATAAAGAAAGAAAAAGTAAATATGAGGGGATAAGGAGGTCTGGGAAGGAAAAGGTATGAGGGGTGGGTAGGAAGCTGGGGATCAGAGTGTCCAGGAGTGATAGACGTATGAATCCATCCCACCCACTGCGGTGCAAGGCGATGGGCCGGGAGAGTCCGGCTGGAGAGGTCGCCCAATGCGCCCCAAACACTGCTGCTGGGTCCCCTCCGGTCACGAACCGGCACAACAGCAACGGCGGGGTTTTTGCACTCGTTGATGGGGCAGCCCACCCTCAGTCGTGAGCCTGAGGGTCGGGCCCCTGTACTACCGAGCGGCCCGGACAGCGGTAGCCGGTTGTAAAGGGTCTCCCTCAACCAGCATCTCCCAATCCGGCCCGCCACGCAGAAGGTGAGCCGACGCACCCGCCACCAAGACCCGGACAAACTTTACCCCATGAACCCGGGCACCCCTGCTAAGTCACCAAACGTAGCGAACCACTTGGGGTGACCTGTGGCAGAGGTGTTGGTCATCCAATTAATGGTTCCCAGGGCGGCGGTACCCATACCCGCCTACCAAAATGAAAATATGCAGAGCTTCATCTGAACGAAGCGTTAGGGTAACAAATATACATTAAATAGATATTAAATGTACAATAAACACAAATTGGAAAAAATTCGGTACTTGGGAAAAATTCCGAAAAAATAAGTTGAATTATTTTTATACTAACTTTGGGCTGGAAAATCCGAATCTGAAGGAATTAGGTTGGGGAGGTCAATATCAACTGAGTTACAGGACTTTAAAGTTTCGTACACAGGAACAAATCCGCAATGCATTTTTGACATATTATACTGAAGAGGTCAAAGTGATTCAATGATGCCAACCTCAGAAAATTGCAAAGTGTTGCCATTAAGCAATAATATGCTAGGTTTGTGTAACATGGTTTGTGATACAAAAGGATGTTCCCCCTTTGTAGCGCCTGCTCACGTCAAGGCAAGAAAAACATCCCAGTTTTCAAGTAGTTAAGCGGCTACGCTAGGTTTGTGTAACATGGTTTGTGATAAAAAAGTGATTGACACATTCTATTCACATAATAACATTGATATTATTGCTTAATGGCAACACTTTGCAATTTTCTGAGGTTGGCGTCATTGAATCACTTTGACCTCTTCAGTATAATATGTCAAAAATGCATTGCGGATTTGTTCCTGTGTACGAAACTTTAAAGTCCTGTAACTCAGTTGATATTGACCTCCCCAACCTAATTCCTTCAGATTCGGATTTTCCAGCCCAAAGTTAGTATAAAAATAATTCAACTTATTTTTTCGGAATTTTTCCCAAGAACCGAACTCTACCCCACAAATTAATCGAAATGAATTAAAACAAACCTTTCTCCAGTGTTTGTTTTCCAAGTCTTTATTAGCTCCTGCCGGCATTCAATTGCTCGGAAATCGCCAACCACCTCCTTCGGGTTTCACCGAACATTCCCCACTCACTCACTCACTTCTTTATTCAGAACTTACTAATTCTGTTATGTTAGTAGTTCCTTTTGGCTTTGCGTAATGTATCCTGCAGACATTTCTGCATAAATAAACCAATCCCCATTTCTGTTTTGCTTTGAATATTGTTGTTTACGTTTGACGTTTGACAGTGACACCATAGAAATCACAAAAACATCAGGAACATAGACAATATTCACAGAGCTGCCAATATAATCATCTCTTCTACCTAGCGATGGGAATGATCGAAACTTTTATATAATCGATTTTTTTTAATCGAGACATCACAATAATCGAATGATTAATCGATTTTTTGCTCGGAGTTCGGGAGCAATAGCTACGGTCAGGGGCAGGATTTTTGTCTGTGGGGGAAGCCGAAAATTATTATGGTGCATCATGTATGGCAACGCTTATTGTTTGTTGTAATTTTATTTGTTGTTTTTTGGTATGCATTTCACAACATAACAATTATTGTTAAGCTACTTGGTTTAGCCCATTGGTAAAAATTTCCATTAAAAATATTTATGTATGTTTAATAATATGAAAATAATTATAATTATATGACATTTTTGTCAAAAACAATAAATAATTATAATAATAATTATAACAATAATAAATTTTGATAAATAACATGTTTAAATAACGCAAGATTAGTAAGTAAGTACTGCAACAATATTTCAATCACCGTTTTTATTTCCTGGCAATGGCAAATTGGCAAATTCCTTTTTGTTTGATGGCAACATTAGTGTTATTCCATTTTCCACGAATTTTAAATATGAGGGCATCTCACAACAATAAAATTACTAATAAGATATTTAGTTTAGCCGGTTGGTACAAATTCCCATTAATAATATTGACAGTGTGTCTGTGTTTAATACGAAGATAATAATTTTATGTCGTTTTTGTTAAAAAATAACCTCTAAATAACATGTAGGTTATGGACACCTTTTCGTAATTATTAATGCAATTATTTGTATTTATATTTTTATATTTGTAGTTTATCATTAAATAAAGTTTTCTTACTATAGAAATCGTTTCATTTTTATTACAAACTAAGAAACACCTGTTAATTTCAAATAAATTAAATATATTTGGTCATATAAAGTAGATATGAAAACATATTACCTACTTGCTGATTTTAGTAGAGTATTATTTACTGCCCTGAAGAAACTACGGTTTTAGCGAAACCCGGTCGGCATTAAATATAAAAATGGTATATACTAAGTTATTGTTTTATTTTAAATTAAATATACAATACCCAAATAGATGATACATAACCTCATAATAAACATTTTTAAATTGTTGAAAGCTATCACCATCGCAATCTTTTACGTATAAACTATACTGAAAACGTAAATCGTTACCTAAAAGTATTCATTCATAATTTAAAATTCACACATCAGGTTGATTATAACATGTACCTATAAAATATTTCGTTTGACAAGCAAAATCACTTTCGATGACGTTTCAAGACTATGCATTCGAATTCTGACATCGAGAAGCGAGAATCGATTCCAAGTTCGATGACGTTTAAAACCGATTGTCTCGGACTGTGCATTCGAATGGATTGTGACATCGAGAAGCGAGAATCGATTTCAAGTTCGATGACGTTTCAAACCGATTGTCTCGGCCGTGCATTCGAAAGAATTTTGACAGCGAGAATCGATTCCAAGTTCGATGACGTTTCAAACCGATTCTCTCGGACTGTGCATTCGAATGAATTTGACATCGAGAAGCGAGAATCGATTTTTCTATGGAAATGAATCGAAATCATTCGATGGTAAAAAAGATCGAGTAAATAATCGATTATTCATCGATTGTGCCCATCGCTACTTCTACCGTTCGAAGTTCAAGAATACGTAAAATTGAAACATTCGACAAAGTTCGTCGCGACGACGGGTACTTTTTCGCTCGTAGGAGACGCATAACGAGCAACGTTTGATCGTTGCTCGGGAATAGCAGCCACGCGTGGCTGTAAGTGAGCGTCGGGCGGTATACCGTTTTAAACTATACTGTTTATATAATCTAATGCTAATGTACTTTTTTTCTCCTTTCTATTTTCTACATTTTATTATAATTTTTCCAATATTTAACATGATTTATACTAATTCCATGTTTACACTAGACTGCATATTTCATACAATGTAACTATACTATATTGGTCACCATGATACAGGCAGCCGCCTAGTATGGTGATTTAATATATCAACTTTATGTAAATGTCACAATTATGTAACATGTATTATATAAATAAATAAATAAATAAACACTGCTATATTTGTCTTGATGCTGAGCTCGGCTTTTCTTATCACTGAGCTGTAGAGAGGACGTAGCACACTGCTTGCCGCACTTATTCTTCTTCCTAATTTCAAACTTAAAATTCAAAATAATATTTTGATAAGAATATCAAACGAATTTACTTTCAGTGTCGATTTTTAGTACTTATATGTTGATACATAAAAAATATCGATAAGTAATTTTTTATTTGGTGCTTTTGAATGAAAAAATTGTTTTAAGTATACTTTTGTTATTCGTCAATATATCTTCTCTGCATATCTCTTCGGACCACTTAATTAAATTTTGTGTAACTTTTGTATTATGGGGCGCCAACTGTTGGTGGATCAACTGTCTTGATACCTATTTTTATTAGAAAAGTGTTTTGAATAAAATATTTTAGGTAAGTAGCACAAGATTGATTTTTCTGTTTGCAATAGGTATTGTGCAAATATGACTGTTCATGATGTGATGTTCATCTCCATAAATAAACCAATCCCTTCATCGCCATAAGCCATAAGCTAATATTTAAAAAAATGGCGTTATGAAAAGCAACCCAATATTATTATGTTAACATGTAAAACCTGAAACAAATGATAAAATACCTACCTACCTACCATTTATTGATTTTCAACTTTCTGGCAATCTAGCATCCATCAACTTGAACCTTGAACGAACTTGCTTGAAAAATGCAAACTGCACCTAGCTTCACATTTGTTTTATTTTTGACAGCTAGATTTCCATTTGGCGGGTCATTTTCACAACCAGATTATTTTC
The DNA here is from genome assembly GCA_951813805.1 of Limnephilus auricula. Taxonomy (NCBI): domain Eukaryota; kingdom Metazoa; phylum Arthropoda; class Insecta; order Trichoptera; family Limnephilidae; genus Limnephilus; species Limnephilus auricula. The sequence goes on from OX638410.1 coordinate 9,408,167, forward strand.
AACATTTCCATGCATATTAAATATTTGTTTTTATAGAAATATGATTATGGCGACCATCAAACATCGCTCCCAAAACTTCAGGAGATCGATTGAAGGTACATTGTTTTATATTTAGCTCTTTGCAAAGTTAATATTTTATGACATTATGATGGCATTCTAATTTCGTGACAACTCTTCATTTCACACTTTTATATATGCCGGTAAAGAAATAAATCTCGCTGTTAACATACAGGAAATTACAAATGTCATTGGAATTACATGAAAAATTGCTAAGAGCATAAAATAATTATGCTTAAATAATCAAAAATGTTCTTTGGAATCTTTAGTATTCATAACCATCTCCCCCGACATAAACGGTTGTCTTTTATAGTATCTAATTAAGTTGATCCGATGTGGCACTTTTAGGCACACATTATGAAAATTACACTTTTCAACAATATCTTGATTCTAAATTCATATTTGATGTACGCATTAACGACATTAAGTGCAAATCATTAAAAATGATGGGATCTATTCACAGAATATGTAAACCTTTCAAAGATCCCCAATCAATTCTGACCCTTTACAATGCCTTAATTAGAAGTAAACTTGAATATGGAAGCACTATTTGGAATCCACATTACTGCAAATATGAAAACATTGTAGAGTCAGACCAAAAAAAAATGCTAAGAATGTTATCCTTTAAATGTGGACTACATGACCATCTTAGATCATACGACGTACATCGTGATTACTTCAAGATTGATGCACTTAAAACTAGAAGGCAATTGACAGCTCTAAAATGTTTACATAAAATCATTCACGGCCATCTTGATACTACACTATGTCTTAGCAATATTGAAATAAATGTCCCCAATTCCCATTGTTTAAGACGCCATAACACTTTTCACCTGAATACATTTAAAAATAATATTGCCTACTTTAGCCCTCTGACCCAGATGTGTCGACTATATAACAAGATAGAGTGTGCCGAAGTAGATATTTTCGTCGATAATGTGTACGGATTCAGAAAAAAAGTTCTGGCGCTGTTAAAAAATTATGTATTATATTGTGTCAATTGTCTCTCTTTGCATGCCTCTCGTGATTCCAATGTCTCTTGTCTCTCATTGTAATATATGTTACTTGAGGAGCTTGTATAAAATTTTGTATTTTTTTAAATTTATTTTTATTATTATTTATTTTTTTATTTGTGACTTTTCTGTTTTTCTAATTGTATGTATCTGTATTTAATTGTATGCATCTGTATTTAATTGTATGTAATTGTAGATTGTTTGTAATTGTACGTCTCTATTTGTACAATAACTGAGTTTTTATAATTGGATGTTCTCACGTAAGTGCGAACATCTGTAAAAACCCAGTATAAATAAATAAATAAACTATAAGAAACAACTTTTTACGTGCACAAAATAGGTTATTAGGTTCTTAGTTTGTGTAAACTTAATGTAGGTACATACTGGGTCGACGTACGTACGCTACGCTCGCCTAACCGGCAACCATACATTTTCTATGAAAATAGATGCTTCAGAATCACACTGGCCTCACGTTGCGAAGCGTTGTCAGTGTGATTCTGAAGCATATATTGTTGCTAAGTAGTCCAGATATTGTTAGGCGCAGCGTATGTTATTCGACCCAATATGTATTTACCTTATGTAATTCATGCATATTAAGATGGCGGCAAAGGAATTGTTTTATACAGAAAATTTTGAACTTTGAATTAAAATAGAATTTTAATTCCGGTTTTACCAACATTCCAAACGTAATGCGTTGTTTCTTGTAGTAAATAAGTTGAAATGTAGTATAATTTCCAAAATCTGCGTCTAATAAAAGTGCGGTGACTAGTGGATTATTTACTACTTTCCTACTAGCACCCGAAGGTCGCGGGTTCAAATCCCGGCGTGCACAAGTAAATTTTATTTGATAAATGTGTTATTTCACAATTTATTCATTTAAAGTAATATAACAATAGCACATATTTTATATTTGCGGCACGTTCCAGTGGACGATACTCTCTGTATCGTCCTGGTGTAAGACCACCATACAGAATTGAAACGTTGCTTGAAATAGCTTGGTGATCAGATCTGAGTAGTCGTGTACTTAACGTATTTTTCTTGTTTGGGTATGCAGTATCTCCCCAGGATGAGCCAAAGGAGTGGCACTGCCGGCAGTGTTCTCACGTGGAGAAAACCCAGGCAGAATTCGCCAAGCATCTGAGGAGTCACCTCACCGGACACAGGGGGCGGATTCACAGGAAACCAGGTATTCTATCAGATCTAACTAACCATCACTCCGTTTCTCAGCAGAGCGGAAGACTGCCACATGATATGACCAGACTTAAGAGGAACGTTTGCTCACCCTTCATACAAAACTAAAATTTGGATTTGAGGCCAAAATACTCAACCAAACTGAATAATAATTTTTTTATCAATGACTAAACAAAATACCTAATAGAAGGACTTGCTTGAAGGAATTCTAATCCAATTATATACATACTGAAAATTCTTTCCAAATGGTTATACAAAAATGGCGACTGTTTCCGTGGTCATTACTCAGTTTATACGATAAGTAATTGGTTCCATCTTGACTGCAATTTTTGTATAAGCGTTTGGAAAGAATGTTGTATTGGTAAGCCTATTAGGGTATTTTATTAAGAACGATTGACCAGCAGCTGAGAATAAATGTTTAAAAATACTTGCAATTGTACAGGGAGGTTCCAATGAGAAAGATCGATTATTCCCCGTATCAAATTTTTTAATTAAAAATTTAATATCGATTTATTTAATTCAAAACTTGCATACCTACATTCAAGTAAGCAATAAAAATGCTCAAAACGCACGATGATAAATTATTAAATATCGTGTACTTCTTGTAAGTATTTTTTGATCATAAGTTTTTATGATTTTTCAATAATGTCTAAATAAAATAAGTGTTTAAAAAAAATTTGAAATATCTTAATTTATAAGACCTTAAATAAATAAAAAAACTGAGGTATTTTAGTCACAAAACACATTCTCGGATTTATTTTTTAATGATTTTAATTTAACTAAAATTTAAATTTTGAAAACTGTGTTCACTAGATTATGTATATATTTATTTTGTTGTATGATTAGGTATATGATTTGAAATTTGTGTTGTTTAATAGAATCTATCGTTTGAAAATTGAACAAATCTGCCAACGACCAACGGTATAATAAAAATCTGTGTGTAAGGATATAATGGCCAACCTTATGATTCCAGAGATAGCCTCATTTTTTTTGTGTGTGGCATACAATTTTTTATTTAAAAAATGATAACTCCTTCATTTGTACACGCAATTGCTTCATACGAAATTTTATAGCATGGTAATGATCAGCAGAATCCATTTCTAGCCAAAAAAGACCCTTGAAAATTCAAGTCTCTATGTCTATGAAAGGCGATTTTCAGCCCACTGTGCGGTGCCGTGGTTTCAATTCCCTTTCTAGACAAGTCTTCCATCACTCCGCAAGCAACATCTTATCAGGTTATTTCTAACCTGGAAATGTTCATCTTTCTTTATTATTATCTATGGGATGTTTTTTTTTATTATTTTGTAACCAAATTTGTAAGTTAAATCTCTTTTTTTCTTTCAGGCAAGAGGAAGGATGCTCCGGGCTCTAAACATGACAAACTTTCCGCCAATTCACCCTTCATAAAATTCGACAGCCTCACCTCGAGCCAATTTGAAATCAGCCCACCAAACACAGTTACCAACTTGATGCAAATAAACTACCAAAACAGAGAAATATGCGAACAGTTGGTAGACCCGTCTCTTGTAATGCCATCAAAGCATACGGAAAATAGTGCAGATTGTTCTGAATTCAATTACACGGAAATTTTGAATCTTACAAAAATTCCGAACGGTGTTGCCATAGACGACGGACAAAATGCAAATAATTTGATTATGGAACTGAATTCTTTTTCAAACGAAAAAGATGTCAATTTAAAAATCTTAGCCGATGCCGTGGCAAATAATTCAGAACAGATGAATATTCAAAATTTAAACGAAGAAAATTTAGGAACAATCACTCCTTTGAATCTGTATTATATTGAAGGCGGCCATTTTGCGTCGGAAGTTGAAAATGTGGAAATATCAGAGTTTGGCGGGGTTATTTCTGCCAATCAAGACAACATGGTTATCGTTGATAATTCCATCGATAAAACAGTGAGACTGATAGATTTAAACGGACAGATTACGAGCAGCAGTCCATTTGAGCTAAATACTTTGGACGGTGATGAGATTGAAGTTCAGACGAAGGCGGCCATGTTTGCGTGTGAAATATGCAAGAAAGAGTTTACGACGCAGGCGTACTTATACAGGCACCTGCGTAAGCACACGGGAGAATTTTCTTGTAATTATTGCGATTCGGTAAGTAATGTTTTAAAATAAATTTTGCATATTTTTCGTTCATCACATTCTTTTAAACGGCACATGAATCCCAACTGCAAGTTGGACTATACCAATATACCAATCAATAACTATAGCAAGCAATCAATCAATAACTATAGCAATCAATCAATCAATAACTATAACAATCAATCGATCAATAACTATAGCAATCAATCAATCAATAAATATAGCAATCAATGACTATAGCTATCAATCAAGCAATTATAATCAATCCCAACAGAACAAGTTGGAATTTATTGTTATAGTTATTGTATACTCCTTATTGGATTGTGTTGTGAGGACAAAGTAAGTGGAGATGAGAGAAGACAACGGCAGAATAACTGGGCGATACTGAGAGTACCTTCCACGCTGAAACTTTTCCTGGATTTTTTTTAATGTCAATACTGCGCAAGAACTGCACCAGACTGGAGCCCTACAACTATAATATCTCCAATTGGGGTACATTGTGAAGCTGAAGATAGTTTAGAAGGGAGAAGAAGAAGGTTGGGAAGTACCTGGCTATTCAGATTTGGTCACCAAACATGACTAAAGCTATTTTTTTCGAGAAAGATTTCGATTCTGAACGGTGGTCTTTCACCAGGACAATATTGAATATATCTATTAGGGATGTTATGGATATGAAATTTCGGAACTGGATACGGATATAGGAATAATATTATACCGGTTTCGGATACGGATGAAATTATTTCGGATTATCCGCTAGTTTCGGATAATTTCGGTTACGGATATTAGAATTTTAAAATTATAAAAGTAAAATACAAATAGAAAGATTTTACTTTTATTTCTACTCTATATTATCCTATGTTTTTACAATCAGTCAAATAAATAACTATTATTTTAGCCACTTTAAGTGATATGCAGGTAAAAATATAAAAACAAAATTATAATAAACAAAAATGATATTGTAATCAAACCTTGGTACACTTTTACTGTAATCTAAGTATATAATAACAAAAACAGTTCTTAATGAATTTTGTAATTTAGACTCCGCCTTTATCCGAAACTTTTATATCGGTTTTGGTTACGATTATGGATATTTTTTTATTTCAGATATCCGATAGTTTCGGTTACGGAGCTCCATAACATCCCTAGTATCTATCACTCAATAACTGCAATAAATGCACAGATAAGTTTAGATCCTTATTAAATGGCATTATATTTCAGGAATTTGCTCGTAAGGAAAGTTGGATTACGCATTGTTGTGCAGAAAAAAAGGCAGCTAAAGCACTCAAGCTCTCTCGAATGCCAGAGACAGATCACAAGTAATTATATTGCTTCTAAAAATTAAACCTAACCTTATAATTGCATTCAGTTGAAAGAGAGAAAGTACGTAAACACTTGCAACATATTTATGTAGTTGTTGTGAATGATGAATACTTGGAGCAAGTGGATGAATTTTTGTGAAGTTTTTTTATGAGATGGAAAGGATGATAAGGATGTTGAAAGAACGGCTAATGTAGGCCATTAACCGCTCGGGCACATAAGCTTGTTTTCACGACAATTTAACGTAGGTAGACATGGGAATGACGTATGTCCCGCACCTGAGTTATTAACTCCTTAGGTTAATTTGTTCACTTTTGGAAACAGCTCATATCATTGTGTCTCCCTTACTATCATGGTGAGAAATATGATCTAAACGGTGTTAGAAAGAGAAAACACAAAGCTTTATATTCAAATCTAAAAGTTAACCACAGAATAATTAAAATGTACACCTTTATGAAACCAAAGCTTCCAACCGCAATTTGAAAAAAAAAAATTATGAAACTTTTTTTTGTGATGATAATGTTTATAATACAATTTATTTTATTTATTATTTTAAAAAAACATTTCATATTACATATTATTACAATGATCTTTGGCTGTCCAACTAGGAAATTAACCTGTTTTAGGACAGTCAAAATGAGCAGATTTATTAAATGTAATTATTGTTTTGTCTAATTGCGTAATAAAATGTGTATGTTTTTATTTTTTATATTATGCAGTTAAAATGGTGCCTGGACAAACGAAGCATATGATATGATAATTAAAATGATTTAATGTAGTTTTTTCTCCGTTTAGGGTGGTACCTGATAGTGGAACCATAGCTCCAAATGAAATTAAAACCAAAGATGTTTCTAAGGTAAATCAATAATCACATCTAAATTGTAGCCATTTTTTGCAAAATATAAATAAATGCAAGAAATGCAAAACTCCCCATCAAGCGATTCTGACCTTATCCTTGTACAGTTTCTTTATACATAAGGGTTATTTATTTATTTTATTTATTTATTTACATTTGATACATTTAAAGCCAAAATAACAAATAATATTACATAATAAGAGAATATATTTAAAATGAATACAAGTGTTATTACGTTGTTAAAATAAAATGTTTATTAAATGGTTAAAATCTCATTTTATTTTTTAAATTTTTTGTTAAATTAAATTAAATTTTACAAATTACGTTGTCATCAATGGCTTTTCTGCTGATCACATTTTATTCAAGGGCTGAAAGAGACCTAGAATTCGCATTAAATGGGTATCTTTTAAATGTCAAAAAAACAAACTGGCGCTAATTGTCAATTTGTTACATGGGAGTTTCTGTGAATTCCGTCCAAAGTGTTATTTTCAATTGCAGGAATGTGAGGCCAATAAACCGCCGGCCGTTAAGAAAAGCACGGAGAAGAAGTCGCTGACCTGCTCCGTGTGCAACCTCTCCCTCAGTGACAAGAGCTGCCTCAAGCGACACATGCTGACGCACGAAAAGTCCCTGTGCTATACATGTGTTTACTGCGGGACCGTGGTGACTCACAGGCATTCTATACGCAGGTCAACTATTTTTTGTAATGTATTTATGTGACATTATTTCTTACATGTATTAAATTAAAACTTCTAATTGTGTAAGAAATCAATTAAAAAATATTTTTGCGCACCAGATTTTAATACACTTTTCCATATAAATGATCATCTAGTAAATCCACGTTATGCAAGTGTATTATATAAGTATAATTAATATAAAACAATACAAGAACAAAACGTTAATCTACCAAACTGTTAAATGGGAATATAATTCACCGTCTCCAGATATTTTCATATCAGAGGGTTCGGCTCTGTGGAATTCCTAAATTGACCGATAAATCCTACTGATCCCTCAATATAAATATTAAAAAAATCTTTCGTAATTCTACATGTATTTAAAATGACTGATTTTTGCATTTTTATATACAAATTCTTTGACAAATCTAATATGCCTAAATTTTTAATAAGAGAGTTAGGTATAATGCCAGTAGCCGAAATAACAAAAGGTAATATTTTTATAGTCTGAGAATGCCAAATTCTTTTAATTTCATTTCCTAAATCTGTATACTTTCTTATTTTTTCAATTTTTATTATTATTATTATTATTGTCAATGTTCTTCAAAATGTCTAAAAATGATTAATTTGTTGAGGGGCATACATATCTGGTTTAGCAATAAATTTGTAAAAAGGAGAATGGGCAACATGTGAACATGTGAGAATTCAATTAATATGTAGTTGCTATACCTACCGTTGGATAGATTTTTGAAGTAAAAGATTAATTACTGTCAGGACTGAGGTCAAAAATCTGCCTATTCGGATTTATACCGTCTTGAATGTGACATTCACTTATTTTACGTTATTTAATTTATTTACTATTCTGTTATAAATAGATTACACACCATTGGTAACTTTTATGCCAATGTTGCTGATATTCTTAACCTTCCAGCAGGCGCGCAGAGTAATTTCTCTTGAGCGGGCGCTTGTCGTAAATTTTACGTCATCAAGTTTTCTCCATGTAAATGGTGTTTTCTTTATATAAATCTTAGGTAAATGTTTGATATTTGATCTGAAGATAAGATGCTCTTTTTGCCAATTGTTTTGGAATATTCTTCAATGCTTGGGAGCTTTTCCTGGACAGGGAAATTTTGTATAAAATTTGAGCATTTATTGTGCCAATATTCATTAGAGTGTAGAAAACTACACACGGCCATCTCTTTGTTATTCTAGAAACCGAGTAAGCGGCACACATTTTGTTGAATGTTTCCGCTCCGCCTTTGGTTTCGTTGTAGTTCAGTATTACCTGAGGCTTTCTGGTGTTAGGACACTATAAAGCTCGCATTGTAAAATTTACGCTCAACGGAAATTTCCAAATATCAATGAATAAGAAATACTTCTGAGCATACCCGGTATGTCTGCAGTTTAGGGAGACACTGACCCTCGAATAGCTCGGAGCTCGATGCTTGCGACTAAGAGGTAAAAGTGGGGGAAGCGATAAGGCGCATTTGTCGTAAATTTTACGACAATGCGCCCGCTGAAAGGTTAATATGCTTCTACTGAAGTTTTACTCTTATAAAGCTGCACTAATTAAACATTTTTGGCAGTACATATTTTAACGAGGTCACTGCATAACAGTTTGTTGTTTTTTATTCTGTTTCTTCTTAACTGTGTTCATTAACTTGTTACTAACTATATATCTTGGTATATTCTTTTTTTTTCTTTCTTCACAAAAGCACATCTATATGGCACTTGTGCCGTAAATTCTAAATAAATAAATTATATAGCCGGTTAAAATTGCATCACCATAATAGCAATTGATTTGAAGACGTCGTTTGATTGCAGCCCGAAAGGTAATTTTTTTGTAAATTTCAGACATTTGAAGTTGCACCATCGAGAGTACGAGCATGAGTGGAATAATACGGAATTCATCACCAGCCTGCAGACAGAAGTCAGAAAACGAACGGCTGGCGACACCGGCTCCAACAAATTACAAAATGCCAAGAAAAAGAAGTTCAATCGAAAAGCAGGCAAAGACTCGGCCAACATCAAATTTCCGACGCATTGCCCCAAAAAAGACAGCTTGCTCGGCACTACAATGGTCGATGACAAATTAGATTTCGACTCCCAAAGCAGGGAATATTTAAACAACGAAAAGAGTCAGAGTATCACGGGTGTCAAGGACGATTCGTTAGATCTTTCTTCGTTCACCGCTCATTTCGACGAGGACATTGGTCATATTTCGTTCCAAGCTTTGGCATTACCAGAAATACTGTGCAAGAGTGGAGAAATTGTCAAATTAGATTCGAGAGAAAACTCCCCGATGAAAAACTTTAATATAGGATCCCTGCTCTTGTTCAATCCGAGTGGCACCAAAAGAAATACTGAGTTCCTACCCGAAATAACATTCGGCGAACAAATTTCAAATTCAAACTTGAATAAAACTGATTCCAAATTTAAAAAGGATTCCAACATGTTTTGTGGTACTTCGTTTTTGAGTGCCAACGAGCGAAGCCCCGAAAAGGTTATAAGGCTTGGAAACCGTTTGAAGACCGACGATAAGGGGATTAGTGAGATATTTGTAAGTCCGTTGAAGGGTTCAGAGGGTTTGGGGGGAATACTGCAGATGCCGAGCATGCCAGTTTTGCTGTGTGAAGAGGAGAAGATGGAAACTCTCGCCAAGGTTGACGAATTTAACGCCGGTGAGTTCACTTATACTATTTACTTTTACTTGCAAGTCTCACCGTTTGGATTTACTAAATACCTATTGCGATCAAGGGCCCGATATTTCATAAAAATTCAAATGTAACGCTGTCATCAAATGTCATTTTGTGTTTTTTTTTTACATTTAAAAGGTCCTTATTAAACGCCGATCTTAGGTTTGTTTCAGCTTTTGAACAAATTGTAATCAGGAGAAAAGCACAACTGTCGTGTTGTGATGTTTATCAACTGATCACAATTTGATAGAAAGCTGAATCTGACCTAGAAGGGACCATTCAAATATTTAAAAATAAAATGGTGCTGACTGACCATTTGCTAACAATGTTACATTTGAATTTCTGGGATACACTCCGACCTAAGTAAGATAGGTGCATTTTTGCCTTTAAGGTGATGCACTACTAAGTAATGCAAAATCATGTTTCTGGTTTGAAATTTAGATGGTTTTGAAATATTTTAGATGCTTTAATACTGCGAGAAGAATATAAAATTTGCCTTTGAAATAATCGTTGTTGATTAATCTTTTTATAAGCCCAGAAAAAATTAAGTATCTGGCCTATAAAAACTATTTTAACTTGTTGAAAGCCAGCATAGGAAAAATATATTTTTTCAATATGACGTAAAATATTTGACAGTTCTCACCTTTCTTACAAACTCAATTTTTATAACATTTCTTTTGTGATATATTACAAAAATTACATCAAAATAATGTAGATAAAACAAACTTCCTAATAATCACTCAAATCTATGCTTTCCACAATGGATTTATATTAAAAACAATGATAAAATATATAGACTTCGAATGCGACTCCGTTCATATTATCAAGCGGCAGCCATTTTGTCCGCAATCTTTGATGCCCGGCGCGTCATTGTGAATTAGTTTGAATTATTAGGAGTGGCTAGACGCTATCCAGTATTTTGTTACGTCAAGAACGAGAATGGCCCAAGCGATTCTGACCTTGTTCTTTGTACAATTTCTTTATACATAAGGGACAAAATCGCTTAAAAAATCCGGACCCGCCGGGTTAAAGTTAAAAATTTTCTACTTACCAACCGTTTTATTGTATGATGTGGAATATTAAATTCTTTAGATAATTTCTTCTTCAATCTTCGCAAATTTACTTTGTGAATTTAGATAATGATAATCTTTAGATAATGATCGTAAAACATTTAAATATAATTTTTTCTTATTCTCAAAATAAGATAAAACCCGCTTTTTGGCTATGTTATTTTCTTGAATAAATCAAAACAGGCGGCTGGTGTTAACTGGGAATTTAAACCTTATCGCCATCTATATAGGGAGTGTTATTGTTAGCGGCCTGATCCTGAATTTTACATGACGTGGTGCATCGCCTTAACCACAAAAACCATCTGCCTGTATTTCCGACACATGTTTTATTTTCCATACAGAAAAATGTAAATGTTAAACATTATTGATTCACGTAATTTCAATTTCTTAGAGTCTTCGATACTCTGCAAACCTCCCCGCAGGCTTTACTATCCAATATTCTACTCTCTGCAGTCATTATATCAAGGTTCCACTTCCAACACCTAATGATGATGACCCCATTAATGTTGGCAACATGTTGCCAGAGTGAAAAATTGTGAGTACCTAACCGGTAACAAGGTTTAACAGTGTTCAATAACTCTTTTTTCTTTCTGTGCACCCGGTTGAAGTAAATGATTTCTGTGGATAAATGATTCCATAGATCAAAAAAAAAAGTCAAAATGCATTTACTATATTTTAAACAGAAATCTGAGCTTCGTTGTCTGGAATTTAAATGTAACTGTTGTGTACAGAGCTCGCATCGCAATTTCTATCACGGAATTTTGTAATATCCATTTGACTGTAACAAAATAAGACATCAAACCATATTTCTTTTGTCTTTTCTCATCGATATACTATACTAGATTTGGTGTGTCATATAAATTTGCAAGACGAATGTGGCCCACCTATAAGTAATTTCATAACACAACTCCCTGTCCAATTCTGTTGCCTCGCTTTGAAAAACTAGCACGCTCCACTCCAAAATATCGCAGAGTGCAAAGATAACCCCAAATCGCATGATTTAATTTGGTCTGAAGTTAAAATGAATCCAACTTCACGTACAACTCGCCGCGCTGCACGCAAAGCTATTGTTAAGTGTAAAGTTTGTGACAAAACATTTTGTAATTTGAATATATTCAAACGACACATAATAATACTGCATACAATATTGCTGGGAGACAAATTTGCTCCAAGTAGATCAACAAAAGGTAAAAAACAAAACTTTTTGTGGTTTTTTTACTACACTTTCCTTTTGATAAATGTTTTCGGATACCAATGTATTTTGGATCCGGCGTCTTTTGTTAGATCCACATGACCTCACACTAGACTTCGTTGGTCGATGTTTGTTCCACGTTTTATTTATTTGTTCAATAGAAAAAATAGTCCACCAACCAGTCTATGATGTTCTCTCCCTCTCCCATATATTGCTTTCTCTCTCTACTTTTTTAAACTTATATTGTTTCTCTGTATTATGATTTAGTTTATATTTTATTGTCCTGATGAAGTTTGAGTGCAATCGAAACCGGTCGACAAATATAAATAAAAATAAAGTGGTTTAAAACTAAGTATTTGTTTCATTTAGATAAAATAGTGTTGAAACTACTCCACAATGATATGGTTTTTTAATTTTTAAAAATATTTTTATGTTTTTTACAATAAATATACAATTTTTACATGTTTATACAGTGTTATAAATGAAAATAAGAATAGCCTTTCCTCACCGTAAAGAGATGAGGCTCTTGTGTTTGGCGAGGGAATTCTAGCTCAATTATATAAAATCACATAACCATAGATACTATAAACAAGAGATATAGGCCAGAATCATTATCAGTTTGAATCTGTGCATACATAAGTGCTGGCAACATTGATTCACTCATACTACTGCGAATTGCTTCTACGCACAGCGACCTTCCACCTTAGTTTCTATTTACACACCAAACATATAACTTTCATTGACCACTTTGATTGTCCGCACAATTGTCATAGCTCGGCTAAGCTCTCATGCCATGTCTCTATTATCTTTGGTTAAAAGATATTCATTAAACTGTATGTAAGTGAAGTTTTATTGATAAGCGTAGCGAAGTCCTGTTTTTACTCGTCTACTTTGCATTTCATCTGTAAATTTGTTTGTGTTCTGTGTCTGGCTAATCCTGTTGATTGATGTTAGATGGTAGCCGTGTTTGATAATACCTTTTTATTCCGCCAGAGCACATGAGCGTTGCGATTTGCGAGCTGTCAAACCGGAGTAATCAATATTATGCAAAGCCTATCGTTCACGGAAGTTATTTACGGGTCAGACCCAATTTTATAAATAACCTTTACAACGCAGGCTGTTTCAGCATAATCTATCCCATCACGCAACATTTTTGACACAGTGTATGTATGGTCAAAATGTTTTAGTATTTCTCCCTTTGTTTTCTGTTATCTATGGTTGTAAGCGAATTTAGTGTACTGGACAATTGATTTTATTACAATTTCAGGCATGGAGATCCTGCTCTGCCAGCCTCTGGAGGCGGGGCCCCGACAGTCTCCTCCGGAGCGGCTCCTCCTGCAGCCAGAGGACCCAAACCCCTCCTACCCCTCGTGCTCCGCGGGCTACGTCCTGGAGGAGAACAGTGCCATGCGGCTGGTCGATACGTCCAATGATTTCACATTTTACGTACTGGGATGAGTGTGTTTTTGATACTGTAACAACTAAACCCTCGGGCTAATTTGTTCGCTTTTGGGAATAACTCATATAGGTCTCATAGAAATCGTTGTGTCTCCCTTACTATCATGGTGAGAAATATGATCTAAATGGTGTTAGAAAGAGAAAGGACCACGCCTTATATTCAAATTTAAAATTTATTCACAAAATAATAAAAATGTACACTTTTATGAATCAAAGTTTCTGACTGCAATTTGAAAAAAAAAAAAACATTTTATTAGTGAATTATTTATAATTATTTTTACATGAAACAAGAAAAAAAATTAGGTGGCAATAATGTTTATAATACATTATGTGTGTGTTATTATTTTTTTTCATTATCAGTATTTTAGTTAGAAAAAATGTAGGGTAAGCCATTTTTTAGGGTTTGCATTAAAAAATTTTATGTTTGAAAAATTATATGTTTATTTTGAATTATTAAATTTGAGAGAGTGTTTTATCATCTTTCAAAAACAGTTTTTTTTTCGGATACGTTCAGAAATTTATCCATTTATTTGAATTTTTTTGCAAAGCGGAAATATTTTGACCTTCTGACAAAATGTGCCCAAGGCCTGAGTACGCCATAAAATATTTGATTCATAAACAGAAAATTGAATAAAAGCAAAGTAAAAGTACAAACAAATAACACATCTAACCCAAAGTAACCTAACTTCTAATTTGTTATTATATAAAGATCTGTTTTAATCAGTTTCCCAAAAATTCCGGTTTGGGTAAGACGTTTGTCCCAGTAACAGAAGAGATCCTGGGTTCAAGACCCAGTTGCGACTGTGCCTTTTTATTTTTCTGTGCCTTGTTCTTTTTCTTATTTATATTCAGATTTATTAGCATTATCGTCTTCTTCAATAATAAAGTGTAATTTTGTTGTAGAAAGGTAAAAAAACCCTTTCCAAAATAAATAAAGTAGATATTCATTCAAATCTTTTATATGTTAGGTACCATATACTGTCTTTCTCGCACAATAAAATTTAAATTATGAAAAATGTTAAGTACTTACTTTGATTTCATAATGTTGACTGGCAACACTGATCCATGTTATTGGAATACTTTGATTTCGTAATGTTGACTGGCAACACTGATTCATGTTATTGTGAATAATAAATTGTTGAATAAAGCTATGTGAAGAATATTTATCGTTTAATTCTCTCCACAACATAATACATAGTATCTAATACTGGTTTTAATATAAATTATTTTTTTAATATGTACATTTATGCATATTATCTCATTTACAAAGTGCTGAAAAATAACAAGCAAATAATTTAAAAAAAAAACTTTGAATTTGTAATGTCGACCCTATAGAATAACAAGGTTCCATCTGTTGCGTTGACGTCATGCGGTAATGGGATCTATAGTAAGCTACGTTAGAGTTCATTATCGCATGATGTTTCAGCAACAGATGGAACCTTGTTATTCCAATGGGTCGATGTGTCTGGAATCATACACCTACATTCAAAACTAAATCGAAATTTTACCATATTCCTAAACAATGGTGTACATAATGCGAAAAAATGTGCACTTGGACCATTGTGCTTTTTAAATACATTACAGGAATTTCGATTTCATTTTCTTGAAAAATGCAAAACTTGGAAGTGGAAATTAACCCACTTCCCGACATCCCATCGAGCTGAAACTCGGTAGATAGACTCATTGTTGATGACAAAGCATTCTATCGACTTTTGGTGGCACTCACGCACACACACGCATTTCTTTGGAATTGGTTAATTTTGTCAAAACTTTTTCACTACATAATAAAAATAAATGTATCACAGTAAAAAATGCTTAGATTTTTTTAAAGACACATACATATGTTTTCCTTTGTACCATCTTGATGTTGCCATATAAAAAATTTAAAAGATTGCAGAACCGTTAAAATTTTTCTTCATTTATTTATCAGACTTTACATTTAAAAAAAATCATTTTACAATTTTAAAAAGCTAATTGAATACAATATAAATTTTTAAAGCTATACATTATGTTCTAAGGAGATATTTCATCACCTCTGAGTAAACTGTTGAGTAGCCAATCGTCAAGTAACTTAATCATGGGATTAATTAGGTCTTAAAAAGTGCTCGACAAGTAGTGTTAATCGTCAGTTCACTCAGAGGTGGAGAAATGCCCCATAAAAGTGACCAATACATGAAAATATTTATTACTAGGCAAATCTTAGCACTTTTGAAAGTATTTGTGTAATGTTTTAAGATTCACTTGAAGATTAGAAAAGAGACTCTTTTAATAATACACTTTGTTTTTTATCGAACAAGTATTAAATTTTATTGACAAGAAATAATACAACCCAAGGAATTTGATTTCCCTCCAACGGAACTGATATGTGTTTCTTTCTAGGCGGTTTTATGCAGAAGAGACCAATAATTAGCTTTAAAAACAATATATTAATTACAGTTCTGTTGGGTGGGATGAAAGGAGCCTGCCATCTATCTTAATAAACTCAAACTATTTATTCAAAATCTTATGTTAAGTTCTGACCTAGATTCAAACCTTAATTGCGGACAATTTGTGCACACTTGTAATCGTTCAAACTGGTCTGAAATATTTTGGAACATTCACCTAAATCTATACTAATTTATGGATTTTCAGTATTTATAATAAATTTATAGAATTTTATAAAATAAATAACACAATTGTTGTATATAACAATTCTGATATCAATAAAATCAAACTTCCGAAGTTTGTAGAGTACCTAAATATTATTTTGTTATCACCTGCTTCTTCTACTGTTCAAAGTTTCTTTCACTTCCTATTGTAGAACTCACGACAGAAGCGTCATAAACCTCGCTTTCGGCATAATATTAAAACCATTTATTGGATAACCACCACCTCAGTTACAGGTCACCCCAAGTGGTTCGCTATGTTTGGTGACTTAGAAGGAGTGCCCAGGTTCAGGGGGTGTGGTTTGTCCGAATCTTGGCGGCGGATGTGTCTGCCCACCGACTGGCTGGCAGGCCGGGTCAGGAGAGACTTGTTGTGGGAGACTTTTTGTCTCTAACAGGACTCTCGGAACATCGTCTTGCACCGAAGTGAGAGGGATAGATTCATGCGTCCGTCATTCATTCATACACACTGAATTCCAGATACCTACCCACCCCTAACACCCTTTTCCTTCCCAGAACTTCCTTTCTTAAAAGGATCCTCCACACAGTATCCCCACAGATGACAGGCCTTGAGGGGAATTATTTTCCTCAGGGCCTGTGTGAAACTAAATTTAAAAAAAAATAATCAGACAATTGCGATGTTTTTGATTGGATTTTTTTTTAAAGATAGATTCTTTTCTTTGAAGATATTTCATTTATCCTAGATTCTTGTTGACTTGATACATCTTCCTGACTTGTACTATTTTACTGGTGCATTGAACCACCATTTGGCTGATGATTCTGCCTGTCAAAGTTAGAATCTTTATTCAAACTGCTTCCACTGTATCTGTCTTTAACTTGGTAACTCTTCGACTGGTTCAGATAGATAGTCTGGGTTCTGACGCGGAATTCTTTGCATATTTTATTAGTTGGGATATTGTTAAAGTTATTTTCTTCTGCGTTTTGATTGAAGTTTTGTTGGTTATTATAGCTTTCGTTCGATTTCTGTTTCTGAGCTTCGTAGTTCAACGTGTCGATGACTTGGCTCTTTGTGATGCAGTATGATTTTCTTCGCATGTCGTACATTGTATCGCTTGATGGTTGTTTAAAAGAATGCGACGTGGGGACAGAATAATGCTGAGACATCTCCATATCGCTTTTATTGTATGCGAAACTAGAATCTGTCTTGTTGCAAGTTTCTTGATTTTGATCGATAATGTTTTTCAAATTGTTATATCTCTCTTCAGGGTTGATGTTTTCTACATAAAATCCTGCTTGTCTGTTAGGGTTTCGGTAGTCGATATTTATTCCTGAAAAGCTTTGTTTTGTTATTTGCCCAAACTGATTATTCTTTGCGTTTTCGTAGCTTCTGACAATTCTCATTTCTGCATTTGTTTGTTTGAGGGATTCATATTTTTCTTTTACTACAACAATCTTCTTGAAAGGCATGTTTTGTGGACCCGTGTTGCTCATTTGTTTATCCGTGAACAGGTCTGTTGCAGCTTTATTACAGTTTTCGTAATCTTCATCTGATTTCTTATGGTGTCTGTTGTAGGTGTTATGGTTTTCTGGATCTTCATTTTGAGTTTGGCAGATGTTGTAGATGTGGTTAGATTTCTCGTTTTCAGGAGTGGAGCAGAAGAAGTTGGAGTGATTGACATTTTGTATAACGGAGTTGGGGCTGGGAGATGAAACGGAAATGTTTGGCCGAATCACATTGTTGATTGTAAATATTTCTGAAAAAAAAAAATAGTATAGTAAGATTTTGCTGAACTATAATTGAATGCACTAATCTCTTTAATCCAATCAATAATAGTTTTTTAATGTCAGAAAATGAATAGAAACTTACGGGAAAGACTCTCTCCTTTTACTGCATCTTCGAGAGCTGTTGAAAAAAAAAATCATTAAATGAATGAAAGCATTTTAAAATGGACCCTAAAGGTTAAAACCATGCGGTTTCATAAATAACGGTTAAGGTAGGTTATGTCAGGACTCACCTTGTGGCCTGAACTTCGCCAGCTGGTTGTAAACCTGCTTGATGCGTTGTATGTTGGAGCGGGAGGCAGATGTGTGCTCCACCATGGGCAGTGGGTAGTCCTGGCCAATGGTGCAGCGCGCCTCAAGCTGGATCTCCGCTGGAGCCAGCCACGGTGAGTGGATATACCGTGTCGGGAAGTTTTTTAGAACTGGGATGTAGCGCCTGGCGAAGAGACAGATTCATTCATTACATATATACCCAAGCAAACATGGTCTTGCTGATCTGACGAGACCGACTAGAGTACTTGCCCGGGTGCTTGACAAATTTCAAGTCAGTGCTATCGAGCAACGACAGTTTGCAAAATTTAGTTGTTGATACTCGTTGTTGTGTGTTGATTTGTGTGTTGTTTTACAATAAGCGTATTAAATAAACAGAGTAATTAGATTATTTTAAACAGTGAAGTTTATTTAGTGACAGCATTGACTTTGTATTTTGACGGTGGTTCTCCCAGGCCTGTACTCTTGTCAGCCTTGCCGCTCAGAGCTCCGTCGTAACTTCTTCTTTCTTACTCATAAAAGATGGAAACAAGAGATATATTTTTTGCCATAAGCACCTATTCAAAAAGAAATGGAAGAGCAATGGAAAATTTCTAGGCGATCCATAAACTAGCGTGGGAATGGCTAAGTAAACAAATAAAATGAAGTTTAATTCTATATTGTTACCTGATGAAGTCTCCATTGGGATCAGCTTTCCGACCAAAGCGCACCGGGCAGTAGCAGTGGAAGAATTGCTGGAAGAAGGAGGAGCAACTTAGCCACATCCATGTTCCAGCATTCACAGACCAATCTGCATCCAGAAGTAACTCTTCAAAAACCTGCAGAAAATTCATTCTTCTTTAGGATCTTCAAAACCTTGCCCCAGTTTTTACGCAGATATTCAAATGGAACATTGCCATCAAATGGCCATTCAGTGACATTTTGTGTTTTAGACATTTGAAAGGTCTCTGTTAAACGTCGATTCTAGGTGCTTTCTATGAAACAGCTGGGCCCTGGTGTTGAGATCAAATTATTTTAATATACTACATATTCTAAGGAAGCAACGACTTACTGCATCGCTAATCTGATAACACTACTGAATTCAGGAAACAACAGCCGACTGGCATTGCCTCAGTGTCCGCAAAGTTGAGGAAGTTTCCAAAATTGCTAACGCAACTGAAGAGTTCAACCAGCTGTGGCAAAGGTGACAACGCCTGTATCATAATATGTTAGCTTGGAGGTATAAATAACCCCAAACTAGCAGGGCATAATACCCTAAAAATGGACCGATGAATTTACTTTACGTGAAAACAAAATTTATTAAAAAAATTGGCATCAGCAATGGACTCAATGTACAACAAAAGACACCTACCTTAGGACGCCTTTAGATATTCACAGAATAGTTCAGAATCACCAAACACTATTTAATAATATTTTGTGATGATACACGAGATAGGTTATTAAGTTGATTCGACCACGGTAAAATTCACAATGATTAGGCAAGTTGCGTTTTTTCATGTTACAATAACATTTCAACCATTTAAATTTTGTATCCAAAAGGACACTTCAACGACTCTGTGGCCCAGTTGTGGTCATCCCCCAGTACACGAGCACAATATATTTTAATGTCTCTGTAAGTAGAGAGAGACCGCCAAATAACTATTTTGATGATATAAATATTTTAAAATTGTTATCGAAATCGAACAAAAACATAATAATATAATGCCTGACCAACGCCTGTAAATGGAAATAGAAGGTTGTGATGGGTAGAAGTGGCGGTTGGTGACTTTTTGTATAAGGGATTCTGAAGTACATACCTACTATCAAATATAAAAATCTATAGACTAGCCCACAAGCAAGATTCAATTATGTACTAATAAAAATAGTAACCTATATCGAATTAGCTCTATAAATCCTTTACGCTTTACATCAATAATTATAGTTCCAAAATTAAATTAATTAAATAAGTATTCGTAACGCATCACGTTGATCCGCTTCGGCTATGCTATTCTGTACAGTTGTTTTCTGTGCGTTGGATGCTCTTATCGAAAACGTATCCGGCTTCAAGCATACTTAGGCACGCAGGACTCAATGCGCATGCGCGAATATTAAACTTCTTCTAGCTTCGTGGATACGGAACGAAGCAGAGAATCCACTGTTGCTGGTATTGGTGTGCATTGGTGTGTTTAAGCGACATTCGAGCATTGAGATTGTTATCATAATATATAGGTATAATATTTTGACTCGCACCGCGCGACGCGTTCTGCTGTTAGTCTCTGAGATTGGGACAGTGAAGTTAAATTGCGGTATCTATTGCTGTTAACGGCTAGAAAAAAAATAAGCTCAAATCTTTTTTTAATTCGGAATAAATAAAAAATAATAATTATTATATTTATTGTAAGCCTTGAAAGTATGTATGAAGGGACCGCGCCTGATGGTGGTGTTACGGTTAGATATGGAAGATATGTATGGAAGGGCTAATCTATAAATATTATAAAGATGGGTTGATAGGTAATTATTGATTCGGTAATTACCTTCATTCCCTCCTCCCAGGAGATCCAGAGGTCACCGCGTGTGAGGAAGCAGGCCACGGCGTGACGCGCCAGGTGGTGGATCCATCCTTCTTCGCGCAGCTGAATCATGATGGCATCTATCCAGGGGTAGCCTGTCTGGCCCTGCCCACAAATAATAAGATGATTAAAAACTCAGGTATACGTCATTCCCATGTCTACCTACGTTAAATTGTCGTGAAAACAAGCTTATGTGCCCAAGCGGTTAAAGTCATAAAGGAAATACAACTACTATATCAGGCAGTCCCTACCGAAACTGTGTTCCGGTATTATATATTCCGGTATAACTGTATTCCCTCATTTTGGAGAGAGTTCAGGAGAAATTTGCGGCATCTCTCTACATGAGATGGTTTTTTTTTTACGTGAATAACGCACAAGAATCACATCAGCTCCCGTCTGGAGCCAGTGAGACCAGTGGCGGCTCGAGCTCTTCTTTGATGGTGGGGACCGACATATTTTACATATACCTACTACATACTGTATTGTAATCTCACTACCCGCAGAATATAATACAAAATTTCTTGAACAAAAATTTTCATGGTCAAATCATGCTAATCAGATGTCTAAACACAAAATAAATTAAAATGTTTATAATATACAATTTACAATACAGCATAATAAAAATAACGTTTTACTTGCTAGATTATCATCGAAGTTAATTTGAATGCGAGCGATTCCCGCCTGAAACTATGCAACTTTTGTTACGTGGGGTTTCATCGGATTATCCCCACGGTATTTGAAATTCACATACTATTGCGCATGCGCGGGTCTCGGATTCCATACGATCGCGAACGAAACGCAAGGAATAAACGAAAATGCTTAAAGGGACAATACGGATTATGTTGTGAGGCTGAAGGTAGTGAAGATGGGGAGGAGGCAATTCAAATCTAGCCACCAAATATGGCTAAAACCATTTCAAGAAACGATTTTTAGATTTTCACGGCCAAAAGCATTTTCGTTGTTTGTTTTTGGGGTGTTATGTCGTGTTGCGCTACCTCCTTCTTTAGCCGACGTTTCGGACAGCGTTGCAGTGTCCATCATCAGGGCAGATCCGGCAGATTTGACGATGTGTTGATCTGCCGGATCTGCCCTGATGATGGACACTGCAACGCTGTCCGAAACGTCGGCTAAAGAAGGAGGTAGCGCAACACGGCATAACACCCCAAAAACAAACAACGAAAAAACCCATATATAGGTCTCATAAAAATCGTTGTGTCTCTCATGTATAGAAATGTGATCTAAATGTGTTAGAAAGAAAAATACTACGCTTTTTATTCAAAATTCAAATATGCACCTTTATGAAACCGAAGTCTGCAACTGTAATTTGAAACTTTGGGAATTTTTTATTAATTATTTTTAGATGAAATGACAAAAAAGTGATTTGATGATATCGTTTATTACGTTTGCGTAATAAAACATATGTGAATTATTTTTTTTCATTAACTTGTTTTATGTTCGCATTCAAAATTTATATTTAAAAAACTACATGTTTATTTCGAATAATAAAATTTGAAAGCGCATTTCATCACCTTGCGTTTAGAAATATTCAATTTATTTTGATTTTATTGCGAAGCAGAAATATTTTCACCAAAATAGGTCCGAGGCCTGAGTAGTTAATAAATTGTGAAAAAAAAATTAACAAATCAGTAAAATAAAATTTGGCTCTATCCTACCGACTTTCTTTTGCGTTTGATTGGAACGTATTCCATTATCTTTGGAATGAGCTGTCAACGGGTCAGAAGGGATGTACGCATTGCTGCATATTTCTTCAGACTGATTTGTGGATTTAAAATAAATTTTTTTATACATTAACTCACAATTTACACAGGGAAAATAATTTTTTAACCAAGTTTTCAAAATTAAATTTCAGTTAGAAATTTAACTGCTTCTTAACATGAAAAAATGCAAGTGAAACTTACAGGAGGATTCCTGAGGTTATTTGGTGTAAGAAATGTACATGTCGTTTTGTTCTCTGATGATATATTTTTTCTATTAAAAACAAAAAAAATGTTTTTCATTCACACGTCGCCACTGGCAATTATAATTGGCATAGTCCACACAAACACTTGTGATCTTGTGAGCATTCCACCTGTGGGCGGTTGGCTGGCGGATAGGGGGAGGGGTCAGCAGGGTTTATACGCGATTAGCGGCGGTGTGTGGAAAAACATTAAAAAAATGTTTTTAATTGAAAAAAAAATGTCACCGTACAGCAAGATGATAAACAGATTTTTTACTCCAAATAAGCTTAGGAATCGCTGGGTAAAACCTCGTAGGTATGTCCTGTTACACTCTTTATATACTGTTAGCAACGTATTTGAATATTGCCGCCAGAGGTACTACTAGCGCCTCTGGCGACCAACTGGGAAACTACTATAGCCCCTGCGTCGGTAAAGAAGGGATTGACACCGTGGGTTGGCAAGACTGCTCGGACCTGCAACTGCACGGCTACCAACTGCCCGAACGGAAGGCAAAGGTTGGAATTTGAATGGCGAGATGTAGTCTTGTCGAGATTGGATATTATTATAAAGTCAAGTCAATCGGAAATTCAAATAGATGTTACACTTACATTGGCCCACTTGGCGAGAGCCTCGCTGTTCTTGTCCCAGGGGATCTGCACACAGATGGGGTTGCCCACCATCTTGTCGAAGTTGGGGTTCTTGGTAGCGGCGCAGTAGAAGAACTCCCTCCACAGTAGCTGCCCATGAAGCGATAGCGGGGGGCGTGACTGCTTGATCTTCTGGTATAGTTCAGTCAACTGGTAGTAAAACAGGCGCGTCGAGAGGCAGCCGAACCTGGTAATAATCAAACGGCTTTTAATAACTAGCATATTATGCGCATGAACTCTAAGGTCCCATATACTGCAATAAGCTAATCATGAGGAAAGAAAGCCAGGACACCTCACGGGTGCTCAGCCCCTTTTACGAAACTTTTTAAGGACCAGATGGGTCTCACTATCGGTTCTCACTTTAAGACTCTACTTTTTTTAAAACGAAGTAACTTTTAAATTAATGATTCTAGAAGCCCATGATAGTCCATACACCGCACACCATGTATTTATACATATACCATTATGTATAAATCATTGTTTTTGAAGCTAGCGGAGGAAGGGAAAATGGGAAGGAACAGCATGAACTCTGTCGAGCCATAGTCAGTCTTGAAAAGGGATAGTGAGGAATGGGACGGGAAGGTGGTCCCTCGAACCCTTCACACCGCCTCTGGCAGCACAGACGTAACCCTTTTGAAGACGGTGAGATAGTGGAGAAAAGCCTTCTGAAGAACCCTGGGGACTAAGCAACTCACCCCAGCCGACAGGATCACAAGAGAACCGGAGTAGGGTTGAAGGAAACCTTCCCTTTCACTGCTACCGTTACGTCAAGGGTGGCCCAGTAAACAGTGCAAGAAACTGAGCGCTTACAAAAAACAGACAATAAACACACCACCTGTTGCCTGCAGTGTCAAGGGGCTATTCCACTACCTTATGGGGAGGGTGATACAGCCGAAGAAGCAGTACAATTCTAGCCAGTAAGCTAAATCAGTAAAAATATTAAAAAGATTCCAGTATCATACCTAGAAGAAAAACGGGACTACATGTCACCGAAAATCGTGAGAAAAGCACGAGGACTAGAGGCAGATGATGAGGTACCAAATCATTTCAAGATTATTTGTGAAAGAGGTTGAATGTAACAGGGAGATGTAGAATGTAACAGGGATGATGATGATGAATATAATATGCGAGTAGAAGATCTTTATTGTGTTTGTATTGACTTTCTGCAAAGTTTGAGCCATGATACACATCTGGAGATTCGACAATTCGACCAAGAAAATAGTGCTGTTTCAAAAAGACAGACCTTGTGACGTGATTCCGGCAAGAAACACTTCATGTCCATGGTCGGGAGCTCACAAAGATAGGAAAGCTTCAAAGCAAAGACCGACTTAAAAAGCGACTAACGATTAATGACTTAAGGAAAAGACTCAGATACCACTCACCTCAGATATGGAGATAGCCCCGTCTGGCTCGCTAGCAGCGACTGCGGCGTCATTTTTGGACGGCCGAAGGAAGCCACCCAGGCCTTGCGCTCCAGATGGCGCTCTAGGCGGGCTAATGCCTCACTCTCCCCGCCCATCCACATCGGCGGGATCAGCCCGTCCGTCTCAAAACCTGACAACATTTCAAGAATAGTTTGTTAGCTCCTCCCTGCGAAGTTAACTGTGTCAAGCTGTAGGCAGGTAGCTATCTACATGTGGTCCTATAGCTTGACCGCTAGCAAAAAAAGAAGATGCGAGAAGCACGTCTGAGGTCTCTTGCGAAGAAAGGGTGTAATTTATTAATTGTTCACAAGCGTTCGTTGGTAGCTTATCTCGTTCCACATGAAATCGCGCCTGAAAATAGTGTTGTGAAAATTATTTCCAAATCTTTCAAAAGGAACATATAATTACCCAATTCTTCCAGAGTGGGTACTCCGTATTTCTCGTCGTGGTCTTCCTGTATGGGTGTGATTGCAAGCCCCAGATTCTGTACCGTGATGCAGTCCTCAGCGGCGCAGGGGGCCTCCATGCCCGAGATCACTGTCTGGAACTGGTGGTACGTGAGGGGCGCGCGACCGCCGTTCTTCTCTATTATACTGGAAATACAATAAAAAACAAGCTTAATTTCACAGTAATGGCGCTAGATCCCAGAGTGTTTCACTAACTTACATGTGTCATGGACACCAATTCTTTGATTGGTTCGATGGTTCGAGTCTCAGATGTTGCCCGATCTTTTTCTGATTTTTCTATTTCAGATTTAGATTGAGTTTCACTAATATTGTATTAATTAATGTTATAATTGGAGGTTAAACCTATTAAGTTAAAAATAAAAATATTTTATGATGTGATTCATTACAAAAAATAACAACATACAGAATAAACTGGTTGCCGCACAAGTTACCTCTTATCGTGAATTTACAGGAGTATTTATGAATGTATGGGAGTACGTATTGCTTTAGAATAGAGTTGTTAATTGACATGAGTGATGAGTGCTATTTCTTACCCGGACTTTCAGTACAATTTTCATGATGACTTTTTTTTTAAATAAGTAAATTTAGAATTTCCACTGCCCCATCAGATACTACCATATTCTAACAGTGATTGGCAGGTCTTACTTGTCCAGATTGTAGAGCGTGTGTGACACTTTGGAGACAACCTGGATGCCAATCTCTTTGCACATGGCGATGATGTTGTGGTCTCGCACGCGGCCGTAGGGCTCGGGGTCCTCCTCGAAGGTGAGACTGGTGGTGCCCCACTCGCGAAACAGCTTTGGCAGTGCGTCGGCCGGCTGCCCGCGCACCACGAACAGCCGCGAGTTCAGGCGGCGCAAACTTCGGTCCAGGTCTTCCAGGCATTGAAGGAGGAACCTGATAATATTTAAAGTTTTAGTTTAGTAATTTAAATATTGGATTGAAGACTTCTATTATTTAAATTGCGCCCACTGCCTTCGACTTGCGTAACATTCAAATTGGCCTCGAACCTTAAGACTTTCGGTTGAGTCATAAGCCTCGAAACCGGTTCGTAAACCTCGAATCCGAGATGGTCCCAGGGCATGTCAATCAGTAACACTGTCTGCTTAAAGTAACCATACACTGATACAGTCATTAATATATTTATAGAAGAATGTCTGTGGCGGGCGGCGTGAATTTGATTTTTATACATCTCTGCAGTTTTATTCGGAGATTGATGAAATTTTGCACACTTGGTCTACACGAGATTCTAAAAGTCCACCCATCCCCGATTCCCACCCCTCAAAGAAGAATTTTGGTACTTATTGATGAAATTTTGCACACTTGAAGATCAAAATAAGAGAAAAATTACTGTCTACATCTGATTTTGAAAACTTCGACGAGTGATTGACCAGCAGCTGAGAATAAAAATTAAAAAAAGCTTGCAACTGTACAGGGAGGTTCCAATGAAAAAGATCGATTATTCCCCGTGTCAAATTTTTAAAATAAAAAATTTATTATCGATTTATTTCATTCAAAACATGCTTTAATATATACCTACATTCAAGTAAGCAATAAAAATGCTCAAAACGCACGATGATAAATTATTAAATAATATAGCGTACTTCTTGTAAGTATTTTTTGATCATAAGTATTTATAATTTTTCAATAATGTCTAAACAAAATAAGTGTGTAAAAAAATTTGAAATATTTTAGTTTGTATGACCTTAAATAAATAGAAAAACTGTGGTATTTTTGTCACAAAACGATTCGATTCGATCTCGGATTTATTTTTTACTGATTTTAATTGAACTAAAATTTAAATTTTGAAAACTGTGTTGACTGGATTATGTATTGATTTATTTTATTGTATGATTATATGATTTGAAATTTGTGTTGTTTAATAGAATCTATCGTTTAAAAATTGAACAAATCTGCCAACGACCAACGGTATAACCTTTGTATATTAAAAATACACTTAGATTTTCAAAATTTTAAAATTGCACGTACCAGATAAAATAACAATCTTTCAAAATCAATTTATGTTTTTTTGTAAAAAAGAGTCAATACGTCTGGAATTTGATTTAAAAAGGACTAATTTCCGGTATTCTCTGGTAATACCCTCTAACATCCTGATTTCAGCTAGTAATGACATAAGAAGAAAAAAACAGTAGAATCCATGGAAAAATAGAGCTTGAAAAAGATTTTGACAGCTGAAATAAATCATAGGTATGATCTATCTATAGGGAATAAATGGGGAAGAGTGTCTGTAACCTGTGGCGGGCGGGCGGGAGGGCGTCGGCGTCGATTTGACTTGCATACAAATCGAAAGTTTTATTCCAAGATTGATGAAATTTTGCATACTTGCCCCCTTACTTATAATCGTAGCGTCACTAATACGCGTAGTATTACGTCGTAACAGTGAAAAACATGACTTATTATAACGGCTTGTGTATTGTTAAAATGGCTTTGAACCAGGTTTAAGGCCAACTTCGCGAAACCAAGGATGAGTCGGCGGATACCGCAATTATGAGTAATAAAACTTATCAAACTGTTAAAACCCCGCATTAAATGGTACTTAATTGTTTAATAATTACTGCTATTGACTTATTGAAATGTGTTACGTTATTTAGGTCTTGTGAACATACTGAGAAGTGGGGAATAAATAATGTTCCTTACTTTATTAATTAATGTTTTATTAAGATCCTGATTTTATAATATCCCCTACCCTAGTCCCTAACACGCCCTCCTTCATTACCTTTCCACCTCCTCCCTCCTTCCCTCCCTGCTGCTAAACTATATGAAATTCACACACTTCTCTCAAATCTCCATGTGAGAAGCATGGTTTTGAAAAAAAAATAACCCTCTGCTATTCCCTAGCGCTACTATGTCTCCTTTGCAATCCCTCCCTCTGCCCTCCCTCAACCCCCACCACCCCGTCTCCCAACCCATGTCTCCCATCCCCGCCTCCATGCCCCTCCCGCGTCCCTTTCCCCTCCCGCGTTTCTCTTCCGCCTTTTCTTTTGAATAACCTGAAAATATTTGAAATAAACTCTCTTTCAAAAAATGTTGCTTGTGCAATAATGGAGCACTTAGCTTGCAGAGGAATTGAACCCATGATACCCGGGTTGAAAGCCGACGCATTTAGTCACTCGGCTACAAAATTGGTAATTTGTTTATTTATTGTTTTGGAAAATTGAGTTATATTTATAAAATTAGCACTAGCAAACGCTTAGGTAAGTGTTGTTAATAATTTAGTTTAAAATGTTCCGAGAATGGGTAGTTTACGATTCATCTTTCACTACGTAGAGATGCTAAACAACAATTAGAAATAACGCAATATAAATCAAAAATGAAAAAGTAACAAATAGATAAAATTAGGTACACAATTTTTATATTTCATAACATCTTCTCGGTCTTATATAACATGTTCCAATTGTATCTTTTCTGAAAGAAAATGGCGACCGAATTCAATTTTAGAAAGGGGAAAAGGTTTACTCGTAGGTATTGGAACATCCCACAAAAACAGAAGTCTATTTCCATCGTGTTGTTATTATGTAAAGAAACAAAATTGGGTTTACGTTTTAGTAACAACGTTTGTATGTTTAAGTTTTTGTATTCGTTTCTCTAATAATACTGCTTTCGGGGCGAAATGGCGGTAAAAAATACCTTTCGAAACATGCCAATGTGAACAATTTAATAATATATGTTATAGAAATAATAATTTCTAACTAAATCCCGAGTTACGTAAAACTCGACTTACGTAAAATCACAGGTGTGTTCATAAATAAATCACTCCCGGTAGGTTTTAGCTAAGAAAGAGAGAAAGCGGGGCTTTTTAGTGGTAACGATATTGGATACCTTACAAATTAGCAGCTTGATGTACTTACTGTAAGCCGTAACAGCAAATGAAGAAAATATTTATGACTTCTACGAAAAATTATAAATAATTTTGAAAATAAAAGCAGTTTTCCCAAAATACAAATTTCTACTGTTTATTCATTTTTTTAATATTAACGCACCCCTAACGGGCTTTTACATGTTTATGGGTAGTAAAATATACAGTATTTATTGTACATAACTGAACTGCTTTAGTAACAACATCTTGTATTTGTTTAGTGACATTTATCTTTATTTTGACTAATTTCTAATTTCGAAAATATGTTCATGTAGATGATATGCAAACTTAAATATCAGTATTTTTTTTTAAAGTTCGTTTTCTTTATTAAATTAATTCTACAAGTTTGAATTTTATTAAAAGATATAGGCAAGAGTATAATACCGCGCGGGAGAGTTCGTGACGTCACCCGGTCCTAGATTGGGTGACGTCACGAACTCTCGATAAGGAAAAATATTTACAAAACCGGGACACGCTTAATACGGACGAAAAAAATAATTTTAAAAAGTTGTAGTAGTTAGATATTAATTAGTACTAATCAATTCATTTGACGGAATTTCGAAAAAGGTGCATTTTAATAGTTATTTATTAAATTTAAAAACACGAAATGTCATTTTTCACCGACCGCTATGTTAGGAACTGTTGCAAGTTTCGTTGAAAAATGACATTTCGTGTTTTTAAATTTAAAAAATAACCATTAAAATGCACTTTTTTCTTGGCTTGACCACGGTTTGCTGTCAAAATAATAAAAAACTAAAATATATGCAAAACTTAATAATAACATTAATAAGTTAATTATTTAATATAATTAAATTTATTTTTTAATTTAATTTACATAAAAATTGTTTTTAATATCCACAGGGCAAAACCTTCGATCGAATGTATACCAAAACTTTGTCAACATCTGGTTTAGGTATTATTTACTTAAAAGGAGACTGTAATCAAATCACTAATATTTTAAACTGAAATTTTAAAATACATATTGAAAATTTAAGAAAAAACCTTCAGAGATATAAAAAAAAGGTTTGATTTTTTTTTCTATTAAAAGACAAAAAATGTTTTTCACTCATAAGTCGCTACTGATCCCACTCCTATACGTTGCGACGGGATCATACGATACGCGCGCTCTTTCGTGTGTTCCCGTGCTGCTGCAACCAGGGCGATGCTTATCAAGTGACCCTCTGGGTTATAAACGCACTATTCTCCTGACTAAGTACTTAGTTGCGACGTGTGATACAAAAATATTTTTAAGCTTTTTAATTGAAAAAAAAAATCATCGGACAGCAAAATGATATCTACATTTATTACTCACAACTCACAATATGCTTAGGTTTGGCTGGTTATTTTTTTCCGGTACGTGCTGTTTACATTCTGTATATATATAATATGCTGGCCCAAATGCTTTAAATTTGCACCACGAAATTCGACACATTTTGATTTAATTAAACATCTCAGCCAGGACCCGTACTTTGATATTATTTTGAAGAACAGCCAAAAAAAAAATTCCCACGGATATAAAATTATCGACCTTATTAAAACGCTACAGGTACACCGGAAAACCAAAGAAAAACACTGCTCGGCGCAGCGACGGGCGTTTTCTCATATTTCACGTGTTGGTTTTCATTTCGGTGAATAAATTATAAAATAATTTGTATAACTAATAGGTACCGTAGGTACCTAAGTACTGTAAGAAAATAATCGATTTTGGAAACTCGGACTTGGGATTCTCAATTACCTACCTACGTGTTACACAGCGAGCAATCCGTGCGCATTTGTAAAAAGGGGTAGTTATTCGTAAGTAGATTTTATTTTCGAAGACTACGTAGTAATTCTACAATGCGAGTTGCATGTAGACCAGTGATGGGGAACCTTTTTTCCGGCAGGGGCCATTTTTTGAACGTGTACTGTGTCACCCGCGGGCCGCACCTGGATTTTCATCAAGGGGAGAGGGGGGGGGGGATTGGAAACTAGTATGTCCTCATTTCACGAAACATCGATATTTTTCACATCTGTCAAGAATTAAACCTTAGTGAGGAGTTCACCTCTCCCCAGGAGGGATTCATAGGTACGTCGATACATCCGTCATTCCTGGACACACTGGACCTGGCGCTCGAGGGCAGCACAAAAAAGCCGCAGGTTCCCCACCCCTGCTGTAGGCGGTCGGATTCATTTATTGATAAATATTGTTACTCTCAGCATATCACTGAAAGGGACACGCCCACGCTTTTTCCCCCCGCTCCGCGGTGCGCAATTTGGTTTGTTCCCCCCGCCCTCGGGGACAGGTCAATCCAGTTCAATATTTCCTTTTGTCTGTGATCCAAATAGTAAACCACAGTCTGTGATGACTTACCTCCACTTATTGATGCCCACATTGGAGGCCCCGGCGAACCAGGGGTCGATGATGAAGACACACCGAAAGGTGTTAGCATGCTGCAAACCCTCTCGCAGCGAGGGGTTGTCGTGCAAGCGCAGCCCCTTGCGGAACCAATGCACCGTGTGCTTTTCCGAAACCGAGGGCGCCAAGGGCACTGGGTGCTCCGCCATTGGAGCTGGGACTCTTATTTTAGCTAAAAAAATCATTTCGGTTTTCAAAGGGTACTTTCACAATTTTTTTAATATAGAAATTTTAGAATATTTAATTTAATTTTATTTATTTACTATTTTATATTCTTTGGGGGCTTTTACTTTGGGTATCTACCTAATGTTTACATTTTTCACCCAAGGGTCAGTAATTAATAATCAATAGGTTGCAAAAAAAATTCTTATGTAACAGTGTAACAATAGGATAAAATTAAAAACATGAAAATAAACTGAAATTATCAGAAATAATATCTTGATATAAAACAATTGTCTAAGTATATTTTAAACATCGAATTTGTTAATTAAAGTTTGTTACATAATTTATTTGTGAATGGTGACATTGAAAAAGGTCCTTATGTTTATTGAGTCGAGTAGGTACTCTTAAATTGACTACACTCGGATGTTCGCAACAGCAGAGCTCAGAATTTACAATTTAAAAAAGAAGCATGGTTATCGTTTTGGCCATTTTTTTTAATAATAAAGGCGTATTAATTTGGACTAAGAGGATATTAAAATTAAAATGAATAAATCGTAAAAACTTTTGCTGAATTCTTTCAACATTTTTTTAATTTGAATTTTATGGTGAGGTGACCAAATGACAGAATTATACTCTAATTGGCTACTAACTAATAAAACTTTAGAATTTTTTTATGAATTATTTTTACAAGAAACCACAAAAAGTTAGTTCGTCGAGCGAAGCGACGATCACTCACCTCACTGATTGTTTGTTGGTTGAATGCGAGAGTGCGAGTAATCAGGTGGAAATTACCCCCCCTCCCACCGCTGGCGAGAGGGGGGAACCACTAGGGCGTCAGGGGGGGGTTTCTGCCCCGGTTCGAAATAGTCGTAGATCCAGGGAGCAAAGAGTATTAATTTAACAAAGTTTTAGCATGATGTTAGCTCTAATAAAGGGTCGGAAGAGTACACGACCACGACCTAAATGGGGCGTGATTGTCCCAAGAGCACACTGAATTTGGGGACTCTTTTCGAAAGCCAAAAACCTACAGGAAAACAAACCACAAAGTAATGTGTCTACCATTTTATAGAAGGAGTTGGTGCAAAACATTGCTAATCGTGACTTGGAGATATATGAGCATTTATAGAAGGGGTTGGTGCAATACATTGTAGTATAGTAGTTTTTTTTTATAGGTTATACTCTTATCATTTTATTTTCAATTCTCTGCTATAATGTTTCTTACCTCACAAGTAAAGTAAATAATTACTAGTTAAGTAGTTATACTTAATTACCTACTGTTATACTTTGCATACTGTAGATATAAACTGTTATACCTAATTACTGTAATCATTATGTAAAATGTTCACGTAAAAGCCCATTAAGTAAATAAATAATAAATAAAAATAAAAATAAATAATCGCGGCCTGGAGATATATGAGCATTTAACAGTTAAAAATAAATACAAAAATTAAAAATACCGACATTCTCTTTTTGAATTTTGTATTATGCAATCATTATTTAGTTATGAAAATATTATTTTAAATTTGGAAAAATCAAATAAAAAATTATTTTAAAAAAAACGTGTAGCTTATTACTTATTACCTATACAGATACCTGTATAGGTAATAACTATGACATCCCCAGCTGGAGCTAAGGGAATGGAAAATTAGTTAAAATCCTCATAAAGTCAAGTTCAATGTGTACCATTTTGGCACCTAACCGGGATCCCATCCGAATTAAGGGGACTAAGTAATTCGTTGAAATATTTATTTGCAAGTACTGTGTGTTCAATGTGTACCATTTTAGCACCTAACCGTAGCCCCCTCCGAATTAGGGGAACTAAGTAATTCGTTGAAATATATTTCTTTCGGAGTCCTGTGTGTTCAATGTGTACCGTTTTGGCACCTAACCGGCTACCCCTTTGAATTAGGGGGAAAAAGTAATTCGTTGAAATATTTCTTTCGGAGTCCTGTGTGTTGAATGTGTACCGTTTTGGCACCTAACCGGGCCTCCGCCGAATTAGGGGAACTAAGTAATTCGTTGAAATATATTTCTTTCGGAGTCCTGTGTGTTCAATGTGTACCGTTTTGGCACCTAACCGGGCCTCCGCCGAATTAGGGGAACTAAGTAATTCGTTGAAATATATTTCTTTCGGAGTCCTGTGTGTTCAATTTGTACCGTTTTGGCACCTAACCGGGCCCCCCTCCGAATTAGGGGAACTAAGTAATTCGTTGAAATATATTTCTTTCGGAGTCCTGTGTGTTCAATTTGTACCGTTTTGGCACCTAACCGGGCCCCCCTCCGAATTAGGGGAACTAAGTAACAGTTTTTGTAACTTTCCAGTAATTCGTGGCTCAGCTCGCTGAAATACCTACATGTTTTTACGCTGCACCGATATCACTCGATTGCACTTCTCTACCGTCCTCTTCCCTATGCCCCTTTAGCTTCACAACACTTCATTTATATATTATTTACCAAAGAGACCCACAAACAGCATTATTTAGGAATATTAATATTAAAAGGAAATCGCATAAAATATTTTAAAACTTCTCTTTCAAAATATAAACAAAACAAAACCAATATCACAGCAAACAAAATACATATCAAATTTTATACTCACGTCTCACAATATTCTCATAAATTATTTGATAATATCACCAGATTTCACGCAATAAACGCCCTTCACCGCGAGAAAGTTAATTTAGGGGTCAAGGCAAAGGGGTAACTTTTCCGGTAGGTACCTACTTTTAATGAACGCAGGAAAAACTTTTAATCTGTGCACACCACAATATTAGGGAAACTTTTTTCAACGACCGCCTAGTGCTGCAGAACAAAGATACATGACGGTTTCCCTTTCCCGCCACAGCCACATTCACAACGCAATGCGATTTTAATATCTACATATATAATTCCGTTACCTACCCATTTTACTATATTACGTAGACGTGAGAAACTACTTATATAACGCTAGCGCCAACCCGTGAAAAATCACGGGACATATATTGTAACCTCATTGGTTATTATAATTGTAGGATTTGTGAAGCTGTATTTATAAAAAATATATTTACTTAAAGATCATTCATCGCATTTCAAATAGCTAACAGAAATTTACCTTCGAGTGAACACCGTTAGGTAGTGAAATTAACGATATCTGTCAAAAATTTGAACAAAAGATGTACATACTTACACATTTTGAATACAGAATTACTATTTAATAAAGTAATTTTGTACTGACCTACTTTATCGCTTGTCGGAATCGTTTCCACAATCAGTCCCAATTTTGAAAAATAAAGCAAATCCCAGTTCTAGAGGTCATGGAACCGGAATTACACAAAGACACACCACTGAAAATATTATTTTTAATAATACGAAATGAGGCCTGAAGGATTCTGAATCGCATGAGTTTTATTTGAATTCAGCACAAGAATCCCAACTAATCGGAGCAAGCAGGACTATGGCATCCCCCATTTGGAGAATTTTGTGGAGCTGTAGGTAGTATGGAAGGGAAGGATACGAGGAAGAGGAAGGTTGGGAAGTACCGGGATATTCTGATCTCAGCCATTTAAAGCAACGCATCGTTGGGACTCTGAATGGTGAATCTTTCACCAGGGCAATACTGTGAGTGTATTTTGAGAATATGGGGTATTTATCTTAATATATAAAAAAATAATGTTTCTTTATTTGTCCCTTATGCGGTATCTAAAGAATTCATCGGATTGCGATGAAACTTTTGTAATTTCTCATGTACATGCCCAGATGGTTTATGTATATAGTGCAAGTGAGATCTAGCGTTATGAAATTATTTTCTATACACTTCATCCAATTGTGATGAAACTTTGATAAGTGCAAATCCGCGAATGTTTCAATATAGTATAAAAGTGAGCTCTGTCGTTATGACATTTATATAAAATTTTAATGTATTTCATATAATTCAGCGGCAGGGAGCGAAGGAGAAAGGGGGTGGGGAATTTCGGGAGGCGGAAGGAGATCGAAGAATATCGGACAGAAAAATGACATTCACATTTTTTACTCCAAAATATGCTCAGGAATCGCTGGTTAAAATCCTTCGGGTACGTGCTCTTACCCCGTGTATTAACAATGTTAGAGGAGTTGGAGTATTATTATTATTTATTAATATTATATATATTGTTTTAACTTATTATTTTCGATTATATTTGTTTCTTTTATTTAAATTTACTGTGTAAATATGTATAACTATATGGGACGCGCGGGATTGCGCTATCCTTCCCACATCGCGGAATAAAACGTATATTTTTTCTGTCACCAGATTTTATGTCCCACAAGAGAACCAAATGGGAAAATAATTCACCGACTCCAGAAATTTTTTAATATCAGAGGGTTCGGCTCGGTAGAAATCCTAACTGGACCGATAAATCCTACTGATCCCTCAATATAAATATTTAAAAAATCTTTCGTAATCCTACATGCTAGGTATAATGCCAGTAGCCGAAATAATAAATGGTAATATTTTTTATGAAATAATAAATGGTAATAATTTATCTGTATATTTTCTTATTTTTTCAGAAACAGATTTTTCAATATTACAGGAATTTGGATTAGCTACATCAATGATATAAGTAATTTTTTTAAATTTTGTCATGTGAAACTATGTCGGGTCTATTATGACTAATTGCTCTGACTGTTTTATCATAATATATTTTATAAAATTCATTTTCTAAAAATGAATTTGGTTTGTATTCATAATATGGTACTATATTATGGCAGTCAATCAAGTTATGTTTGATTACCAAACTTTGGTGAATTATTTTTAAAACCTGATTGTGCCTAAAAGTATACTCGGACGGCGCTAATTCAGAACATCCCGATATAATATGTTCTATAGTTTCCGGAAAAGCCAAACATTTTCTACATAAATCATCAATTTGATTTGTATCTTTGATTATATGCTTCCTATGATTTTTAGTATTAATGACTCTATATCTCGAATTGCAAGCACACATCCTTAAATTTTTGCGCTCAACACTCCAATACTCAACCATTTGTTTGACGAAAGTTTGTCAACATACGTTTGGTTGAGATAATTGAAGTGTTTTGCGTAAATAATATTATTTGACCAGGAATCTAATAATTCCTGGTTGATATTTATAAAAATGTTGGCATTCTCGTCGTATAAATTTAAAGGTGCAATGTTTGTCGGGCACGTGCCGAAACACCCTGTATAAGTATAATTAATACAAAACAATACAAGAACAACATGCTAGTATTATTATTGACCAGTAACTAACTGAGAGGACAAATACGTCGGGTGTTCCAGGCGTCGAGGGTTCAATTTATTTCACTCCTAGCTAAGTCACCATCATTCCACAAGCAACATTAGTAAGAGTTTTAAAAATATTCTCAGGTAATTCGGTATTCGGAAATGCTGGTTTTTCTTTTTAAGAAAAAAAAAAGGTTGGTAGTTAATAACTTACAAAATTGAAATATATAATATTATGCTAATATAATACATACTATTATTTACAATTGATTTCTGGGTAGATAACGGAAATACTACTACGACATTTGCAACGTGACTGCGGTTGCAATTCCAAAATGGCGTAAGTAAAGCACGTGTATTTAGATGTGCTCGATGAGTTGGTACCTAGTCGCTCGTAATAGTAGCTAAAAATACTAGAATGTCGCCTGTATTGATTGGCAAAAAACTTATTTTAATTCCTGAATGGTTACGAATAGTAATAGGTTAGAGTGATTGCCCCATTAAAATAATTTCAGACTTCGATTTTTCGAGACTTCAGAATTCGAATTATTGCAGAAAAGTTTGGTAGGTAATAGGTATAAATTGTACTATTTTAGAATGATGAACTGAAAGAAAAAAGAAATATTGCCGGATTGCGACCTGACAATATAAAAATCCTACTGCCATCATTATAAGTGGAAGACGTTACTTGTGCATTAATGGGGACTTAGACAGCCGAGGAATTGAATGAACCCTGGGCGGGAATTTGTATTTGTCAACTCAGCGGCCAACAGAAAGAAAGGGTAGTAAGGTCAGTAAGCGCCAAACTTTAATGCCGAGCTGTCATCTGACGTCGATACTTACAGAAATCGTCGCAATAGGCTAATTTGGTTCGATAAGCGGCATGCCACCCCTCAACGGTTTTTTGTGTCGCACGCATAAATAAACCAATCCCTTAGCACGTATGTTTTACACATCTTTCCCTTTTGCTTACGATCATTATAAAGTCAGTAAAGTGACTGTACGTATTAAGGTCAGGCCTCCTAGTATACTCGATCGATAAGGATTGATAGGATAACTTTCGGTAACTTCTCATAGTTCCCTAGCATGAATGCAGATCGCTAACGAATAAGAGACTGTTCACAATTACTAAGTGTCCTTAATATATTCGGCATCAACTGTTGTTGTCCAGGCAAAAGTGGACAGATTTTCAATTTTTTTTACCAACTACATAAGAAAAAACTATTTTATGTCTGTGCGTTTTGCTTTTATTAAAAAAACATTGTCTAGTTTGTATACTGAACGTCTTTTGACGTCGTTTAAACCAGTCAATTTTATTGATTTCATGTATTTTTCTGACTTCTATAAAAAGTAACTTATAAAAAAAAAAACAAAAGTATCGACACGTTAGTAGTTGATATCTATTTTAGATAAAAACAATATTTTCTCTAGGGTTAAAATCCAGAGAGATAAATAGGGTACACGTTTGTATGGAAAAATCACCGCCATCACCCGCGTACTGTAATGACATGGGCGTACACTGCGTAACAGATACTTATTCACGCTCAACGAACTTTTACTTTTCAACTGTGTTTTGGAGCCCTATATTTCACACGTATTATTCATTTGTTTAAATTTTTGACAGAACTAAATCTGTCCAAAATTGACATATTCTGAATAAAGGTAGATTCAGACTGGGTCGACGTACGTACGCATCGCTACGCCAAACAATGCTTAGCAACCATACATTTTCTATGAAAATGGTCACAGACATCGCACTTCGCGATGCGTGTGGCCAATGTGATTCTAAAACATAAATTTTCATTGAAAATCTATGGTTGCTAAGTAGCCCAGATATTGCTAGGCGTAGCGATGCATACGTACGTCGACCCAGTCTGAATCTACCATTACATGGAATAGCTAATATTAGGTCCTTAATCAAAGTATGTACCATTGCCATTTACGCACTTTTGCCATCTCATAGGTAGTTCATCGATCCCTTTACTAAAAAAACCATTCGGACGGGAATCAATAAAATCTTTGAAGGGGGTTTGGACTGCCCCATCGGAGTTGATTTTTTTTCCCTTGCAAGAAGTTATCCAAATTTCGAAAAAAATGGTAATCTGTTTCAGAGAGAATAGAGCCTTTTTCGTTGTTTGTTTTTGGGGTGTTATGCCGTGTTGTGCTACTATCTATACCAGTTGTCAATAATAAAGTTACGTCATTGATGCGAATGACAATAATTGCCAATTGACCGTTTACAGCAGGGATGGGGGAACCTGCGGCCCGCGAAGCTTTCGTGCGGCCCTCGAGCACTTTTGGTGCGGCCCGCGAGCGCTTTTGGTGCGGCCCGCAAGCGCTTTTGGTGCGGCCCGCGAGCGCGTTTGGCCTGCTAAAAGCACCACAAAAAATTACGGGTTTCTTTCATGGTGTTTCTTACAGAGAAAGAAAAAGAAAATTATCAGAAAAAGTTATAACCATATAACTTATAACTTATAACATAGCTAGCAGATGTGCATCTTTGTTACTAGAAATCAGGGTAAATATTATTTACTACTCCACTTATCGGATAATACGGAATTCGAAGTTCGATACACGGATACGCACGGATAATACGGAGCGGAACATTTCCTTTGCCGCCATTTCTTTGGATTTGATATTTACGATTTTTTTTCAATCTAAATACGCATGAATTACTTAGTTTACCCAGCCTTAGAACCTAATAACTAATAACCTATTTTGTGCACGTAAATAGTTGTATATTGTAGTAATTAAAGTTGTATAAGTGCCGTTTCACTAGGCCAAACGTGGCTGTCAAACACTTCGCGTACCTACGTGAAATCTTACTATCTTACTAATATTATAAACGTGAAAGTTTGTATGGATGTATGAATGTTTGTTCCTCTTTAAATCGAAATTTAATGAATGGATTTTAATGAAACTTTACAATAATATACCTCATATATCAGAATAACATATAGGCTATAATTTATGAAGCTAGCTATTTATTTTTAATATATTGAAAATAATAATTATAGTTTAATAGAAAACGTCAAAATTTGAGAATGATATTTTGCAAAACAATGATTGTTAAATCAAAATTCTATTTTGGAAAATATTTAAATTACTGAATTTATTTGAAGTACTCGCCTAATACTTTGAATCGAATCAAGAATTATACATATTTTAAATAGAATTTTGGTATAAACGTAGATGGGACCTAGGAAAAGAAAATAGATTGCTCGAAAAATCCTACTAATAACTAATCCTACGCAGACGAAGTCGCGGGCAGAAGCTTGTAATCTTATAAAATTGAAATATAAAATGCATGTTTTTTTCGTCTCCCCCGACATAAATACTCAATTTTCGTAACAATAAAGCAAAATCTAACTGTTTGAATGAAAAATATTCCGTATTAACCAGTAGGCGGAGTACGAAACTATTAATGAAATCATTTTTTCACAAATAAATCCGCGATCCAACACGCTTTTTTTAGTTTTATTTTAAGTTCTTATAATTATACGATAGGGAATTTCATATTGAAAAAATATCTCTCTATTGATGACAACTCCATTTGGAAAAGCTAAAAAATGATATATTTTCTTTACATATTGCCACATTTCTGCCGTAAAAAAACGGTCAATAAAAAAACACATAAATGATTGTAAATAGTTAAATAAATGTACAATTTTTAAAAATTATTGCAGTAAATTTGCTGTAAAATACCCCTACTGTAGTACCCCGATAAATAAAAAATCTTTTTTCATAAGAAAAAGCGATTATTAATAATCAACTTACATAGACTTTTATGGCACTTATTTCAGTCTCACATAATATTTTTTTATTCTTTTTTCTTCTTCTATATAATATTACAGTGTTCACATAAATTTATTAATATTTATACATAATAATATAATTTATGAACTTTTTATTATGTTGTGTGTAGGTGTGTAGGTTGTGTTTGTAGGTTGTGTTAGGTAGGTTTGTGAATGTGAAACTGTGGTTGGGTAATGTTGTATGTTTCGTGAACACCTCACTAGGAGAACCTGTGCTGAGGTGTTTACGTGGTTATGTTTAAGTGTGACAAGTATTTATGTGTTGTAGTAGAAAATTTCTTCTTTATTTATTTTTTAAATTAGTGATTATTTTAAACTGATTATTTAAAAAAAAATAAATATATATATATATATATTATTCTATACTCAAGTATTCCATATGTGGCAATGGATTGAAAAAGTGCAAAATATATGGATCTGAGTATTTTTAGTGGGAAAATGTTAAATTAGGTGCATGACTCGTTTTAGTTTATTAGTGATGAAATTAATGTGGTCAGTCCAGCATAAGTGTGTATTAATAATAACCCCTAGATATTTTATATGTTTGACCCTTTCTATATACTCGCATTGGCAATTGGATGAGTCATGCAGAAATAGGTCTAAATCTGTGGAAGGAAAATCAGAGTTTTCCGAAATTAGATTTAGGCAGAAATTTTCCTCTTATTCTGAAGATCAAGTGTGCAAAATGTCATCAATACCGGAATGAAACTGTAGATTTATGTGGAAAAAACAAGGCCACAGTTCATATATATAAATATAGGTCTTGGTGGCGGAAACGTTGACCCACCTTCTGCTTTGCTGGCCGTATTAGGAGAGGCCAGTTGAGGGACACCCTACAACCGGTTATCGCTGTCCGGACTTCTGAGAGTGGGCTGCCCCCATCAACAAGTGAAAAAACCCCACCGCTGCTGTTGTGCCTTTTCGTGACCGGAGAGGACCCAGCAACAATATTCGGGCGCTTTGGGCGGCCTCTCCAGCTGAACTCTTCCAGCCTATCGCCTTACACCGCAGTGGGTGGGATGAATCCAATCGTCACTCCTGCATACACTGATACCTCAACACAGGCTTGTCCTAGTGAGGTTAAAAATTGTATTGTAAACTGTTATACCTAAAATGTGAAGAAGAAACAATAAACTGATTCCCAGCCTTCTACCCACTCTTCACATCTTTGCGTGGTCAGCTATCTGTTTTCGGAATTTTTAAAATAGTTGCTAGTGTCCCAAGGGAATCGGTTCTGTCTCTGACTTTGTTTTTGTTGCACATCTCTGCCCTTTTGACATGTGCACAAATTCATTGTTATGCGGATGGCAGAACAGTTCATGATAGCTTTTTGTTTGACAAGCCCCCAAAAGGCAGACAAACTCCAACAGCTCAGATGGCTTTGAAGCAATGAATGGTTACCTCTTGGGGTAAGTAACCTCGTTGAATTTAATGTTTCAAAGACCCGACATGACTCAAAAGGGGTTGAATTGAAAATTTAGTTTCCTTCAACGGAAGCAATCTTCCGAACAGGCTCTCAATTGATATGCTTGGTGTACTCTAAGAGACCAGCTCAGGTATGGGGGCTCCACCGAAGCCAGAGTTAAGTTAGCCTCTCAGAAGCTGATCGTACTTTACCTACATGGCCCACAGATACTTTAATAGTACCCTACTGCTAACCCTGTACAAATCGCAAGTGTGCCCTATGGTTGAATTTAGCAGCCACCCCTGGTCTGGAGCCACAGAATACCTGAAAAAAACCTTGACTCTGTGCAGAAAGAGGCAGTCCATTTGATAGAATTAACAAATGGATTGCAATCTTTAGAACATATGCGGTATTTGAATGGAAAATGCTCTGAGGAA
The DNA here is from genome assembly GCA_951813805.1 of Limnephilus auricula. NCBI lineage: Eukaryota > Metazoa > Arthropoda > Insecta > Trichoptera > Limnephilidae > Limnephilus > Limnephilus auricula. The sequence goes on from OX638410.1 coordinate 9,450,811, forward strand.
TTAGCATCATGGATTCCTTCGGCACCGGTGCAGTCGAGAAACATACCAAACACCAAATGAATTGCATACTTACCTCTACAGAAATCCTCGAGTCCATACGACAACGGTCCAGCATCTCTGTGGAAGTTTTGGAATACTTACATAATATTATATTTATCATCATTCATCACCATTGAACACCATAGTTTACATAGAGTTATTTTATTTGTGCTAAATAAATAAATCCCGAGCGAGAGCTCTTAACTTTTCGAAGGAGGAACAATTTTTGTTTTTGAAAGTAATGGATATTAATTAATTGTATAACTAATCACATTATTTATTTCTTTAAAAATTTTTTATTTCACAAAAAACATCTAAATGAGAATAACAATATCGAAACCAATTAAAATCAATTATAGAAAGCAAGAAAACTGATGAGGTTAAAACTGTTGTGAAGCAAGAACCTTGGGCCGAAATATTCAATGCAAATAATAAAAATATAAGCACGTAGAACTACAGAAAACCTTTATCCTCCAGTGGATAAAAAGATTTATAAAAATTTGCAAGTTTACGGGAATTTTTAAACTTGCTCACGCAGGCCATCTCAAATTCGTTTGCGGACCACAATGTAGCCCGCGGGCCTGGGGTTGTGCCGGCTCCATCTATACGGACTACATGCAGAATTTTGAGGTGTCACATAAAAGAAAAGCATTTTCATAAAATTAATTTATATTTATAAAATAAATAACTAGGCAATAAAGTAATAAAAATTATGCTATTTACATTAGATTTAAATTTACATCATTCTTTTATTATACAAGATATAAAAGTATTACAATGCAATATAAGAATGGTCACAGTTTAAAGTTTCACTAGCCTCGATTCATTCTACATATACAAAAGGGCTGTTTAAATGGAATTCATAATAAATTGCTTCAAAGTTAACATGTTAAGATAAAGTAACATTTTTTTTATAAAAGTTGTTAATGGTTAGTGATTGTTAGTAATGAAATCAGACGTCAGCGATTATAGCAGCCCCAGTTGTCCAAGCTGAAAGAAGAAAAAAAAACATGAAACAATTTTTTTTTTTTGGTTTTGTGTCTCCAAATTTTTTGTTGTAGTTGTTAATACCGGACAACAGTCCCAACCCAACTGCTATCAACTCTCTAGATGGGATCTTGGCATGCCCAATAAGGAAATTGAGTGAAAAATATTTTGACTTATAAAAAAATATGTTCATGTAGATGACATGCAAAAGAATCTATTACTTTCCCAAGAATTCGGTTTAACCGATAATAAATCACAATAAAATATATAAATTTGTTTTAGAACACTTTAATTTTAATTACACTCTACCGGTTTCGGAAGAACCCTTCCTTCGTCAGGAGAATATTAAAACTATTCTTTAATATTCTAAAACTATGTTTTAATATTCTCCTGACGAAGGAAGGGTTCTTCCGAAACCGGTAGAGTGTAATTAAAATTAAAGTGGTCTAAAACAAATTTATATATTTTATTGTAAATTATGGCGAGCCACAAAGTTAATGCTTATTACGAACATGAGATAATAAATCAATTTGCTCACTTTCAAATTGACATTTTAAATCGTCGTCTAATTATGAAACACCTCAGTTTGAAAATGGCCTTGTAAGCCGAAACAGCTGTCACAATAATAAAAACTATAACACTTGCAGAACTTAATAATAAACATGATTAAATTTAAAAAAAAAATGCAAACTTAAATACCAGTTTTTTTTATAAAGTTCATTTTCATAATTAAATTAATTCTACAAGTTTGAATTTTATTAAAGCCCGCCATAACGCCCGGTAAGACGCCGGAGAATGTGTGACGTCGTCTCACGTTATCTGGTCCCCGTTTGTGTGAAATAAGGGTAAATATTTACAAAACTGGTACATGCTTAATACAGACTAAAAAAATAAATTAAAAAAGTTGGAGTAGTTAGATATTAACTAGTACTAATCAATTCAGTTACCGAAATTTCGAAAAAAGTGCATTTTAATGGTTATTTTTTCAATTTAAAAACACGAAGTGTCATTTTTCACCGACCGCTATGTAGGAACTCATAGCGGTCGTAGGAACTCATACCCAGAACCGAAGAAGCTACAACCTGAGAACGAGGAGAGCCGACCCCAACAGCCTACCTAGGCAATGAGTTGGGACAGTGCAAGGAAGAAGAAGAAGAGCTATGTAGGAACTCAGTGAAGTTTCAGTGAAAAATAACATTTCGTGTTTTTAAATTAAAAAAATAACCATTAAAATGCACTTTTTTAGAAATTCCGGTAACTGAATTGATTAATACTAGTTAATATCTAACTACTACATTTTAAATTTATTTTTTTAGTCCGTATTAAGGTTGTCCCGGTTTTGTACATATTAACCCTTATTTCACACAAACAGGGACCAGATGACGTCACACACTCTCCCGCCTCTTACAGGGTGTTTTCGCGGGCTTAATAAAATTCAAACTTGTAGAATTAATTTAATTATGAAAACGAACTTAAAAAAAAAATTGTAGTATTTAAGTTTGCACGTGAACATTGATAAAAAAAGGACTTAATTTCCCTATTGTGGGTAATTAATTAAATTAATTAAAAGTGATTACTCACAACTCCTTGTTTTTCTTTTTCTCTCTCCATAACGAGCTGCGTTTGTCTTTGGTCAAACTTGACCACGGCCGCCAAAACCTTGGCCAGCACCATGTTGTTGTTGGAGGGTCCCGTCAGATACTCGTACAGGATATTCCTCAGGTACTCCAACTCTGTGTTCTCCTCCATGGTCCGGATGTGGTTCAAGGAAACCAAAGCTTCATCCAATCTCCTTTCCAACTTCTCATTTGTCGTCCGCAGTTTGTCATTCCTCTGTTCTAGCGCTTTCAAATTACTATCTCCTGAACGGCTGATCAATTCCACATCCGCTAATCGACCTTCTAAATCCATCTTTTCGTTGATTATATCTCGCAATTGCGTGCGTAAACTGTTCAGCTCGTAATCATTGTCTGAATTTGTCGCACCGCCCACAACTATACGGTCATGTCTGTCCATTGAAGAATTTATCTGATCTTGTAGTTCTAGTTTTTCTTCAATCAGAATTGAATTCTGCCTTTCGAGATCTAATATCTTGCTGGATAGATTCTCGTTGGTTTTTAAGTCCTCTATCAATTGAGAATTGACTTCTGATAGTTTGGTGATTTGCGATTGCATTTTGTCCGCATCGGGTGGGGAAGACCCAAGATTCTGTTGGAAGTTGATCTGCATGACTTCTCCATTAGCTTCCAGCTCTCTTATTCTATCATTAAGCTGGCTGTTGTCTTTAGAAACTTTAGTAAGATGGGCTTGCAGGCCTTCGATATCCGCTTGCAACTTGTTTTTTTCGCTTTTCAGCGCAGGCAACTCTTCGAGCATTGCCTTATGCTCGAACTCAATCTTTTCCAAAACTTTAATCTTTACGATCATTCGTTCACTGTCAGATTCTAGGCTCGCAAATGATTGTGTCAGGTTATCAAAATCTGCACATTTCAATTCCAACTTATCACAATGATTTCTTAGCACACTATTAGCGTCTTGTAAACTTGACAGCTCCTCATTAGTAGAGCTTTCTACATTTCTATATTTTTCTTGGACTTCTGCTAGTCGTTGTTCCAACTTTTTCTTTTCTAATTCTAATGTATCGTTAATTTTAACCTTTTCTTCGTAAGTTTGAAGCTGCGCAATTAATTGTGATTTCTCAGAATGTTCCTTGTCTTTTTGCGATTGTAGGGAATTCCTTTCTTCGTGGAGCATTTTAAGATCAGCCTTTAATTTGGCGAGATCCTCCTTAAGTGAATCTATTTCAGACTTCTTAGCGTTAGTAACGTGGGCAAGTTCCTTTTGCAATGCTTCTTTTTCCGTGATATATTTGTTTTTGTCACTGCTGGCTTGCGAGAAGTCATTTTCTAGCTGCGAAACCCTCATATTCAAGAATTCTGTTTCCAGTTTAGATTCTTCATATTGGGTTTTCATGATCTCAAACTCGTTTATTTTGTGTTCGAGACTGGTGATCTTCTCGGCGAAGGATTCCTTTTCTTGTCTTAACCGAGTGCATTTTTCTTGCAATGAATTATTTTCATCCAGGATATTTGAAAGTTTGACATTCCAAACTTCGGTGTTTTCGGTCAGTTCTTTCAATTTAACTTCATTGACATGGAACACTGATCGCGATTCGGTTAAATCGCTGGCAAGTTTAGACTTCTCCTGTGTAAGTTTTTCAATTTGAGATTGCAATTCTGTAGTTTTGTTTTTGAGTTTTTCATTCTCAGCGATGTGCTGATTGATGACTTCATCGGCTTCGACTTTTCTACTGGAATCAGATTTTTCCATGAGAGATATCTTCTCTTCAATGAGATTTTTTTGGGAAACAATCTGGGAATGGGATTCTTGCACTGCTGTGATTTCCTCCTGTAATAGTTTGAGGTCGGCCACCAAGGCTTCAGTTCTGCCTTTAGTTTTGGCATTTTTACTCTCCAAGCTAGCTACCGTTTCTTCTAATTTACATTTATCCGATTGAAGAGTTTCACAATCACTTTTCAGCTTGTCTGATTCAGAAGCTTGGATTTCAATTTTGGAAATGAATTCAATCTTTTCTTCTGATAATTTATGTTTGTCCTGTTTCAATTGAGAGATCTCATTTGATAGGGAAGTTAGAGTTGCTTCACATTCAGTTTGTTTATTAGTTAAAACTAGGTGCAAATCTTTTAACTTGTCATAGTTTGATGAGACTTCATCATATCCCGCTTGCTGATCATTAAGATCTTTGTACTGAACTTTCAATTCCTCATAACTAGATAGCTCCCCTTCGTACTCTGACTGTTTATTAATTAAATCTTTGTATGCAGCCTTTAACTTGTCGTAGCTGGACGCTAATTCTACACTCTCAGACTGCTTATGGTTTAAATCTTTACACACAGCACTTAGATCATTATATTTAATTTTTAAGTCTTCAAAGCCGGAAACCTTTTCTTCGTACGACTTGATCATGTCCCTTTCCTTTTCTTCCATCTTAAGTTTCATTTCATTGTGTAACTGTTGGATAGATTCCTGAGTTTCATTGCTTTGAGACGCATTCACTAGCTCGTGTTCAAGTTCCGTAACTTTAGCTCGCAATTCTTCTAAGGATTGAGAATACTCTAACTTCAATTTCTCTGCATATTCTGTAGCGTTTTTCAGCAAATTTTCCATTTTTTCTTTTTCAATTTGCAAGCTTTCTACCTGGTGAGTAAAAGCCTCCAACTGGGTTTTAAGAGCACCGTTTTCCGCACACAACAGTTCTAATTTATTTTCTATATCTTTACACTTGGAATTGACAGTGTTGAGTTCATTCTCTAATGCTTCCTTGCTTCCTAACACTCCCTCAAACTCTGCCTTCAAATTAATTTTCTCTTTTAACAAATTTTCGTATTTATCAGCCAGATCATCCTTAGCATCGCTGCTTTTATTCATGTCCATAATTTCTTTTTCTAAATCGGCAATTTGTTTATTTTTCTTGGCATTTTCGTCTCCGAGATGTTTGTTGCGCCCTTCCAAGAAGTTGTTTCTGTCGATGACGGCCATCTTCTCGCTGACTTCTTGTTTGAGTTGGAGTTCGGTGCATTTCATGTTTTCTGACAAGGAAGAGCATCGGCCTTCGACTTCTGTATTATGCGATCTCAATTCGTTGAGTTTTCCTTCGAGAGTTCCGACCTGTTCTTTGGCAGCGTCGAAATTGGCAAGTTGTTCGCTCATCTTTAATCTGTCTTGCTCCAAGTCTTTGACTTCCATCTTCAAATTTTCAATGACAGCTTCGTTGGATTTGACCTTAGCATTAGTGGAGTTGATGTTGTCTTTTAAGATTTTTATTTCTTTTTCCTTGGATTCCAATTCCTTGTGAACGCTGAGTTTGTTTTCTGCCAGTGAGATGACATTTTCTTCTTCCCTTTTATTGAGAATATCCACCTTGCCCATCAGCGAAGTTATTTCTAATTTGGCTAAATCCAGTTCCTTTTGGACCACTAATATATCGCTGGCTTTCTTTTTCTCAAATGACTCCAACTGCTCGTTTAAAATTCTTTGCTGGTCTTGTGATTGTGCGAGTTGATTGCTAATGCTTTCCATTTGTGATACTTTGCTTTCTAACTGTTCTGTTTCTGCCTTTTTCTTCTCAAGTTGTGTGGAAGCTATTTGCAGTTCTGTACTGAGCTGGGAGTTTTTTTCTTTGTGTGTTTTGATGGTCTCCTTGCATTTGACGACTAGTTGATCTAATTTTTGAATTTTGTCATTAAGTCTTAATATTTCAGTGGAATGTTTATTTTCTAACTCTTCGGTAGAAGGTGGCTGCTCAGTTTCTATAGCTTCCTTGTGGTCTGAGGAGAAGTCTATCAGGGGTTTTTGCTGATCAGAACTCAAGGATTCTCCATTGCTCGGTATACTTTGGGTAACTGTAACGAAAACTAATTACATATTAGCTAATTTTACTATATATTCGCATTCGATCTGGTTGTTAAAGCCACCAAAGGCAAAAACATTGAGACTTCTGGAAAACGGACAATCTTTTATATAACGTATATGTTTTATATCAATGAAGAAGAAGATAACAATAATAATCTAATTTTATTTATTACGACAGTCTCATAATAGATCGCAGTGGCCCAATTGGTAGAGGTGTATGTCCCGGTAAGATGTAAGGTTCTGGGTTCGAGTCCCAGTTTAAATTATCTTTTATTATTTTTCTGTGTCTTGTTCATTTTCATATTTAAAAAAATTAGATTATTATTATCTTCTTCTTCAATGATATATTACATTGATGGGAATAACCCTCAAAAGTTAAAAAGAGAGTTTTTCTTATAAAAAATATGTATATGTTTTAGTGATATGTACAGAAAGAGCAATGCGTACGTTCAACAGTGGCATCATGATTGGGGTCTGCCTTAGAGTCAGTGTTCTGGCCGCCGTAAGACTGCAGGAGTTTAATCTTGGTGTTAAGAGATTCTATCTTAAGACTTCGTTCATCCAACTCCATTCTCAGAGCACTCTCGAGATGAGCCTACAATAAATAAAAAAAATCTATTAAGCGAAGAAAAATAATACAAATTATATTAAACACTGATATAACATGTATGTATAAATAAGTAAATAGAAATTATTTAATGAAGTTATGAGAGTGTAGGTGTCATAATAATCCTGAAGACCTGCAATTTATTTTATCACCTGATAACTTTTTTTTTTTTTTTAAAAAAGAAAGACAAACATTCCCGGGTTACGAATAACCCAACAACATTTGAAAATCTCCTACTACCACCACACTAAGCGGAAGATGTTGCTCGTGTTGTGATGGAGGACTTAGCCTTGGTAAGGAAAAATAAAGGAAAGGAAAGGAAAAATAAAAGAAAGGAAAAATAAAGGCAAAGATGGGAATATAATCAACCCACAAAATAAATGCGTATATGATATATGGGCGCCCGGGTTCATGTGGTAAGATTTGTCTAGGTCTTGGTGGCCAGTGCGTTTGCCCACTTAGTGCGTGGCAAGCCTAACCAGGAGAGATTGGTTGAGGGACACTTAATCTGAACCTTTCCAACTGGATTCTCTCGACCCATTGCCTTGCACTGCAGTGGGAGGGATGGATTCATACGTTCCGTCAGTCCCATTGTACATTGTACCCCAGAATCCTATCCAACTGTCATACTTTTTTCCTTTCCCTAAAAAGACCCTCCACACAGCATTCCCAAAGATGACACAGGCCCTGAGGGATTTTTTTTTCCTCAGGGCTAATAAATTTAAAAAAATGTAGAAACATAGGCCGGGCGCCACTGTGATTTCCAGTAGTATGGCTGAAAGATTTTGACGATATTTTTGTGCACGCGGTTTTATTTTAATAATGACCCGCAACCCATCCCCCTTATTTTTATTATCCAAACATATTATATTACCAGTAATTAATAAAGAAATGATAATAACCTTAGCACTTTGTTCTAAGGAACACTGCTCCCGTAGTTCTGATATTCTTCTCAGGGCTTTGTCTTGTGTTTCAACCAGTACGGCCTGCAAACAAATACAAAAATGGTAGAAATTTTAAAGTGCGTTTGTGTGTTACACAAAATTTTTGAAAAGGGGGTGTTTCGCCACCTCTCAGTGAATTATTAACAAAAGTTAAACTCATCAAGTGACTTTAATCAAAGTGGTAAAAACAAGCATTTATTTGACGGGTATAATGTACGCTATCTTCTCAATCAGTAGCGCTAGTGGAGAGTTTACTCAGAGTATGTGAAATACACCCTCAACATGAAAAATTAGAAAATAGTTAATGTTTATAAGGTTAACTGTTTTACAAGCCATGGAAAAAACGCTTTGATTGTGTAGTGGTATCACAATAGTAAATTGTGTAATATAACAATATGTTAAAATGTCAAAATTGAGAAGAAAATTACAAAAAATTACCACAAATGTTCCATATTAACGAATATTTTGTTAAATTAGCAAGAGATTCGTTCTTGAGTTCAACAGCTGTGGAATGATTTGTCAGGTGTTTCCTCCCTGCTAAAACATGGATCTCTTCAGGAATCTTTTCACTCCTAAATTTTCACAAAAAGATACTTAACCCACACAGCATCTCCAACTATGACATTTCCCATCAAAGATGACATTTCCTGTTGAAGAAATGCAATATATCCTGTCGAAGATGAATTATTCAGTCAAAAATGGTGTATCCTCTCAAATATGACAATATATATATATATATTTTTTTTTTTTTAAATTCGTACAACAGTTAATTTGTACATGTTCTAATGATAAACCCCTGAGGAGTTAATATAATATTGAAGATATATCCACTCTCAGTCGGAGATATATCCAATCTAGAGGAACTAACTTACCCAGAAGTGTTTTGAGAGTGGATATATTCTGTAAGATGACGTATTCTGTCAAAGATATCATTTCCTGTCGAAGATGACAATATATCCTGTCGAAGATGATAATATATCCTGTCGAAGATAACGTATTCTGTCAAAGATAGCATTTCATGTCAAAGATGACAATATATCCTGTCGAAGATGATAATATATCCTGTTGAAAATGACGTATTCTGTCAAAGATTGCGAATCCTGTCAAAGATAACAATATATCCTGCCGACGATGACGTATTCTGTCAAAGATGACGTATTCTGTCGAAGATGACGTATTCTGTCAAAGATGTCTTTTCCTGTCAAAGATACCAATATATCCAATTGAAGATGACGTTTTTTGTCAAAGATGGCATATCCTGTCAAAGATGACAATATATTCTGTCAAAGATGACAATATATTCTGTCAAAGATGAAGTTTTCTATCAAGATGGCATATCCTGTCAAAGATGACAATATATCCTGTCGAAGATGATATATCATGTCGAAGACGATATTCCTGTCAAAGATGACAATATATCTTGTCGAAGATGACAATATATCGTGTCCAAGATGACATTTCCTGTCAAAGACGACAATATATTGTCTTGAAGATGACAATATATCGTATCCAAGAATACATTTCCTGTCGACGTTTTCTGTCAAAGATCACAATATATCCTGTCGAAAATATTTTCTTCAAGATGACAATATATCGTGTCCAAGAATACATTTCCTGTCGACTTATCCTGTCAAAGATGACAATATATTCTGTCAAAGATGACGTTTTCTATCAAGATGGCATATCCTGTCAAAGATGACAATATATCTTGTCACAATTATTATAAGCAATAATTGAGCCCTTGCCCGGAATAATTTGTATCCAACAAAACTAACAATGCTGAGTTATTGATGGAATATTGTTGGGAATATTATAACGCATCTCTTAAGATAGGGGTTATGGTAATGAAAATTTTTTTAGGCAGTGGCAGCATTTTAAATGTCGGATTGTGGAAGAATTTTGTATAAAGCCGTTTATCAAAATCACGGAGATTGGTTTAATTCATGGGAAAACGAATGTATTATGGCTTCAACTAGATACAGTTCAACTGAAGAATGCATAAAAGTAGATTTCGTCCAGAAAAAATATTGTTAAGGCTGCTTTTTAGCCATCAAAACAGTTTTGTGGAATAATGCTCTATGTTGATCTCAAGACAAAATCTGGATTGTAAATAGTTTAATTAATTCATATAGTTTTTTTTACTTTTTAGGCTCAAATGCATCAATGAAATATTTAAATTGATGTTAGACGAGCATGGTGCTTTCTCGAGGGTCAGGAAAGTAAAAAAAAAACGTTTTGTGGAATAATGTTGTATGTGAAATTGTCATATACAGCATTTTACCACGAATTCAGCACAAATTCTTGCAATAAGTTCTAATTTAATAGCCCTTTTTCACGACTTTTCCTTTATAAGTCTTAAGAATTGTATGCTTATCATATTTTAAATATAAAACGTTATGAAACATAAACGGTTTCGTTTTTTCAATTTTTCTCGAAACAAGAATATTGTTGGATGCAACATTATTCCGGGCAAAGACTCAATTATCAGCCTGAAACACTCATCCACATTAAAACAATCTTCCGAGAAAAGATACATGCCGACGACGGGACTCGAACCCACGCCCTTCTTCTTTTCTCAGAAGATGTTTCAATGTGGATGAATGTTTCAGGCTGATAATTATTGCTTATAATAATTGTTACCCTTTGTGCTATGCATAAAATCTTGTCTTAAACATTAGTTTATCAATTAAAAATAATATATTTTGTCAAAAATGACAATATATCGCGTCCAAGAATACATTTCCTGTCAAAGAAGACAATATATTGTGTCGAAGATGACAATATATTGTGTCCAAGAATACATTTCCTGTCAAAGAAGACAATGTATCGTGTCGAAGATGACAATATATAGTGTCCAAGATGACATTTCCTGTCAAAGATGACAATATATCATGTCAAAGATGACAATATATCATGTCGAAGATGACAATATATTGTGTCCAAGAATACATTTCCTGTCAAAGAAGACAATGTATCGTGTCAAAGATGACAATATATAGTGTCCAAGATGACATTTCCTGTCAAAGATGACAATATATCATGTCGAAGATGACAAAATATATCCTGTCGAAGATGATGTATTCTGTCAAAGATGACATATTCTATTAAAAATGATGGTTGCGCAGATCACGGTACCTACCGATGACTTGAATTAAGGTAATTGAATAGCCTAAATTACACATTTCTACTATTCCTGACCTACCCTGGCTTTGGCGTTTTCCCTCTCCAAGTTGCGGTAGTGTCTGGCCAGGTCGGTGTAGCGGCCCCGGTACTTGTTGTACTTCTCGTTGGAGCGGCGGTAGGCGGCAAACAGCTGCTCCTTGCTCACCTTCTCCAGCTGCGTGGGGATGGACGCCCCCCCTTCCATCTCGCTCTCAGACACGTCCAGGTCTGACTGCAACAGTTCATAGTAAACGAGGATGATACATGGTTACAAATTGTACCAATTATGAATTATGGTAATTTAAAATTGTTTCAATAAGGGTCAGGTGTTTTGCAGAAATTCAAATGTAACATGGTCATCAAATTGCCATTCGGCGCCATTTTGTTTTATTGGCATTTGAAAGGTCCCCGTTAAACATCGATTATAGGTGTGTTTCAGCTTTTGCACAAATTGTAATAAGCTGACTAGCTTAACAATATGATAGTTGTCCTCTTCTGTTGATCACAATTTGTTAAAAAGTTGAAACGGACTTAGAATCGGCATTTAATGAGGTCCTTTCAACTATCAAAAAAACAAAATGGCTCTAAATGGCCATTTACGACAATGTTACATTTAAATTTGTGTGAAACAACCTGTCCTGTGAAACAGAAAAATATTCGGTTGCTCTATGAAATTCATTCTAAAAAGTCTATAACAAGTGCAAACATCTTTGAATGTTTTACCCTAAATTACAGAATATGAAGCATTTCATATAGAATTTAAAAGACGACAAGACACCTTACCGGGCTCCCCCACAGGTCGGTAAGGAATCGACATAAATCGAGTGCAATAAGAAAGCCTTATACGGAGAGCGCTCCGTTCCATATATTTCTATTGGCGCCTGTACACGGGTCGATGCAGCACGGAAGCGGTGTTGTATACTTCATTTCCTGCATTTTTACTGCAACCGATTTACGTCGATTCCTTGCCAACCCGTGAGGGAGCGGGATTAGATATTTTCTCAACTACTCGTATAGAATTTACAGATAAATCATTTGTAGTATAGTTACAAATTTACAGTGTGTATTTTTGAGTGCAGAACAGAAATATTTTGACCCTCTGATAAAATACGGTTGAGGCCTGAGGAGTTAATATACAGAATAGTTACCTGCAAATGATACATAGCGCCAGGTGATTCGTAGCTCGGCAATCTGAAGGACACGTCACTCGCATTGGAGCTATTTGACAGCTTCCTCAGCCTGGATGGGGGCGGGTACACGGCCGTGTTGTGGATGGCCCCTTCGGCTGGGGGCCCAGGGGGGCTGTGGTTGGTCAGGGACAGGGGGCCCAGCGAGTCGGCCGTCTCGTCTGCGGTGCGGAGGGGGGACGGGGTGCTGACCAAGGACACGTCGTGGAAGCCGCTGGTTCGGGGGACGGCGGGGCGATGAGGGGAGTTCTGCGGCGTCTCTGGAATAAGATAATTGTATTAACCTTCGTCAATAGTAGCGAATTATTTTAGTAGGTTCTAGCAGGTGGCACTGAGAATGACAGTCTAATGTTTTCACAACTCGAAATATCATTTATTATTTTGTTATGAAATTTTGCTGCCTTCACGCAACAATAAATTTTATACGCTGGGGTCTATCTTTTTTTTTTTTACATTAACTTGACGGCCTGCGTAATCTAGGGGTAAGGCTCTCAATTCCTAATTCCCGGGTTCGAATCCGGCATGCGCAAATAAATTTAATTTGTGTTATTTCACAATTAATTATTTAAAAATAATGTGTAGTATATTTGCGCCACGTTCCAGAGTGGAAGATACTTTCAGTATCGTCCTGGTGTGTAAGACCACTATTCAGATTTGAAACGTTGCTTGAAATGGCTTTAGCCGTTTTTGATGATCAGATCTGAACAGCCAGATACTTCCCCACCTACCTCTTCTCATCTTCTTCCCCTACCCACTACCTGCAGCCTCACACTTTTTGAGGAGAGGAAGGAGTAAACCTGGGTCTTGAAGAGACAAGTATTGCAGGAGGGAGGAAACACAATGGCCGTCAAATCCTTCCACAGCAAACTTGTTGAACGAGTCATAGAAATAACCCGTTCTCATGGGAGTACAGTGTCAATAACACTGTTCAAAACTAAAGAAGGAGGAAGCGCAAAATGGAATAATACACAAAAATAAAACACAATAAAAAAGAGGAATATCTGATGTGCCCAAAGATCAATTTTTGTTAACTTCGGTGAAATTTTGCACAATTTTTTAAAAATTTAAATTCTTTCTAAAACAGACAATCAAAAATTCATTGGTCTATTTATGGCCTAGGAGTCAAAGGGTCTTATGTAATATTATTTTCAATCAAATCGGTTTATATATCACTTGTAAAGATTTTGTGTTCAGTGATTGCAACATTATCGCGTCTATTCTATAATTAGAATTAGCGAGTAGGTTTTTGTTTGTTTAGTCGATGATCTTTGTTTACTCTAATTTATGAATAAACAAAGTGAATTCTTACCATCGTCTCCTATTGAAAACAAATCATTGTTTGATATATCGGATATGCTGCTAGACGCTGAAGTTACTGCTGCCTGCAAAAATCATACAAATTATATTTTAAATTAATTTTTTAATTCAATAAACACTTTTAAAACAACAAACCGTCTTTTAGTCAATTTTTAATGCAAGTTTTCACTAGTAGCTTCCTTCTAACACGTCTTGTAAGAAAATAACAAAGACAGAAAAGTGTTGAATATTTTTATTCAATTACCCATAGAAATTGAGGAATGTACATTATTTGTAAATTGTACTCTTTTATTGGGTTGCAATAAACTGTCATTGTTAGGCATAATTATTGAAAGTTGTCAAACTGCGACATACAATAGAGAAGTTGAGTGAAAAATATGTTCAAGTAGATGACATGCAAACTTAAATACTTACCAGTATTTTTTTTTTTTTTTAAGTTCGTTTTCATAATTAAATTAATTCTACAAGTTTGAATTTTATTAAAGCCCGCGAAAACGACCGGTAAGAAATGGGAGAGTGTGTGACGTCGTCTCACGTCATCCAATCCCTTGTTTGTGTGAAAAATAAGGGAAAATATTTACAAAACTGGGACACGCTTAATATGGTTGAAAAAAATAAATTTAAAAAGTTGTAGTAGTTAGATATTAACCGACCGCTATGTTAGGAACTGTTGCAAGTTTTATTTAATTATTTTTTTCGTCCATATTAAGCGTGACCCGGTTTTGTAAATATTTTAACTTATATTTCACACAATCAAGGGACCAGATGATGTCACGAACTCTCCCGCACGGTATTATACTCTTAGCCGGCGTTTTCGCGGGCTTAATAAAATTGAAAATTGTAGAATTACTTAATTTAATTATGAAAACGAACTTTAAAAAAAAAAAAAAGTACTGATATTTCAGTTTGCATGTCATCTACTTGAAGATATTTTTTATAAGTCAAAATATTTAAGTTTGCATGTGAACATTGATAAAAAAATTTAAAAAAAGGACTCAACTTCCTTTTTGTTCTCTCATAAGTTTTTTTTTCCAAATTTTCCTGGCTTTTGCCCTTTGAGGGTGTTCTAGGCGATCATTTCAAATTATGGAGAGGGGGAAGGTGAATTTGTATGTCAATTTTATTATGGTCAAATTTAGAAGAGATGAGATGTTGACCGGAGGGGAGGCAATTTCAGATGATGTTTTATAGAAGTGAAGATATTTGTTTAGAGAAGGACCATAGAAAAATATGTGATCTAACATTCCCTCTTCTATACCACAGGAAGTACATTCTGGGAAATCAACCACATCAATTTTATCCACTGGAGCAACAGAGCAATTAAAATATTTTTTCTCGGATTGCTAAAGGAAATTTTTCTACCCACATAAAAAAAATCATACCTCTGAATTTGAATACGGGGACATACAAACTGATTATAGTTCTAAGTAGCCAATGAATTCCCCTATCTTTTTTCTATTATCACATATTTGTAGAATTTATAAAAAAAATATAATTAAATCTTTAACCTTAAAACATTTTAAAGAATCTAGAGAATATTTTGTTTGTTATATTTTGCATGTACAATATATTGTATAGTCGTTTTAATAAAAAAAAAATTTTCGAAAATTTGCCACATTTTGGCAACAAAGCAATCCGAGGTTTTGGAAATAGTGCCATAATGTGGCAAAAAGCACTTGAGTGGTTATAAAGGTGGGAAGAAATGGAACAATGTCCTCTCATTTGAATAAGTGAGGACATTTCTTTTTTGTAAAAATGGGGGAATTATTGAAAGCACAGTTTTGATGGGATAGTTGTTAGTATTGAGGCACAGCAGGCTCCCTTGGATTGACTAGCAATGTGCCAATTCTCCACAACATCGTGAGATCTTTGAACATCGTGAGATCTTTCAGCATCGAAAAAATGTCAGTTCATAAATGAGTTCTACTATAAAGTTTAGTAATCTATTTACATGACTGACTTCAAAGAACAATGGAGTAATCTATCATCGAGCTAATTGAAGTACAAATTTTTATGATGTTGGATGTCACAAATGTGTCAATATTTTATATTGGTGCAATGCTAGAAGGATCCGACAGAGAAGGCTCACTATCGACCACAAGAGAATGCATTGTTTTTACGACTTGTTCTTCTTGGAGTATGTTTTCTTTCTCCTACAATATAGGTCTCTTCAAAACCCAAGTTCACTACTTCATTTCCTTAAAAATACTCAGTTTGTAGTGATTGTATAGAGAAGACTACCACCGTACACCCAACAGGAAGTGTGCTTTGGATTTCAATTGATTAATTGAAAGGCTAACCAAAATTCCAAAATGTGGCAACGTTTTGTTGATATTCTTTAATTCAACTGGCAATATCAATGCTTTGGAGCAGGTCAAATTTACATCTGGAGCATTGAGAAGTATAGGAATGAGTTTCATTCAAACTTGATCAAATAAACTTCTTACTGCTTGTAGGTACTTTATTATAATAATTTTTTATTTATTAAAAAAAATATTACCATTAGGCAACACTGTGATCAGCTTCCCATAGATATTTTGATTTTGGAATAAAAAAAAATTCCACTCCAAATCCATTTCTCATCTTTTGAAAGAAAAATTATTTATTTTATTTAATGATTCTTTCTACTTTCTGTTAAAGATCTATCTAGCTTAAACATATATTTTTGTGGTCACAGAATGTAGCAATTGCTGGCGATTTTACTACTTGCTTTACCATTAGCTATCTTGTCTACCAACCTCTGAGCAGAGCACTGAGACATTTGATTTTAGTGTATCATAAAAAGAGCAATGGGCCTAATTTAATTAAATTATGTACTATCAAATTCATAATTAGTCAAAGATGACACTTAATATTTTACACTAGTATCACACTTGAATTAGGGCATATTTTTCTGTAAAACTGTTTTATACCCCCGTCTAGATAATAAAACAGATAAGCGATTAAGATAATGTATACATTACAAACTTAGATAAGATGAATGACTTTGAGTTTATAGAATTCTTAGACAAGATAATTAACCTCTAAATTGAGAAAGCGGATACAAGTACTTGTGTGATACTTTTTTATTAGTAATGACAATGACTTATTGTTCTGATTCTTAGTATTAATATGCCCTATTTAATGTTTCGACACACCTCTTTGCGGAATATTTATCTTTAAAAATATGCAGACATTACCTGAGCAGCCTGGGCAAATTGTTGGATTCTCTGCGGAGAAGATTTGACTTCTTCCGCAATTTTATCTTTGAGTTTTTTAAACATTTCTATTATCTTTAATCTGAATGTTATCGATATATTGATGACAGTTCTACATTGACATACGTGTAAAAGCCGCCATATTTACATGAAGTTTAACAAGGGACTGTGGTCTAATCAGGATTGGCATAATAGGAAAATATTTGTAAATTATACTAAATGATCAAAAATGTGCAAAAACAGCATTCGTTATCTTTGCCCTAAAGCTTATTTTTGCATATTTATAAAATGGAGATTACTTCTAGTCATTCGTTAAAATATTCAGTGTGGCCACTACTGAAAATAGATTTCAAACCCAAACAAGTTCTCAATTTCAAAGAGAATAAATACATTGACAAAATAATAAATTGCGTAATTTACTTATTAAAAACTTAATTTCTAACGAAAACATGTTTTTTTAATAGTCTGTAGTTTGTTTTAATTTGACCGAAAGCAATAAATGCAATTACGATAAATATTGTTTAGGCCATTAAGCTGGCCACCTACATTTTTACATTACAGCATGTTGAAAAATCTACGATTTTGAATTTCAAAATAAAGGTCCGTAAGATCAGCCGGCGAAAAGTTTCTGAATTTTTTTATGTTTGGTATGATTTTTATGTGATTATCTCCCTTAATTTATATTGTAAGTTTATTACACGTATTTCTAATAATGTCAGTTCGTATTTTTATTTGTTATAACAAGTTATTTACTAGATTTGCACGATTTGTCAAATGTCACGTCCGATGGCTTCCGATGGTGATTCCGATTTGCATAAATCCATTCCAGAAACGTATTAGGCACCTTCCTAGATTCTAACACATTCTTGACAAGGAAAACTATTATAGATTTAAAACATACAATCAAAATCATGAAACTACATAGTACAATTTTACCGAAGAGATAAGCAATTCCTTACATCTCGTCAAATTCCTATTAGAATCCTCAATACGATTCTGATGATTGCTGATCTCAGAAAACCCTAATTTTTGTTTTGTTCTTGCGAGGATGGCTGTACGTAAATGTGAATAAAAATCAGGTAATCTTTTAGGATTGCTAGCCACGATTACGAACGTTTCTTTTAAAAAACACTTTGATTCAACAATTACTATAAAAGTCAAGTATTTGCATTCGGGGGGAATGGTAAATACTAAAATTGGTAATTTTTTGTTATTGGTGGCCACGGTTGTTACGAATAATTTTTAGAAAAAAACTTTAGATTCGCCTTAATCACTATAAAAGGAAACTTTTTGCATCACGGCCAGAGGAAAAAAAAGCATTTTAATTTTTAATTGCGTAAAATTTCACTTCACTTCGCGAACCGATACGTCATTAAACCGCCGCCTGCCGCTGTCATTTTGTTATGTTGGTATACCCGATATATTGCCGCAACATAACGAGGAGCTAGAAATGACACTACTACGCAATCTATGCAAATTAGGTAAGTACTAGTTTGGCGAAATTCTGGAAATAAAATACAGTAAAATGAATAAAGACCTTCAGGCACGTTTTTTTGCATTCATTTTTTTATGTTAAAAGCTTTACCTAAAAATCTGTTTTGAGCACTAGTTTGGCGAATACTGGAAATAAGGGGAGAGTAAGATGTTTCCGTGGCACCGCCATTTGACGATGGATTTCGATAAATCAACCTAAATAAATCGTATTTTTTTTATAAAAAAATACATTCACTTTTGTATCACAAACCATGTTACACAAACCTAGCGTAGCCGCTAAACTACTTGAAAACTGGGATGTTTTTCTTGCCTTGACGCGAGCAGGCGCTACGAAGGGGCACTTTCTTTTGTATCACAAACCATGTTACACAAACCTAGCGTAGCCGCTAAACAACTTGAAAACTGGGATGTTTTTCTTGCCTTGACGCGAGCAGGCGCTACGAAGGGGGCACTTTCTTTTGTATCACAAACCATGTTACACAAACCTAGCGTAGCCGCTAAACAACTTGAAAACTGGGATGTTTTTCTTGCCTTGACGCGAGCAGGCGCTACGAAGGGGGCACTTTCTTTTGTATCACTATTTATTCCGTTTTTCACAATTACGCGCCTTTTCATGTATCCCACGAAGTCGGCTACAGTCGTATGCATACTCTTGTTTGTACCAGGGATACCAACATAACAGTAGTGACAGCGGCAGGCGGCGGTTTAATGACGTTTCGGTTCGCGAAGTGAAGTGAAATTTTACGCAATTAAAAATTAAAATGCTTTTTTTTCCTCTGGCCGTGATGCAAAAAGTTTCCTTTTATAGTGATTAAGGCAAATCTAAAGTTTTTTTCTAAAAATTATTCGTAATAACCGTGGCCACCAATACCAAAAATTTACCCTAAAATTAAAATAAAATGAAAATTTGCTTTTGCGTGCGAAATTTTTAGTGTTTTTTACAAAAAAAATATTCGTATTAAACGTGGCCAGCAAACTTAAAATACAAAAAGAATTAGTTTTAGTAGAAATATGAGCTTTAGTCCATCGTCCCATAGGTCGGTAAGGGTAACGAATCTATATAAACAGTAAGATCCTGCGCTGAAAAGTCCTACAATGGATTGTGTTGAAGACCGTTACCTTACTTGAGCGAACTTTACTTTTCTGTGCAGGGTTTTACAGCACTCGGTTTATGTCGATACCTACCCATCGGATGACGGCTTTAAAAGTTTTAATTTTCAAATCATCTTCCATGAATTCATTTTTTAGTTTTCAGCTGGGAGAAAAAAATTGCCAGGCAATTCCTAAACACAAGAATAAATAAATTTGTCAATGTTTTTAGTAATGGCATACTATTGATCTTTTAAGATTTATAAATGTATGACTATTATCCGTATTGTTTTCTGACTATTAACAGTATTTTATTCACTTAGAATTATTTTGTTTCCAGTTTAAAACAAAATGTCCCAGGCTGTTTGGAGGTTTGAACGCACCGTGCAGGAGACTATCAAAGAGTTGAGAGATATAATCCAACGAGATGACGACATCAGGGCTTCTCAAGTGCAGGGGGAGTGGGTTTATAGGGCCCAATTACTGTTGGAGCCTGCTGGTTGGGATGCCCTGTGGAGATTGCCAAGGGAGACTTGTCAAAAATTGGGTGGGTACAATAATATTTTTGAAAATTACAATTATTCAAAACATTTTTTTTAATCACTTTTCTTCAATGTTATGTTATGTAACTGCTGAAAATAGTAGAAGCCTATCAGTCTGTATGTTATCCTTTCCCCAGGCGTGCGATTCCCGCTCGTCGTCTACGTGACGGTGGAGGGGATGGACCTGGAGGGCAGCAGCGAGACAGAAGCTGGGGGCTGTCTCCACGCCTCGCTGGAAGTGCTGGGCGTGCAGGATGACAGTGTGCACCTGCCTGCACACCACCAGCGCGTGCCGCTGGAGCAGCTATGGCCACTGCGGGCTCAGCCCAACAGCGCCATGCATGTCCGCCCCACGGCACAGTTTATTGATTTATACAGGTCAGTCAGCCAAAATTCACAATGGCTTTCTTGTATACAATATCATGCACCTGAAGGATTTTAACCAGCGTTTCCTGAGCATATTTCAAGTAAAAAATCTAAATATCATTTTGCTGTTGAAGAAATATATTTTTTATTAAAAAAAAAAATTCTACCGCACGTCGCGACTGATCACGTCTTCTACATGTTGCGATGGATCATGTGATTCGAGCTCTGTGTCGTCTGCTATCATGCTACAGCAGCTTCAAAAATCATTATTTTAAAACTAAAAAATATCAGAATAAAGTTAAAAGTTACGGAAACATATGCATTTAAATTTTTATGTTAATAAATTACAATGTCTTTCCAAGAAAAATTCTTTAAAAATCGCTTTTTTTCAGCTTCCTGACTGCTTATAATTTCTTGACCTCTCATTTGTCGCTCGCTTGCCAGCGGGCCAGCGGCAGATCAGAGGTTAAATGCTTAAATGCGAATTTTATTTATTTATTGTTTTGTAACATTTACAGAATATTAACATGAAACATTATAGAATAAGCACTGTTGAGAGTGTAGGCGTTAATATTCCACTTAAAAATGTTCACAGCATGCACAGTTTAAGAATTATCTTTCACTACGGAGTAACAATGATTATAAATAACAAAAATGAAAAATAACAGAATGTAAAGATAAGTATAGGGTTTAAAAGTATAAGTAAGATAAAACATAAAGTTTAAGGAAACATATGATGTACAAATAGAATAATAGATAGAGTTAGTAACAGCATTCATGTTAAATTATGACTATTCTCTAGACATTTGTAAATATGTTTTTTTTAAATATGCGAGACTGTCAGCATAAATATCTGTATAGTCACATTCAATACAATTACAAAGACGACACATTCGTGGCAGTGGATTGTAGTTTGCAATATTGTTATTAAATAATTCAAGATGGAATATCACCCTTCAACCCTTATGTATAAAGAAACTGTACAAGAAGGAGGTCAGAATCGCTTGCGCCAATATCATTCCAGACATTAGGCCAAAAGCAATGATTTTGAATGCAATGATTTTCATTTCCCTAAAACAGACATCTTTCTACCATTCCTCTGCAGACACTTCTACACCCTCATCTGGATGCCCTGGGACCTGGATTCGGACGAGGAGTGCGGCTGGTTCGAGCGCAACGTGCCGGCCCGCTGTGCTCTGTGGGCGGGGGCCCTGGGGCATGCGCCGGGGGCCCCCGCCGCCTCCGCCCTCAAGGCCCTGCGCGAGGAGGCTGCCTTGCTGGCGCGCAGGATCACCCGCATGGAGCAGGAGCTGCCCAGCGATGCAGAGGACAACTCCCTAGGTAAATACAGCAGCCCTAAATCACGACAAAATACAGATAATTACAACAAAATACAGAGACGCCCTTAGGTGATTTTCACAAAAACAGCGCTCTACAAATTATCCAATTATTATTATTATAATTTTATGAAATGTACTGCGCTATGTTTGGTTTTGTGATATTAAATACTTGGAAGTAAGTACATAATATATCAGACCGGCTCAAGTATCTGGGCTCCGTGGAAGTCCTAGTAAATCTGGCTTTCAAGAAACAGTCTTGTATAGGTCTAGCGTAATCTCAAGTTAACATAATCTTAATCTCCAATAATATGATTTGGGAGCCACCTGAGGGTGGATCCCTGCAATATTTGATAAACCTGCTTGATTATGTGCACAGGAGGGCAGTTCGTCTGATTGACAATCCGTTGTTAACAGACCGATTGCCATGTCTAATGCCCAGACGCAATGCAGGCATGCTAAGTCTGTTCTATGGGTATTTTAATGGAGTCTGCTCTAAAGACCTAGCAACATTGATCCCACCCATCCACACCGAGCGGAACACCCATTCATAGTTGATGTCGGCTCCATGACTTATACGTGGAACAAGCTAGCAGATACCGATAGCAGATAGCTATCGGTATCTGCTTTTCCTTCTTCCGGGCCTCTTCAAGATCCTCATTAATAAATCCCTTCCTACAGCCACTACCTTGACCTGCCTCACAACGCTGCCCAAGCGGGTGGTGACATGGTCCCTCACATAATATAAACACACACAATGTAATTTTTGATTACTTTAATTTGTACCCTGATGATGCTTGTGTTAAGCAAAACTGGTCAGTATTTTTTTTTTTTAAATTGAAAGAATAATTTATTACATAGTATCAACAAACAAGTCCTGCTAAACCAATTCAATTGGCTTATCAACAGGTGCTTATATTTTACTTTCATATAAGTACATTTAAAAAAAAATAATTTACATCTTATATCTACAGATTCAATATTTTTCATACATATTAATAAATTTTTTTTTTTTCCGATAGCCAATTTTTCACCATGTATTTAACCTTATTCATAAAATTACATTGCTTTATAGTGTCAGATAATAAATTAAATATTTTCGGTTAATAAATTAATAAATTGAATAAACTTCGTAGTTATAAAAAAGTTATTGTTTCTCAGACATGCATTAAATAAACATTTAATTTTTGCAATATCAAAAATTTTGCATGCAAACATAAAATACTTTTAAAAATGGCTCATCTTACGTTTTTCTAACTAAAATTACTGAAAATGAAAAATAATAAAAACACACATAATTTATTAAGCAAGTGTATTATAAACGTTATCATCAACTCACTTTTTTTATCGTTTCATGTAAAAACAATTCTTAAAAAATCTCATAGTTTCATAATTATTTTTAAAATTTCGCTTTGAAACCTTGGATTCACAAAGGTGTACATTTTTATTATTTTGCGGTTAATTTTTAGATTTGAATATAAAGCGTGGTATTTTCTCTTTCTAACACCGTTTAGATCATATTAATAACCATGATAGTAAGGGAAACACAACTATTTCTACGAAATTGTTCCAAAAACTGAACAAATAGACCTGACGGGTTAAAATATAAGTTCTTAATGGTTTTTATTTAGATGTTTTTGTAGATCTCCTCCGTGATGCATTTTTTGTCTCTGTAGATTGTTCGGGGGAACAGATGTCGGAGCTGGTGATGCTGCACAGTCGCCTGCTTAATGTGCGCTCCCAGTGGGAGGCCCTGCAGAACCCCGCCATCAGGGTCGCTCCTCAGCCCCAAGACAACCTGCCGCCTAAGGTAGCATCCTTTCCTTAATCTTTTTCATTGCGCTCTCATCAGCCTTGCTTTTACCACATGGAGATATCATACTTTCATCATTCCTTTGCCAGTTACATGCCTCACTGCCTGCCATACGTAAGGGTCGGTATCAGAACTCCACTGTGGACTGTTAGCTTCACTTCTTTGAATAGTTTAATTTAATTTCAAATTTTTTTGTTACAATTATACAAAATAACAAAGTACAAAATATATATATAGCTTATATATTAGTCTTAGTGAGAAATCATCATTTGTGACGTCATCATTCTAGTATCTATTGTTTTTTTCATTTTTGGAAGACTGTTTGAGGGAGACCTAATCTAGACCTTTCCGGTCAGACTCTCGACCCATCGGCTTGCACCACAGTGCGAGCGATGGATTTATACTTCCGTCACATTGACCCCCAGATTCCTACCCACCCCTCATTCCCTTTTCTTTCCCAGAACATCCTCTCCTTCCTTTCCCTAAAAAAGATCCTCACACAGCTTCCCCAAAGATGACAAAGGCCCTGAGGAAATTTTCTTGTTGTATATTTATGTTTTGAATGTTAGTGGAAACTTATTTTTTGGAAATTACCTTGGAAACTTAATTTTGGAAATTACCTTACATAGTAGTAGACATAACTCCATGTATACTTTCTGTGATCTTCAGAAGTTTCAGTTTATTAAAAACGAATCGGTTTTTGACTATTGTAATGTGAATGTTTTTGTTTCAGAATATAATAATCTGGATGGGCGGCAGCACAAACTCGCTGATGTCGCACCTGAAGATGACAGAGGAGTGGCTGAAGTGCGGCAATGCCGTGGTGCACGTGTCCCCCTCCCTCGGTGACGCCCTCCAGGCGCGCCCCCCGCCCCGCTCCAACCTCATCCTCTGCCCCGGCCAGCACCATGTGCCCCATGACGTGACCATAGGAGATGACTATACGGTAACATAATGCAAAGCCACCATCAATGTGTAAAGAAATTGTATGAAGAACAAGGTCAGAATCAAGGATAGCATCTAGATGACGCGCTGGGCATCAAAGATAGCGGACAAAATGGCTGCCGCTTGATAATATGAACGGAGTCGTATTCGAAGTCTATATTTTTTCATTGTATTTCATATAAATCCATTGTGGAAAGCATAGATTTCAGTGATTATTAGGAAGTTAATTTTATCTACATTATTTTGATGTAATTTTTGTAATATATCACAAAAGAAATGTTATAAAAATTGAGTCCGTAAGAAAGGTGAGAACTGTCAAATATTTTACGTCGTATTGAAAAAAAATATTTTTCCTATGCTGGCTTTCAACAATTTAACTTTCTAAAATATAAATTATTATCAGCGCCTAAATAATGTTTCAATTCCATCAACACTGATGAAACAACAACAATGAAATCTTTTAAATACAAACAAAACCTGAGTGTGGACATTGTGGTCTGCCACTATTAACACTCGTGTAGACGGGTTCCGAGACGTGTGACTCAGCAGATTCAGGTGTACCAACAAAACTGCGTTTCAATGTGATGG
The DNA here is from genome assembly GCA_951813805.1 of Limnephilus auricula. NCBI lineage: Eukaryota > Metazoa > Arthropoda > Insecta > Trichoptera > Limnephilidae > Limnephilus > Limnephilus auricula. The sequence continues at coordinate 9,475,858 of OX638410.1, forward strand.
TGTTACAATATATAATGAAACTTATTCAGGGTGTCCGGGGGTAAAGTGCATTAACTTTGGGAGGTGATTCTACATGATAGCATAAGTCAAATGGAAAAATATTTTTCGAAATTCCAACTTTTAGGAGTAAAAAGATAAAATTAGTCCGGATTATGCGGCCAGCACAATTATTTTACTCTATTGCGATACGGGTGAATCACAACCATCCAACGTTGCCACAATCGAGGTAAGTTTACCTTCCACTAAGGATTTTTAATAGTTACGTCTTTTTTGTATGGGAAAATAAAAGTTGGAATTTCGGATACGGGTGAATCACAACCATCCAACGTTGCCACAATCGAGGTAAGTTTACCTTCCACTAAGGATTTTTAATAGTTACGTCTTTTTTGTATGGGAAAATAAAAGTTGGAATTTCGGATACGGGTGAATCACAACCATCCAACGTTGCCACAATCGAGGTAAGTTTACCTTCCACTAAGGATTTTTAATAGTTACGTCTTTTTTGTATGGGAAAATAAAAGTTGGAATTTCGGATACGGGTGAATCACAACCATCCAACGTTGCCACAATCGAGGTAAGTTTACCTTCCACTAAGGATTTTTAATAGTTACGTCTTTTTTGTATGGGAAAATAAAAGTTGGAATTTCGGATACGGGTGAATCACAACCATCCAACGTCGCCACAATCGAGGTAAGTTTACCTTCCACTAAGGATTTTTAATAGGTACGTCTTTTTTGTATGGGAAAATAAAAGTTGGAATTTCGGAAAAAGTCGTTAATCTTTTTTACTCTTACCATCATGCAGAATCACCTCCCGAAGTTAATTTACCCCCGTAAATCCTGTATATTCAGAATCAGTGTTTGTTGACCTGTGTGAATATATATTTTTTTAAGCCAAAATAGTTTTCACTGACGTTTCTTATTATATGAAAGAGGCTAATTATTGTTATGAACGATTTCAGCTGGCGTCTGTAGAAGGCGACACCTCCCTGACCTGCCCCGAGCAGCGCACTACGGCCCTGGCCCTGACCGGCAATGCCTGCCTCACGAGTCTGACGCTGGAGGCGGCCAGCTGCAGCACCGCCCTGGCCGTGCGGGCCGGCCGGACCGAGGGGAACCGCTGCCGCCTGCTGTGCCCCTCACCGCGACATACCGACGTGCAGGCTGCCGTGGTCTACAGTGGCACGTCGTTACTGCTGAATAACTGCAGCATCGAGGGTTTCTTTACGGGGATCGTGGCGCATGCCGGCAGCAAGGTTAGACGCAATATCATTAAATTATTTTAGATTATAAAAAACAATTTCAATGTTCAATTTCAATTTGTTTTTAAAGATACAAAAGGAAAAAATATTTTAAAACACATTTTATATGTGCTGCAAAAAATCTTGCCTTTTAAACTCTGTTTTATTGATGTTAAATATATCAATATCTGAAATGATTCTATTTAGCCTAACCCGTCCAAAGTTATTTTGACTGAAACTGACATAAACTTGTCTTGAATTTATTATTAATGGCATAACTTTTTTTTGTATTTATTTCCATGAATTTATTAATAAATGGCATAACTTTTTTTTTGTATTTATTTCCATTGCAAACATATGCACTACGACTGTAAATATAAGCGCTACCGATGCAAATATATGCACCACTGATGAAAAACATAGGTACCGCCGCCGCAAACATATGCACCACTGATGAAAAACATAGGTACCGCCGCCGCAAACATATGCACTACTGAAGAAAACATCTTTACTACCACAACAAACACTTCCATTACAAACTTATGCATTACCGACGCAAACAAAATGCGCTACCGACACAAACATATGCACTACCACTGCAAATATATGCACTACCAGTGCAAACATATGCACCGCCATTGCAAACATATGCACTGCCACTGTAAAAATATGCACCACTGTCGTAAAGATATGCACACATAAACCCCTTTTTTAATGTTAAGACAAGAATCCCAACCACCTGGAGCCAGTGAGAAAATGGCATTCCCAATTGGGATATGATAGGGAAGAATTGGGATGGAGATAGGGAAGGTGGTGAAGTGAAATTACATATTCGTTTTGTACCTACTCATATCTTTCATACTCAACTTGTTATGTTATGTACTATACACTTATTATTATATATTACTTTGTACAACTTACCTATAATAATGTATAAATGTTAGAAGCATTCAAGGCATGAATAAATTAAATTTCAGGTGCGCTTGGAGGACTGCACGCTGACAGGCTGCGGTGTGGCCCTGCAGGCATACGCGGGCGCCTCCGTCACGCTGGTCCGCTGCGTGTTCAAAGAGTATGCGGAAGCGGCCATCCGATACGAGACGGGCGGAATCGAGGCTTCCGAACGGGGAGGCACTAATTTGCTACACAGGTAACCTTTAATACAATCATAATATCCTTCTAAAACTATCTCTTATCATATTCTTATTTCTTCATTATCTTGATTAGCAAACTCTTAAATGTAAAACATCTTTATACAAAAGGCAAAGGTATTACAATTTTGGTTTTTTCTTTAAGATAAACTATCTAACCATTACGCCATTTCAAACAACGACGGCCCGCCAAACAACTCAGTCTTGGCACACACTCTTTGCCTCATTCACATTCATACATCGTCTCATACATACTCTTCTATTATTCTGACTCTTTACATGGCCCGACAAAGTATCTTGTCACTTGAAGATAAAAAATGTAAAACTGATTGGTTCCTTTACTAATTCCTCAGATATTCCGACATCACATTGACGGAGTGCAAGTTCTTCAGTAACGGAGTGAACGAAGTGTTTGTCGCACGCCTTGACGAAAACGCATCTCCCGAGTGGGAGGGAGACATCGCCACCGACTAGACCCAATCATCTCCGAGTTAAAATGGTGACCCGACACTTGATCCCTCCACAGTTGGCCCCCTGAAGTTATAATTATTATAAAATTATAATTTTTTCTGCATTAATTTTCAATTTCAAACCTTAAAATCGACTTCAAAAATACATTTAACCTCTTGAATGTCGGATGACATTTGCCCACATATGGCCATATTCCATAGAAAATTAATATCAGATCATTCCGAGAGGCTAGAGTGCTCAAATAAAAAGCAACGTCTGGAATGATATTGGCGCAAGTGATTCTGACCTTGTCCTTGTACAATTTCTTTACACATAAGGGTTAAAATCGCATTTTATTTTTTAACTTCTCACCTGTCATTCGCCAGCCAGCGGGCTTATGACAATTGAGAGGTTAATAATAAGTTGGTATGGATATCAAACAAATTTATGTACAGTGTCAATTTTTTGTACTTATACGCTGGTATACACGGTATATAGACAAGTATTTTTTCTATAACCTGTTGAAAGCCAGCATAGGAAAAATATTTTTTTTCAATACGACATAAAATATTTGACAGTTTTCACCTTTCTTACGAACTCAATTTTTATAACATTTCTTTTGTGAAATATTACATCAAAATAATATAGATATAACGATCTTCCTAATAATCACTCAAATTTATGCTTTCCACAATGGATTTATATAAAAAATATAGACTTCGAATACGACTCCGTTCATATTATCAAGCGGCAGCCATTTTGTCCGCCATCTTTGATGCCCGGCGCGTCATCGTGAATTAATTTGAATTATTCGGAGAGGCTAAACGCTAACCAGTATTTCGTTACGTCAAGAACGAGAATGGCCCAAGCGATTTTGACCTTGTTATTCATACAATTTCTTTATACATAAGGGACAAAATCGCTTCCAAAATTGATGGTACACCGGAGTACGTACGGCCAATGACATGTTAATGCATTTGAATGAAAATATGTTTTATACTGTTTGTTATTGTTATCCGGCGTTACATCCTCTGCACATCCCTTCGGGGACACTTAGTTATGTTTTGTGTAAGTAGGTATACCATATTTTCCCTAAACCGAGGGCATGTAACATATAAATATGCCGGAGGGCCAACTGTCAGGGGATCATCTGCAATGGAACCGTTAAAAAAGATCTTACTTCATAGATAATAGGAACAAAGTCGACTGTGGCTGAGCTACGACCATCAAAGTTGAACAGACCATCAAAGTTGAACAGACCATCAAAGTTGAACAGACCATCAAAGTTGAACAGACCATCAAAGCGGCTACGTAATGAAAGTTGTGCATTTGGCGTGTAGGTGGAAATAAAGGCTGCTGTGTATAGATTGGATTAGCAGTAATATAGGAGTACGATGTTGGCAAAACTTTTGCGCTAATAATGATTCACCCATCTTCTTTGTTTCTATTATCTATGCCTAACCTTATCTAGATTATTATTATTTTCTTCTCTAATTAACCCCTCGGGCCTCGAGCATATTTTGTCGGAAGGTTAAAATATCTCGCTTTGAAATAAAATCCAAATAAACGGAATATTTCTGAAAGTATCCGTAAACTAAAAACTGTTTTTTAAGGTGATAAAATTTTATAGCTTGAAATAAACATGTTTTTTTTTAAATATAAAAAATTTGAATGCAACATAAAAAAGTTTTTAAAATATAGCTCACATATTTTACTAGACAAATATATTATAAACGTTATCGTCACCTCACTTTTTTGTCGGAAACTTTGGTGTCATAAAGGTTCATTATTTTGTGGTTAAATTTTGGATTTTAATACAAAGCGTGGTGTTTTCTCTTTTTAACACTGTTTAGATCTTATTTCTCACCATGATAGTAAGGGAGACAACGATTTCTATAAGACCTATAAGAATTTATTTTTTATTTCTGTTGGAATACAATTTATCAGCCGTATTGGTACAAGTGATACTAATAATATTTGACAATAATTTTTTGTCAATTGTTATAAATTGAGAATTTTTATTTTTTATAACGCTTTGCGTCGTGTTTACACTAACATACTAAGAGTAAGTAAGTACTTAGTAAGTTTTCTTTGTAAGTCAGAACAAAGGCGATATCAGACAGATATTTCCCCATGAGACTTGTAGCCATTTTGTGTTCTGAAGTCCGGGCATTAAAAAGTCATCTTAATTTAGTTCTAATGTAAATACAAAAAAGATTAATATTACTATTTTAGCTATAGTTAGTTATTATGATACTAAAAGATAATTTATAAACAAGATAAATAAATATATGCATTATAAAATATGTATCTCATTGTTTGTTTTATTAGAATATCAGATTCCCAAATGAACTGAGACTGATACAGAACTCAAACAGAAGACACAATTTGTCTCTATTGAAAATCATATCTATAAATAAATGATAATGTTGAAATACTTAATTACTGAAGACGATATTCACAGTATCGCAGGGATTAAAACAGGGGGACGGCCTGGCTCCCACTCTCTTCAACATTGTGCTCGAATATGTAATAAGAAAAACGCTAATAGACACTGGCTCTAACATTTATTTCAAAAGTAGTCAAGTTGTCGGATATGTGGATGATATTAACATTGTCGGAAGATCAATTTCAGTCAGAGGTCTTCGACCCTTTAGAAATAACAGCGCGGTAAATAGGACTGCGGATTAATGTTGACAAAACGAAAATTATGATACAGAGCAGAAACCCTTCACATAGAAGAAGTAGTGCACAATTTAAAGACAACTACTCGTACGAAGTGGTCGATCAATTTACCTACCTGGGCTCTAGTCTGACAGAGAACAATGAGGACAGCAGAAATCAGAAGGAGAATCACAGCAGCCAACAAAACATACTTCTCTTTGCTGCCAGTGTTTAAGTCACGTGGCGTCCACAGGAACACCAAAGTAACCATATATAAGACCAATTTGAGAACTGTATTGGCATATGGATGTGAGGCGCTGACACTGACGGCTGAAATGCTGGATACTTTTGAAAGAAAAGTGTTGACGAGAATATGTGGTCACGTGAAAGAGGGGGAACAGTGGCGCATCCGGCACAACAAAGAACTATACGATATATATCAGGCCCCCAACATCTCAGCCCATATGAGACTCCTCAGGTTGAGATGTGCTGGGCATGTACAGAGAATGCCGAACACACGCATCCCAAAAAGAATTATGACTGGACACCCAGGTGGAAAGAGAAAAGTGGGAAGACCCAGACTGATGTGGGAAGACGAGGTAAGAGGGGATGCAGCACAGCTTCTCCATGTAGCAAACTGTAAGTCAGCTGCTGAGGACAGGAGGAGTTGGAGGAGAATGTTGTGGGAGGCCAAAGCTCAATATGGGCTGTAGCGCCATCGAAGAAGAAGAAGAAGATCGAAAATCTGAAATGGAAAAATCAGAAAAAGATACGGTCACATCCAGGAGTTGAACCCGGGACCTTGGCCTTGCTGGGGTGCTGCTCTACCACTGAGTTAATGCAAACCTATCCCCCTTGGTCATATTTAACTCTATCATACACACTTCAACAAAATACCAACATTATCTTCAGTTTCCTAATGCATATTTTTTATTGGCTGCTGTCTTTATGTATGATTGCAAGATTCAACTCGAACTAAATGCTTTCTAGATAGTGTCTTGGATAATTTTTTTTCATTTAATGTGCGGCATCTATTGACTTTTCTACAAGTCTTGAATGAATATTTTTATTTTAGCTTGAAGTATCTCTTTTTGACGGGACCGCTTGTTTGTCATTAATTTGTTTTCGTTCTCCTGTAAAATTAACTTTTTTGACTTACGACACTTTTCTACGAGCCGTTTCTGCAGCACTGGTGCCACGGTGGAACTCGTACTCGTAAATAACGCGATATTTCATGTTTTCCATTTTGTAAAATAAGTGATGCAAAGAAAAAAATACAATTAAGGAAAAAACAAATGAATTATAATTTTCGAAACACAAATACATGAGTAAATAGCTGTATAAATTTGAATTTGGAATTCCTAACCAAAGAGAAGATATTTGAGATCAAAGTTGCCAGTACTGCAAAACGCCAATTTCATATGTAAGTACCTAATATTACAAAAATTACATGAAAATAATGTAAATAAAACGATCTTTCTGATAATACCTGAAATCTATTCTATCCACAATGAATTTATATAAAAAACAATGAAAGAATATGGAGTTTATAAACCAACTCTGTCCATATTTTGACGCGGCGGGGTTTTTGTTGGCCATTTTTCATGCCCGCCGCATCACAGACAATTTATTAAAATTATTCCGAGAGGCTAGACGCTATGCAGTATTTCGTTACGTCAAGAACGAGAATGACCCAAGCGATTCTGACCTTGTTCTTGATACAATTTCTTTATACATAAGGGACAAAATCGCTTCCAAAATCGATGGTACACCGGAGTACGTACGGCCAATGACAGGTTAATCCAATTTAATAATCTAAGACATTATCAAAACAAATTTAATAATTAAATTGTTGATAAAATTTGTTATCTATTATCGTGTAATAATATCAGATAAGTCCTCTTATCTTTGACTAATAGTATAATTCAATATAGAAAAATCTACATTCGGTAAAGACAAGTTGTCCATTCATATAGCTTCAGAAAATAGTGATGAAAAGAAAAATATGAAGAAATCTTTGGGTTCGTCTGTATCGTCACGATCGACTACTTCAACATCGACAGCTTCAAACGGGTCGACTCCAAAGAAAATAGTTCCTAGAAGGTAAGAACCGCATCATTATTTTTGAAACATAAGTCAAATTATAAATAAAAGATGTAAACATAACGTATTATGGGGTATAGTCTTGATAAATGTGACACCAGCGCCATCTGTTATTGACTTATATATCATAATATTTTATATCATGCAGTTTTGGGTCGGATACTTCTTAACTTAAATTTTAATTTCGCAAAATTACATGGCCACCTTCGAAATTCAAGATCATTTCAGAATATTCATTGTTTTATAATATTACTTATTAGATAATAAGTCTCAAACTTCTCGACTTCAACATATTTTGTCTTATTGAAATATGCCATCTTGTGTTATCTTTCGACAGTTAAATGAACATTTTACTCTATAGCTCATAATGGAAATATTCAAAATTTAAATACGTAATCATTGTGTTGACCACATAATTTTAAACAGCTGCTTCAGAAAATAGATTTCCACTTTGTAGTAAAGATAGTAATAATAATAATACACTATTTTATTTCTTATAATAATTACAATTTTCTTAATGCAAATATGATCAAAATTATTAACATATTTATTTCTATATTTGGCAATTTTTTTAAAAGTAATTTTATTATCTGTAAGTAAATTGATAGGCATAATCTGATTACGGATTCTTTGCATAACAATGACATTTCGTTATTTTAACAGTTATAAAAAAATTAAATAATACATGCCTCTGCGGATCTGATGGTTAAACCGTGTCACTTTAAATATAAGCAGATTTTTTTTTCGAGGACTAAATAGTGATATTACAATGCGAGTTGCCTGTATACCATCAGATTCCTTAATTGACAAATCACAGAAAGGGTGAGGGTCACTTTCCTCGCTCCGCGCAACTTAGTTTGTTCACTTTTCCCCGAAGAGCTGGTCTATCGATTTGGATGTCTATGGCAAAATTTTATGTTAAACTGTTTCACGCAGTATAAAAGAGCAAAAAATAATTCAAGGCATCCTAAAAACAATAACAGATCATTCCAGAAGTTTTGCAAATGCAATATTATAAAGCATAACGCACGGGACAGACGCGAAGTTCACACCAAAAGATACTTTATAACACAATATCTTTTCTACCGACACACTATGTTATAAAAGATTTCTTCTTACGGTAGGAGAGGGTGTCAGTTGAATTCGGGAGTGGCCGAGGGAATATCATTTCTCTGTACTGGATATGTCCTCTTGACGGCTGACAGAGGCTTGAGCATGGCGCTCCGTGTATTTAAAATAAATCTCCTGTTTACGGTGGAGAGGGGTCGCATAACTTCTCAAATATCGTGTCACTAACGGTTATAGAGAATAACACCGAATAGCGAAGATCCAAACCGCGCTTATAACACATCATCTTTTTACGTGTGGCGGGTCTGTATGGGATTGTATGGCGATCGCTATTGTGTTTTAAAGTATCTTTTGATGTGAACTTCGCGTTTGTCGCCCGCTTAATAAAATACAACATTGTTTAAGATGACATAACAAAGCCCAACAAGGCTTAAATTAAAACCTGCCAAAAAAACATCAGGCCACTATCGAAATTTGCTTAAAGTAATGACACAAGATTGATCTAAGAATTTTTAATTGATAAAAATGTCATTATTTTCATTAGGTTTGGTATCTTCTGATAGTAAAAATTGAGAGATAACCTAACTGATGTTTATATTATTTAAACTTGGTAATAAATTACCCAAATTTATGATACAATATTACATTCGTTATGACAAAGTATTTATCATTGATTATTGAGTGCATACAATTAATTCTGTTTTTACACAGTATACGTTCCGAAGAACACCGTGTAAAAAGGCAGTACATTATGTAAAGGAAAAGGGAAGATAGGTTCAATTGTATAATGTGGTGACCAGACAACTCAACAAAATGACACTTCATCACTACTTTGAAAAGTCTTTAAAACAACTAGTAAATAGGTTACAGGTTAGGTTATGAACTATTTAATTTATCATTGAAGAAGAAGATAACAATAATAATCTAATTTTTTAAAATATGAAAATGAACAAGACACAGAAAAATAATAAAAGATAACGGTCGCAACTGGGACTCGAACCCAGAACCTTACGTCTTACCAGGACATACACCTCTACCAATTGGGCTACTGCGATCTATTATGAGACTGTCGTAATTGTTAACTTCAATAACTTGGGAATAACCTTCAAAAGTTAAAAAAGAGAGTTTTTCTTATAAAAATGTAACTATTTAATTATTTTTTTTCATTATTTTTAATGACTTCAAAGGAGTGTTGAAATACCACTTTGTTGCGTTATCATGGAACTATATAATGTATATGTTTCCATCAGGTAATCACTTTTAATAACTTCAAAAAGATATGAAGGCCACTTTGTTTAGTTGTCGTGGAATGAGATTGGTTTATTTATGTGTATAGCCACTGGAACGCTTTTTGCCACGATATGGCACTATTTCCAAAACCACAAATTGCCGTGTTGCCAAAATGTGGAAAAATTTAAATTTAATTTTTTTATTAAAGTGACTATATAATATATTGTACATTCAAAATATAACAAAGATTCTTTAAAATGTTTTAAAGTTAACCATCTAATAATATTTAATAAGTCCTACGAATATGTGATAATAGACAAAAGATAGGTAAATTCATTGACTATATAGAACTATAATCAGTTTGTACGTCTCCATATTCAAATTCGGAGGTATGATTTTTTTATGTGGGCGGAAAAATTTCTTTTAGCAAACCGAGGAAAAAGTTTTAAATTGCTCTATCACTCCAGTGGTTAGTGAATATGTTGCCGTCAGGTAAAAAAACATCCGTTTTCATATACTTGGCACTATTTTGGTTTGAAATTCTATCACGATTTTATTCTTAGTACGGATACACTTATATAGTCAAACAGATACCAAGTGCACTGCCAAAATTTCACACGGGGATTAACGTACAGTAAAAACTCCGAAAAACCCAAACTCGAAAGATGCTCTACCGTAATATTTATATTCTGTATTTCTTATTATTTATTCGACCCTCAAAAATTTCGGTTTTCGGAAATACATTAAACTGAATCCTAAGAAACATATTTTAGACGATACCTAATAATTATACACTCTGAAACAAAATTTAGAAATTCGAATGGTGGTTATTCCCGTCGATTAGGCGACTAAATCCTTTGGAAATTCCATTGTTATTTATACCGTGCTTCTATAAAAGCAAACAATTAATGATTATACATTTAGTAATGAGTAGTGCATTGATTTCATCAGATCAAAAACCAGTCCATTTCTTTATTTTCAATTTGATCTACTTTATTAATGTCAGTTTGAAGCCATTTATTTAATCGGTGTGCTTGTAATTTCATAGTGTGTAATATTAATGTCGGATAATTAATTAATATGATTTCATATTAATGTCAAAAAACATAAAAACATTTTGTTTAATAACATTAATTTTAAGTCGTGAACCTTCTCGTGTTTCTTTACCTGTACTCAGTTTGGACTTTGAACGCGCATTTAAATTCTATGTTATTATCATCCATTTTTAGGTTTAGTCTTGGAAAAATCAATGAGAAAAGTAGTGATGCCACTATTAATGAAGAAAACGATAATTTGGAGGATGAAAAGCAGCTGGAAAGGGCTGTCAAGAGTCTAGAACTGATTAATCTCTTTAGTAACAATGCAGCAAATGAACCAGAGGTCAGTATACACTATAAATACAAATTATTAATTACTTTGCACCCGTTCACAGTTCCCTTGCTGAGGGTTGTTTTTTACTATGTCCACAAAAACTTATATTGAGAAAACGAAGTTTAAAGTTTAAAAAAAGTTTTGTAGAAGGTTCTTACGGAAAGAAAAATTCAGAAAATTGCGCAGAAAAATGGATAATTTCAGAAAACTTGATGACTGTTTTAACTTCAGAAGGCTGTCCCCCGGGAGAGGGGAGGGGGAACGCGGGGAAGGTGAAAAGGGGACACAGGAGGGGAAGGGGACGAGGGTGGGAAAGAGGTGGCGGAAGGGGAACGGGGACGAATGGGAAAGGACACGCAGGGAGAAACAATTTCTTTATTTAAGTGCATGCCGGGAATCAGCTAGTAATAATATAAAATCAAGCGTTAATTAATCTAGCTATAAGTAAAAGAACAACATAATTGGTTGAATTTTTATTTGAATAAAAGCATAATCAAGAACCTAAGGGGACAATTTAAAAAAATAAAATAACAAAAAAAAATTATGATGCTTTGTACTATGACCATATTTAATGTTGGTTTATACTATATCTATACTCTGGGCGGAGATAGACGAAACCAACAGTAATTTCATCCTATGGCATATAAAACAATAATAATTTAACATTCACATACATAAGGTTTTAATAAATTATAATAAAATTTAAAATTCTTCATTAGAAATTTAAAAATTTTGTATTTTCGTATGAATAAATAAAATGTATGGAGTAATAAAACAGTAATTTTTACATATACGTACATAAAGTTTTAATAAATAATAGTAAAAAATTAGCCGATGGACATAGTACACTCCAATCCTCATTTTTTTGTAATTACTATGGAGATAGAACAAAAAGTGTTGTTCATATATGTAAGTTCCCGCTGAAAATTTGTTTTTTTTTGTGTATGGAAATAGTAGATACCGTTCGGCCGCTTTCAAACAAAACGTAGTTTTGGATTTGAGGCCAAAATACCCAACCAAATTGAAAAATAATTTTTGCAATAAAAAGGTAGGTCAAATGTCAATCTCAGATAGGAGCTACTTTTTTTTTTGCTTTTAAATGATGACGTAAAGGTAATTAAAGAAATCAGTTTTGGTTCATTTTGGAAGCAACTTTGGAATTTTTTTGTGAGATATTTTAATGAAAAATAAAATTAAAAAATAAAAACTGTTAAAAATGCCTTTCTTTGGGTAGTAATTTTAATATATAAACGACAAGTTTTTGTTTCGATGTAAACAGGTAATTTGTAATTTAAATTTACACCTATCAAAATTGTTTCTAAAATAAACAATATTTTATATTTCATTTAAAAAAATATAAAGTATAATTATTTTTTTTAATATTTATATTTACTCGCAAATAATTGTCCAAGTTGCCTCTAAAATCATAAAATATTAAAATCTTTAATAGCTTATATTTTAAAAATTAAAGCCAAAATAAATAAAGTAGCTCCTATCCGAGATCGACATTTAACATACCTTTTGATTACAAAAATAATTTTTCAGTTTGGTTGGGTATTTTGGCCTAAAATCCAAAACTACGTTTTGTATGAAACTTGCCGCTCACCCAATGGCCTTAAGAGGGTTTCTCTGTGTTTACAGTTCGTTTCCAAGTGCATCTGAAGCTGTATTCGTAAGCACTTTCGGATGCTACACATACCTAACCTAATTCTTTTCCAGAATGTAATAGTATGGACAGGCGGCAACACCAATGCCCTTATGTCCCACCTGAAGCTGGTAGGCGACTACCTGAACAGTACCAACCCTGTGGTGCACGTGGCGCCCTCCCTGACCTCGGTGCTTGAATCCAAGAAGTACAAGCGATACGCCAACATATTCCTCTGCCCCGGGCCGCATGAGGTGCCACATGATATGGGAATCACCGATGATTATACGGTGAGAGATTATTCCATAATCATATATTTTTACTCTTTCTCTACAGGATTATAATAAATATCATTGATAATAGACACAAGTCCATGAACTATAATTGTTATGAATTCGCGCACGCAAAAGCTACTAACCACTGCCCTTGGGAAGACTCGCGAAATGAGAATATGCATGATTCCTACCGGGATGTTTTCCACGGTTCCAATGATAATTCAAAATTAAGTCAACTTAAGAGATAATATCCAGCAATCCATTATTCAACCATCTGTAATCCGTTTTTACAACCATGAAGCTAAACGGTATTAGTTTTAAATTTATTGCGAAATGTTGTCAAAATGAGCAGCGCGAACAGACAACCTCATACGGCCGCGTCTCGGCGGCTAATGAATCGCGAGAATTTATGTCTCGAACTGCCATAAAAATGATCAAACGGGAGATGGTAAATGAATGAAAATTATATACTTCTTAAAATTAATTTTTGATCAAAATAATTTATAATTTTTCAATAATGTCTAAACAAAAAAGTGTTTAAAAAAAATCTGAAATATTTTAGTTTTAAGACCTTAAATAAATAGAAAAACTGAGGCATTTTTGTCACAAAACACGTTCTCGGATTTATTTTTTACTGATTTTAATTTGTCTAAAATTTAAATTTTGAAAACTGTGTTGACTAGATTATATATTTTGTTGTATGATTATATGATTTGGAATTTGTGTTGTTTAATAGAATCTATCGTTTGAAAATTGAACAAATCTGCCAACGACCAACGGTATAACCTTAGTATATTATAAATATACTTAATTTTTCAAAATTTTTAAACTGCATGTACCAGATAAAATAACAATCTTACAAAATCTTTTTTTTTTTTGTAAAAGAGTCAATACGTCTAGAATTTGATTTTAAAATGACTAATTTCCGGTATTCTCTGGTAAAACGGTATTCTCCGGTATTAACGTAACCTATTTAACCAATTTTTTAATATATTTTTTTCATCACTTTTATCCGGTCACTATTTTCCACATGTCCTTCGATTATCCTTTAATTTTTAACTATGATGACCTTTTGTTGTAAGTTTATTATGTTGTCCATATTTTTTGAAATTTTCTTTATCGCTTTTGCAATGTTTCTATAATGTCTTTACAAGATAAATAAAAATAAAATCTAGTAGAAATAATAAAATGTATTATTTTTTTAAGCCCTCGTGTGAATTTGTGCGCTTTTTGGAAAAGGTCTTGTAAAAATCGTTTTATTTCCCTTACTGTCGTGGTGAGAAATATGATCTTAATGGTGCTAGAAAGAGAAAACACCACACTTTATATTTCAATCTAGAATAAGAAGTTAATCAAAGAATAAATTAAAATGTATATGTTTATTAATAACTCAGGTGCGGGGCATACGTCATTCCTATGTCTACCTACCTTAAATTGTCGTGAAAACAAGCTTATGTGCCCAAGCGGTTAAACCAAAATTTCTGGGTGCAATTTGAGAAAAAAATTAAAAGATTTGTAATTTTTTTATTAATTATTTCTTTATGAAATGACAAAAAATTTAGGTGACAATAATGTTTATCATTGATCATTTATCCCGCTACCTTCAGCCTCACAACATAGCCCAAATGGGGATGCCATAGTCTCACTGGCTCCAGACAGAAGGAGTTGGTATTCGTATAAAAATTGATCTAATAAAATGTGTTTTTCTTTTTTTTTTCACTATCAGTAATTTTAGTTAGAAAAACCACAAGGTGAGCCATTTTTAAAACTTGATTATGTTTGCATACAAAAGTATATGTATATTTCTAATAATAACATTTGAAAGCGTATTTCATCACCTTTAAAAAAAAGTTTTTAGTTTTTGGGTACATTCAGAAATATTCCATTTATTTGGATTTTATTGCAAAGTTGAAATTTTCTGTTCGGAAAAAATATGCCCAAATTAATGGTAATTGCATCTGATAAAAACTTATCTTCCAGATAGTATCTCCAAAGGGAGATGCCACCTTCACCTGCTCCAGTCCTCGCCCCACGTTGGCAGCCACGGGAAACCAGGTGCTCCACAGCGTGACCTTCGACAGCTCCAAGTGCAGCACAGCCCTGGCCGTTATCTCGGGCGGTTTAGAAGCTAACTTCTGTCTCTTCGTGTCAGAGGCGGCCAAGACCATGGTCCAAGCGCAGGCCGTGGTGGTTTATGACGACACGGAGATTGTACTGAAGAATTGCACCATTGGAGGATTCTCTACCGGCATCATTGCACATGCGGGGAGCAATGTGAGTATAAACGCATACTGTATTACTAAATTGTGAAATTAGATATGGGCGCATCAGCTGCCTGCTCAGTAACTTTTTTTGTATTTTTTTAAAAAATTTTTTATTTAAACATATTTAGAGTTACAATATTTACAACATAATATAGATAAAACATTTGAATCACTCTCCTAATAAAGCAGTTGCTTGTGTTTAGAAGAGGACAACTATATATTTTTACATCTATTTAAATTACAAAATTATTATAAAAAAAGAACTATTAGTAATTTTATAAGAAAATTCATCGAAACTAATAAAAACATAGGTAAGTGATAAAATGATACAAAAACAAGAAAATACAATAAAAAGGTAAGTTATAAATGATACAAGGAAATAATAAGCAAAACATAATATCAAACAATAAGAAAAGTTATGAGGTGGTATTAGAGAATTTAAATTTTTTTTTGTAATTCTCATAGTTTTCCTCCGTTCTTATATCTAGAGGTAATTTGTTAAATAATTTTATACCCTTAAATATAAAGTGATACTGTGCTGTTGAAGTTCGTACTAGAGGTATGGTTAGCCCTCCAACAGAAATAATTCTTTTGCTAATATTTAATTGTGGGATATTATTTTTATCAAAGAATTCTTTATGTGTTTGAAGGAGTGCAATTTTGTCATAAATTTTTGAAAGTGGGAAATTATGTACATATAATAACTAGCTGACCCTCCTATGCTTTGCTGTGGCTAACGAAACACAACGCCATCTACTGGATGTTTAGCTAACCTAGATAACCAAGTGGTGTGTCAATAAATTAACTCACACCGCCATCTGTCAGAAACGTATGGACATACAAATAATTTCAAATAATTGTCCCACAAAAAAGATTTAATTTGCAATAATAAATATTGAGGTCAATAATCGAGACAAAAACTATCCCATCTCTTAAGTTGGATCAAATTACACACAGTGAGCCAAATTTCATCAGAATCGGTTAAGTAGTTTCGGAGTTTACCTTGGACAAACATTGTGACGCGAGATTTTTATATATAAAGATAACTGACAGCCTCCGTGGTCGAGGGGTTAGGCTCTCGACTAGCAATCTGAAGGTCGCGGGTTCAAATCCCGACGTGCGCAAGTAAATTTAATTGATTTGTGTAATTTCACAATTTAAAATAAGGTATATTGCGGCATGTTCCAGAGTGAAAGATACTCTTAGTATCGCCCTGGTGTAAGACCACCATTCAGAAATGAAAAGTTGGTTGAAATGGTTTTAGCCGTGTTTAAGTGACCAAATCTGAATATCCAGATACTTTCCCACCTTCCTCTTCCCCACCCCACTACCTTCAGCCTCACAACAAACTCCAATTGGGGATGCCATAGTCTCACTATTCATATAATTTTTAATTTTTTTAAACATTTCACCTTTAGCGCAGGGAAGAAAAAACCTAGCTAGGCTAGGCTTTGCTAAAATACATACGAGGCAAGCAGTCCACAATGGAGTACTGATACTAACCCTGATATATGGCAGTGTGGAATTGGCAGAGGAAGGATGAAAGTAGACAGAATACTGCACAACTGAGATCCATTGGGCGTGTAAAAACTTGTTTTACCGCGTTACAAATGCGGATTTCTGGAAAGAATGCAATACTGAAGAAAGCATGATGAACAAGGTTAAGAGTCGGATGCTTAGATAGTTATTGGGATAGTATATGACGCAAAAGATAATGGTAGAAGACAACAGCTACGTCCGAGTAAGACATTTTGATAGAAAGCTGAAACAGACCTAGAATCAGAGTTTAACCTTTAAGAAAGTATGGCCGCACCGTGTACGTCTGAAAAAAAAATGCGTAAAGGAATATGGACGCCAACACCGCCGCGCGTGTTAGTAGAAATTCTTCTATTAATTATATTAATTTCTAATAATAATACATATTTTTTTGTTGTTGTTATTAACCTCTTGAATGTCAGAGATTGATTCTATGGTACACAGCCCACATGATAGCCGTGTACCATAGAAAATGATTTACAAAGAATTCCAAGAAGCTATATTACTGAAATTAAAAGCAATGTCATGAATGATATTGGTGGAAGCGATTCTAATCTTGTCCTTGTACAGTACAGTTACATGTATAAACAAACTAAATTAATATCGGAATTATTCGGTTATTTTGTTATTTTTTTAACAAAGTTTAATTTTTAATAATACGTACCATAAATGCAATTTAAAATAATTTTTTTGGTAAAAACATCTCACTCTTTTTCTCTCAGAAACTCGCTCTCAAAGAGTCGTTCGCACTGGGAGAGTAGTTTAGTCGAGTAGCGAGTATATTAGTAACTAAACGTGTCCGAACACCACAATTTTAGTAGAGTAGGTTGAATTTTTAATTTTTTTTTCAGCTCTTTAGTAGATTGAATCCATTTGGTTCTATTTATTTGTCACGTAGAGTCCCCCTCCATGCGTCCCTGCGCACTGACATGCGCAGTTCATTCGTAGACGCAGACATGCACGATAGGTCGTCCCGCTGGAGCGAAAATACATATTCTAAAACTATATCTAAAATTATTTATTTTTGCGGCTATTAATCTATTTTCGTGCCATAAGTTATTTATTTTCATCTCACTCATTTATTCTTCCTCCTCTTCTAAAATAAGCATTACAATCAGCTTAATTAGCGCATTAACTTTATTGCGTTACATCTCGTCATCTTGCGACGCGCCATTTACTAATGAACTCTACTTGACAGTAGTGCAAACACTTTTTGGTGAGTCAAGTAGCGAGTTACTCGCCACTCGACTTACTACTTGTAAGGTGCGAACAAGGCATTAGAGGTTAACGGGGACCTTTCAAATGTAAAACGTAACAAACAGTATGATTGGCAATTTGATGCCAATGTTAAGTTTAAATTTCTGTGAAACATCCCATAACAAGTATGTCAGCTTGTATGACAAATTGATGATTGTGATGTGACTTTGCAGGTTCGCCTGGAAGACTGCACGCTGACGGGTTGCAGCGTGGCGCTACAGGTGTACGAAGGGGCCACCGTATCACTTGTGCGCTGCCGCATCAAGGAGTTTGCGCAGGCGGCCATCATTTACGAGACCAGCGGGGAATTGGACCCAGTGGGCGAGGGAAACAATTCACTACCTGGGTAATTAATTATCTTTGTTTTTTTTTTTAATTTATTTAGGAGAAAATACAGATCTAGGCCTCATTGTCGCTTTAGATATTACTTTTACCGAGTTAGTTAGGGGGCATATATTAATTACGTGAGCTCAAAATGGGGGGGGGGGTCCAGTAAAATCTTATTTCAACTGAGGGGGGGATCAATAAAAATCTCACCTCAACTTTAAAATTTTTTTTATTTATTATAGAGTGATAAAAAAAAAAAAATTTAATAGTTAATTTTGCCAGCTGAAAAAATAGCTATTTACTGATACTATTGTATTATTTTTATTCTTTATGAAAATAAATGTAGTCCTTTAACCTTTAATTGGCCGTATGTACTCCGGTGTACCATCGATTTTGGAAGCAATTTTGTCCCTTATGTATAAATAAATTGTGTCAAGAACAAGGTCAGAATCGCTTGGGCCATTCTCGTTCTTGACGTAACGAAATACTGCATAGCGTCTAGCCTCTCGGAATAATTTTAATAAATTGTCGATGATGCGGCGGGCAACAAAGATGGCCGACAAGATGGCCGCCGCATCAAAATATGGACAGAGTTGGTTTAGAAACTCTATATTCTTTCATTGTTTTTGATATAAATTCATTGTGGAGAGAATAGATTTCAGGTATTATCAGAAAGATTGTTTTATCTACATTATTTTCATGTAATTTTTGTAATATATCACAAAAGAAATGTTATAAATATTGGACTCGCAAGAAATGTCAAATTTCTTACGTCGTAATGAAAAAATATATTTTCCCTAGGCTGGCCTTCAAAAGGTTACAACTGTAGTGTAAATCTCACGTGAGGGGAAGGGGGGTCCTACCAAATCTCACCATGGGGGGGAGGAGCCTAAATTTAAATAAAAACAGCTCACGTAATGTGTGCCCCCTACATGGACAAAAATAAAAAGGAAATTTTTCAAGTATTGTCTAAATGTTAGATTTAACAAAAATATTTTTTTTTATTTACTGAAGTTTCCTATCAGCACCTATGGGTTAACCTTTAAAGATAGCATGTTTGAAGGGTGTATTTTTAATAAGAACTTATTTTCCAGGTGCAAAGATATCTCAATATCAAAGTGCAAGTTTTTCCGCAAAGGGGATAATTATGCATTCTTGGCTCGAGTCGATGGAGGAACCGCCCCGCAGGAATCCTAAAGCACTGCCATTGGACACGGAACTAAGAATTCACTCGACTAACTCTTGAAAACAGCATTTAATTTTTCTATTATGAATGAAAGCCAGTCAGTTACCCTATGTAACACGCTAGACTTTTCAACACAATCTATCGAACCATGTGGCAAGTTATGACACAACGAAAACTTCATGGATCGAATATGTGACATCCGCTTACAGGGATAGCCGCCAATGGATCACATCACAACCCAACCACTCGCTAGATTGATAACTTCTGGCTTTTTGTATGGGGAGAGTTTCAACACTGTTTAAGCATAGATATGCCCATAAATCGATTATATGATATCACGCACCATCGACAAGGATAGAGAAAACTTTTTAAAAAAAGGTCCGACAATAGACAATACATATATGAGGGATTTAAAGCAAAAATGCCAATCTCCAAAAGTACTGTTTTCGGTAAATCACAAAAAATCGATTCAAAGAATACTACGCATTTTTCGTGTGATTTTTTAGTAATAACTTGACAAGTATAATCCAAAGCGAATTATTATAATAAAAAATGTTATAATAACCGTTTCCGACCGGCTTCATACGATCGTGAGTTTGATTTGAAAAAAAACCTGACAGAAAATAAATCTGTATTTGGGAACGGAACCGGTGCTGACCGAACGTGCGGGAGCTGCTTATAGCCCTATGGGATCATAATTATGAGCTTTACTAGTGTGGCACATCAAATTTTGGACATTTTTTCTCGGTCGGAAAGGGACAATGTGTTCGTTGGACGTGTCAAATTTATTTTGAATTGGCTTGTGATTTTGCTTGTTAATCACTGTGGCGAGTGGTGATTTTGCATCTAAATCCTATTTTCATTTCGATTTTTCCATGATTTGCGGTTGATTTTTCTAAGGATCTCAAAAACCATCTTGTAGCTACGGAAATTGCGCATTGGCATTTGTAACTCAATTTCGTCATTTTTGCTTTTATACCCCACGTATACAGAAATACTCGAGAGTTTTTCTATTGGATGCGATTATTTGATCTCACATGGATGGTATTTTTATTTGGTTATAAAATTCCCCCCGGATCACATGTGTGTCAGCCGCATGGATAAGGTTAAGAACTGAAATAAAGAAAAATGACTGATTTTGAATAAGGATGATTTTCTGTCTTTGAATAAGATCGGTTCTCTCATTGAAATAAATGTATGGCTGTATTGTTTGAATACCTATGTATATATTATGATGTTAAATCCAGCTATGTATAAATTGTAAAATAAAGTGTGTTTTAACCCTGATTTTATTAATCTCTGATTTGAACCTTATATGATTAATTTGTGTTATTTCACAATTAATTAATTCAAAATAATATATAGTATATTTGCAGCACGCTTCAGAGCGGAAGATACTCTCAGTATCACCCTGGGGTAAAATCACTTTTAACATCACTACAAGAAACAACTAATTACTTTTGGATAGATGGTACAAGATGCATTTTTATTCAATCAATTTACTTTTTTCCAAACAATTCCTTTGCTGCCATTTTGGATTTTTTTAATGGATTGACATGTTTTGTTTTAATGTAAATACGCATGAATTACTTAGTTAACCCAAACATAGAACTAATAACCTATTTTGTGCATGTAAATAGTTGTTTCTTGTAGTAGTTGTTGAAACGAAGTGTAATTTCCATAATCTGTGCCTAAAAGTGCGGCTGTGCTTAGTATCGCCCTGGTGAAAGACAACCATTCAGAACACAGAAACCTTTGCTAGAAATGGATTTTCCCATGTTTGGTGCCAGATACTTCTGCAAAATTCTTCTTACTCCCTTCAATCTTACAACATATCCTAATAGGGGGGATGTCATAGTCTCACTGGCTCAAGGCAGTTGTGACTCTTACGCAGTATTCACCTAAAAACATTTTAAAAGGCAGGACTTACAGTAAGGAGTGTTTAGAGCTTCAATCAACAAAATGAATAATTTAATATTAAATTTATTGTTTAACATACATAACTGTCTTTTGTGTAAATATATTAGGTAATAATAACAAAGTAAGTAAGTATTACATAACAATATTGATAATATAATTTGTAAAAGCTGGGAGGGGTGTTAAATTCATTATGACAGCAACACAAGAAAAAAAATTAAAATTCGAATTCTAACGCAGTGTCTAGACGCTTGCCAAGCCTCGGCAAGCTTTTACTAGAGTTGGGGGCATTTACGTTTTTTTCAGAAAACGAAAACGAACCGTTCTTTATAAAACGCTAACTGTTTTCTCAACCTTTGGGAAAGAATAGGCTGTTTTGAGGCAATTTATGATAAATAAATTTGTGGACTCTACTCTACCCAATATACGGTACTAACCTATTTCTATATCACACAAATTGCCTCGAAACAGCCGATTTTTCCCCAAAGTTTGAGAAAACAGTTAGGGTTTTATAAAGAACAGTTTGTTTTCGTTGTTTGAAAAAAAACGTAAATGCCCCCAACTCTATTAAAAGTTTGCCGAGGCTTGGCAAACGTCTGGACAAGGCATACAGTGCTGCCATATTAATAAAATGAGAATGATTAAACATGGGGTATATTATTAACGAATTTGTTTTTAATTAAATATTTGCATTAATTTTAAAAATAATGCAGTGTAAGAGGAATTAGTTTATTATACTTTTTAAATAAATCTTAACTTGTAAACATAAATTATGACCAAATATTTATGATTATTACTTATTCAACAATTATCAGTATAGGTACATATTATAATAATTTGTAGGTAATTTGTAAATAAATAAAAATGCTATTTCATGGCGTATTCATTTCGTCATCCGTTAAATAAAAAATAAAAATTACATATTTTATATGACAATAAGGAAAAAACAATAATGATAAAACCTCTTGTAAAATGAGATTCAATAATTTCATTTTTGTGAAATAAAAGATTCCAATTAATGATTAAATACCAACATCCTGCTATATTTAGTATCAAACTATTATTAAATTTCTTCTACAATCAGTTCAGTGTGATATTTTTAACTTCCTAGTGCCCTTTAGGGGATAATGAGAAAAAAACAAAAAAAATTAGGTAGGTACCTCCAAATAGTACCTTTCTTTTTTCATTCTAGCAACACTTTGCAAGCATTGATTGAGCAGATGAGAGCTTTTAATTTGTGATGCGGACTACGGCCCTGTCCTCAAATACTTGTACAGCTTGACACGCTTAACTGTGTGGGTGGCCAATGGAGAAACTAAAATAACTATGTATTTTTAAATCCAATCATTTTTGCGACACCGCCGACTGCAAAGTTATTATTGTCAAGCTTTACAAATGTTGGCTTTTCGTAAAATATATATTTTTTTATTGTTTCTTTTCGTATAGTACAGATTAAAAATGGAGCAATTTTTGAAAACTTTAATGAAGAGCAATAAAATTGAGCTTCGAGGTTTTGGTAAACAAGCAACATTTTATAACCATTTCTTGCCGGCAAGGTTTTACTGTCATGATTTCTATATTTCCGGTCGAGAATGGACAAGATTGTTTCGTATTGCTTATTCTTGTCAACGTATTTCATTACATATTGACGGTAAGTTTGCTCGGCTACAGATATTATGACAATATTACCGGGCCAAATTTATTTCCTCCTCACTCCTCGCCGCCTCACCTGATACCAAAACTGTCATAATTTCGAAGGCAATTAATATTAATAAGAATAATTTCGTACAATAAGTTTATACAAGTTTGAGCAGGTCCACATTAGGTCTGACACATATATTGGCATTTGTATTTAAATAGCACCGTTCACATTAGTGGGATCTGATAAAATGGTCGGCGACGATACATTTAACGGGCATTTAGTCACGATTTTACTGTCGGGTCGGTATTATCGGCGTAACAACTTGTGTTGCGCCATTCACATGGCATAACAACAAGCATCAGCACAACATAGTATGGAACAGCTAGACCCATGACGAAAGTATCGGTCCAACCTAATATGGACCTGCTCTTTAGTGGAATCTTATTATTTTAGCAATCTTGCCACGTTACACTAATAATGACATCCAACACCTCGCCCTGCAAGACTATTGACGACCAAGACAATTGATCGACAATAGGCAATTTATCTTGCTCGTTTACCAGCACCCGTATTCCATTAGAAAACTTATTGAAATTCATTTTGGCACATAAAAAAATCAATGTTTACCGTACCATAAAACTCACAACACTTTTAACGCAATATATCCCTCCATACGGCACATTTTGACACAATGGTTTGGAAACTAAATGGATCACATATGTGGGGCTTAAAAGCAAAATTGTCACTCTTCAAAAATGACAAAATTGTGTTATAAATGCCAATCTATGTGCAATGTCCATAGCTACAAGATGGTTTT